>CM035440.1:94653707-95073707 GCA_020310875.1 Ceratopteris richardii
CACCATCTCTCTTCACAGTGGTATCAGAGCATAGTCAAGCAACATGGGAGATGGATTTCCATCAACAATTGACAAATTGGATCGAAACAACTATCCGGCATGGTCTCTAAGGATGGAGGCTTACCTTCAAGGGAGGAATCTATATGGATTCATATCCGGAGATGAAGCAATGCCAACCATGAGGAACAAAGGGCAACCATCACATGAAGAAGTGGAAGGACTTTCGAATTGGTGTTCGAAGGATGCACTTGCAAGGTCCTATATTCTAAACTCAATCTCTGATTTTCTTTTACCTCATGTCAAGGGATGCAAGACATCAAGAGAAACCTGGAATGCACTTGCTTCTTTCTTCTCTTCCAACACTCGAGCAAGGAAGAACCAATTGTGGATGGAGTTCACAACAATGAAGAAAAGCCCGAAGCAAAATGTGACTGATTATGTCACAAAGATGAAGGAGATTTCCGACCAACTTGGAAGCATTGGAGAGGTAATTGAAGAGGAGCAAATCATAAGACAAATCATGAATGGAATCAAAGCAGACGACAAGTGGGAGTCATTCACAACAGCCATGGATTTATACATGGATATGCATGTACCCGACCTCAACACACTCATGGGCCAACTCTTCACTCATGAAGCAAAGATTAGCAAAGGTGGTGAGTCCTCAAGAGGTAATCAAACTTCTGCCTTATATTCTGATAAAGCTAAGGTCAAGGACAAGTCAAAGAATAGAAAGAATGAAGATGAAGGAAGCTCTTTCCAAGCAAACTTTGCAGGTAGAGGACGGGCTAGAGGAAGAGGCAGAAGTGGAAAGCAAGGCAGGGGGAGATTCCAATCATCTCAACCTTGCAACATATGTGGCTTATCTAACCATACTACTGAAGAATGTTTCAGGAACCCGAGGAACTCAAGAGGAAGAGGATTCAATAGAGGTGGCTATGGATCAAATAGAGGCAGGTACAATGGAGGCTACAACAACAACTACTACAACAACAATTACAACAACAACAACAACTATCAAAGTGGCCATAGAGGAAGAAGAGATTACAATAACTATGCAGAGGACCAAAGTCAAGAAGATTCATTATTGATTATGAATCTATCAACGAAGAAGGGTAAGGATGATGATCACATATTTTACATTGATTCGGGATGCTCGAACCATGTAGCAGGAAATGTGGCTTTACTTTCTGATTTGGAAGATCCTCATAACAAGCATGAAGTGCAGACAGGAGATGACACAAAGCACTCAGTGGAGAAGATAGGTAATGTGAAGACATCAGATGGGAATATGAACCTCTTAAGCAAAGTCTTGTATGTCCCTACAATTACCAAAAATTTAATAAGTGTTGGACAGATTGTTGAAAAAGGATTGCAGGTTAGATTCAATCGATTTGGAGCATATGTTGAAGACCCAAGGCAAGGCTTTCGAAGGATTGCCAAAGGAGAAAAGACAGGAAGGCTTTTCACTTTTGAAGTGGAAGATACAAAGAACATAGCTTTGTTTAGCTATGGATCTCAAAACTCTAACAGAGTTGGAGATATGGCACAAAAGGCTTGCTCACATTGGTGAGAGGACACTCAAACAGATTTGCAGGGACCAAAGTGTACTTGGTTTGCCTAATATCACAAGGCAACACATGATTTATAAGTGTGAAGCTTGTCAACTCGGCAAGGCTCATAGACAACCTTTCAATAAGAAAGGATATATGTATCAAAATCCTTTGGATCTAGTGCACACGGATGTGTGGGGTCCAAGTAAGGAGCCATCTATATCAGGCTCAAGATATTATGTGTCTTTCATAGATGATTGTAGCAGGTGGACCATTCTGTTTTTCATGAAGCACAAGGATGAAGTGTTTAATTGCTTTAAGAAGTATATTGCTCTTGTTGAAAATCAAACAGGTAGGACTTTGAAAAGACTCAGATCAGATGGTGGAGGAGAATACTTCTCTTCTGAATTTGATGCCTTCTTGCATGAAAGAGGCATTAAAAGGGAAGTCACTACAAGGTATACACCTGAACTCAATGGTGTAGCAGAGAGGAGGAATAGAGCTATCGTCGAAGCTGCAAGGTCCATGCTCAACGAAAAGGGATTGCCGAACTACCTATGGGCAGAGGCTGTGTCGACAGCCACATATCTCATAAATAGACTTCCATCTAAGTCACTAGATGGAACCACTCCATATGAAGTGTGGAATGGAAGAAGACCTAGTCTAGAGCATTGTAAAATCTTTGGATGCTTAGCCTATGCTCACATTCCTTCTCAAGTAAGAGGGAAATTGGATCCCAAGGCAGAGAAGTGTGTATTCATTGGTTATGATCAAAACCAAAAAGGATATAGATTGTACAATCCAACCAATAAAGGATTTTCTGTGAGTAGAGATGTAATTTTTGATGAAAACAAATCATGGTTTGATGATGACAGGAAAGTGAAGCTGCCATATGACTTGGATGAAGATTTTCCATCACTTCAACCAAAGGAGCCAAAGCAGATTGAAGAAAGTGATTCGGAGATTGACCTAGAAGACTTGGAAAGACTAAAGCTATGGAAGAACAAAGGTAAAGCAAAGATGCAGGATGCTACATATGGACCCGAGAGCTCACATCAACCACTTAGAAGGTCTTCGAGGGAGAAGAAGAAACCAGAGAGGTTTGGTTATGATACTTCTTTGGTCACCAAGCACTCAATCTACATTGCAAAGGATTCAACCAATGAAGAACCTACCACATTTGAAGAAGCACAAAGCAAGAAAGCTTGGAGAGATGCAATGGATGAAGAAATGGAAGCCTTGAAGGAGAATGACACTTGGGAGCTTGTACCTAACAAGCCATCTATGAAGATAATCGGATCTCGATGGATATACAAAATCAAGAAGAATCCAGATGGAAGTATAAATAGACACAAAGCAAGGTTAGTTGCTAAAGGGTTTGCTCAAACCCATGGTATTGATTATGAGGAGACTTTCTCTCCTGTTGCAAAAATGCCTACAATTAGGGTTCTCATTAGTCTTGCTGCATCTAGAAATTGGAATCTTTATCAGCTTGATGTAAAGAATGCTTTCTTGAATGGATGGATTTCTGAGGAAGTGTATATGGCACAACCTCCTGGATATGAGGATGCACATCATCCTAACTATGTATGCAAACTAAAGAAAGCTTTGTATGGATTGAAGCAAGCTCCAAGAGCTTGGAATTTCAGATTGGTTACTTATTTGCAGGACCAAGGATTCAAAGCTAGCAAGGCGGATACCTCTTTGTTCATAAAGAGGAATGGATCTGAAGTGATCTATTTATGTGTGTATGTTGATGATATTATTATCACAGGCAATGATCTTGAAGGAATCAAACAGGTAAAGAGTCAAATGAAGGAGGAGTTCAAAATAAGTGACCTCGGACCACTCACTTATTTTCTTGGATTGGAGTTGATCTACACAGATTCAGGTATATACATCACACAAAGGAAGTATGTCCATGACATGCTCGTCAAGTTCAAGATGGAAAATACAAAGTGTGCAGGTACACCTATGGAGCAAAATCATAAGCTTAGTGCTTATGAAGGAGAGCCAATTGAAGACATCACAAGCTATCAAAGCTTGGTTGGAAGTTTGAACTATGCAACACTCACAAGGGTGGATATATGCTATAGTGTTAGCATATTGAGTCAGTTTATGCATAAGCCGAGAAGACCACATATGGAAGCGGCCAAGCGAGTCCTCAAGTACCTAAAGGGGACCATGAATGAAGGTTTGTTTTATTCATTTACTTCAGATATTGAGCTAAAGGTCTACTCAGATGCAGATTGGGCCGGATCTAAAGATGATAGAAGAAGCACATCAGGGTATATATCATTTGCAGGTTCAAAAATCATTTCTTGGTCATCGAAGAAGCAACCAACCGTGGCATTATCTTCTACTGAAGCAGAATATAGAGGTTTGGCTAATGCAACTCAAGAAATCATGTGGTTAAAATCTTTGTACACAGATCTTGGACTTCATTCTTCAACACCTCACATTTTTGGTGACAACACAAGCTCACTACATCTAGCAGCTAATCCGGTATACCATGCTAGAACCAAGCATATTGAAGTCCACTACCATTATGTAAGGGAGAAGCTATTGAGCAAGGATATTCAACTATCCTATGTCTCTACAGATATGCAATGTGCAGACATGTTGACGAAAGCTCTTGATGGTACGAAGTTAAGTAGATTCAAGTTGATGATTGGCTTGCAGGAAATCAAGGACAATTGAAGACTTATTTGGAGGCCAAGCATGTTAGGCTTGAGGGGGAGCTGTTGGTGCATTTTGCCCAAGCCTACATGCTTGATATGCTTGATATTATCCTCATTTGTAAGTCACATGAGTAGTCATGTGAACACCTCTTGTAAAAGAGTACATTTTATCTCTTGTAAATGGAAAAAGAAAAAAGTAAAAGGATGGCTTACCTCATCCATGATGTAAAAGCAAATTCGTGGCTCCAACTACCAAAATCACGAATTTTTGAGCTGAGGGAATCTCTCCTAACTTTGGGGATCACTTTTAGGTGGAGCCATTCGAATTCGAATTCAAAACTCCCTCCAAGAATTGCTATAAAAGGAGCAAGAAGGAAGAGGCGATTAGCAAGCCTTGTACGTGACCACTTCATGTCATTTTGTAGAGATTGAAGAGCTTACTCCATAGCTCTATCATTCTACTCCCATTGTGCAAAGATTCATTGCCAATGTGGTTGTAATCATATGTGAATCTATACATTTATTATCATCTACCTCTCTGTTTTGTTCTCTGCTATACTCACTCAGAGCAGTAACTTCAGAAGGTCATATCTCGAGTTTTACTGAACATTTTTCAGTGTTTTAAAGTGCGTTGGATAGCTCTCACTGTCTAGTTTCTACATATAAATTTTCAAGGTCATTGGATTTATACTTTTGGAGATATCTGCATTTTACTGCTTACTGGTCTATCTCTGCAGAGCCCCGAGAATTGTGGGAATGTTCCAGAACTTGATGAAACTTGTTCTCAGTGCTCAGTCCATCATTTGAAGTGTTTTAACTTGGAATAGGAAGCTTGCTAAGTCTATTTGCTATGCCCAAAAGGAATTTTTCTAATTCCTTCCAGGTTGAGAGCACTGTTCATTTTTTCCAGCAGGTGTATGTTCAAAAAATAGCAAGTTTTGGGAGCTAGTCATTTCGCAACTTGTCGGTCTTGACTTAAACTTTTGGGATACATGTTCCAAAGTACTTGGCTGATATTTTGGTGGATTTAGGAAGCTCAAAGGGTCTACTAATCAACTCTGAAGTCTCAGTTGGCTGGTGTGAAGCTGGTTGTAGCGGCACCTACTCATCTTTGGATTGCATCCACCATCTCTCTTCACAGTGGTATCAGAGCATAGTCAAGCAACATGGGAGATGGATTTCCATCAACAATTGACAAATTGGATCGAAACAACTATCCGGCATGGTCTCTAAGGATGGAGGCTTACCTTCAAGGGAGGAATCTATATGGATTCATATCCGGAGATGAAGCAATGCCAACCATGAGGAACAAAGGGCAACCATCACATGAAGAAGTGGAAGGACTTTCGAATTGGTGTTCGAAGGATGCACTTGCAAGGTCCTATATTCTAAACTCAATCTCTGATTTTCTTTTACCTCATGTCAAGGGATGCAAGACATCAAGAGAAACCTGGAATGCACTTGCTTCTTTCTTCTCTTCCAACACTCGAGCAAGGAAGAACCAATTGTGGATGGAGTTCACAACAATGAAGAAAAGCCCGAAGCAAAATGTGACTGATTATGTCACAAAGATGAAGGAGATTTCCGACCAACTTGGAAGCATTGGAGAGGTAATTGAAGAGGAGCAAATCATAAGACAAATCATGAATGGAATCAAAGCAGACGACAAGTGGGAGTCATTCACAACAGCCATGGATTTATACATGGATATGCATGTACCCGACCTCAACACACTCATGGGCCAACTCTTCACTCATGAAGCAAAGATTAGCAAAGGTGGTGAGTCCTCAAGAGGTAATCAAACTTCTGCCTTATATTCTGATAAAGCTAAGGTCAAGGACAAGTCAAAGAATAGAAAGAATGAAGATGAAGGAAGCTCTTTCCAAGCAAACTTTGCAGGTAGAGGACGGGCTAGAGGAAGAGGCAGAAGTGGAAAGCAAGGCAGGGGGAGATTCCAATCATCTCAACCTTGCAACATATGTGGCTTATCTAACCATACTACTGAAGAATGTTTCAGGAACCCGAGGAACTCAAGAGGAAGAGGATTCAATAGAGGTGGCTATGGATCAAATAGAGGCAGGTACAATGGAGGCTACAACAACAACTACTACAACAACAATTACAACAACAACAACAACTATCAAAGTGGCCATAGAGGAAGAAGAGATTACAATAACTATGCAGAGGACCAAAGTCAAGAAGATTCATTATTGATTATGAATCTATCAACGAAGAAGGGTAAGGATGATGATCACATATTTTACATTGATTCGGGATGCTCGAACCATGTAGCAGGAAATGTGGCTTTACTTTCTGATTTGGAAGATCCTCATAACAAGCATGAAGTGCAGACAGGAGATGACACAAAGCACTCAGTGGAGAAGATAGGTAATGTGAAGACATCAGATGGGAATATGAACCTCTTAAGCAAAGTCTTGTATGTCCCTACAATTACCAAAAATTTAATAAGTGTTGGACAGATTGTTGAAAAAGGATTGCAGGTTAGATTCAATCGATTTGGAGCATATGTTGAAGACCCAAGGCAAGGCTTTCGAAGGATTGCCAAAGGAGAAAAGACAGGAAGGCTTTTCACTTTTGAAGTGGAAGATACAAAGAACATAGCTTTGTTTAGCTATGGATCTCAAAACTCTAACAGAGTTGGAGATATGGCACAAAAGGCTTGCTCACATTGGTGAGAGGACACTCAAACAGATTTGCAGGGACCAAAGTGTACTTGGTTTGCCTAATATCACAAGGCAACACATGATTTATAAGTGTGAAGCTTGTCAACTCGGCAAGGCTCATAGACAACCTTTCAATAAGAAAGGATATATGTATCAAAATCCTTTGGATCTAGTGCACACGGATGTGTGGGGTCCAAGTAAGGAGCCATCTATATCAGGCTCAAGATATTATGTGTCTTTCATAGATGATTGTAGCAGGTGGACCATTCTGTTTTTCATGAAGCACAAGGATGAAGTGTTTAATTGCTTTAAGAAGTATATTGCTCTTGTTGAAAATCAAACAGGTAGGACTTTGAAAAGACTCAGATCAGATGGTGGAGGAGAATACTTCTCTTCTGAATTTGATGCCTTCTTGCATGAAAGAGGCATTAAAAGGGAAGTCACTACAAGGTATACACCTGAACTCAATGGTGTAGCAGAGAGGAGGAATAGAGCTATCGTCGAAGCTGCAAGGTCCATGCTCAACGAAAAGGGATTGCCGAACTACCTATGGGCAGAGGCTGTGTCGACAGCCACATATCTCATAAATAGACTTCCATCTAAGTCACTAGATGGAACCACTCCATATGAAGTGTGGAATGGAAGAAGACCTAGTCTAGAGCATTGTAAAATCTTTGGATGCTTAGCCTATGCTCACATTCCTTCTCAAGTAAGAGGGAAATTGGATCCCAAGGCAGAGAAGTGTGTATTCATTGGTTATGATCAAAACCAAAAAGGATATAGATTGTACAATCCAACCAATAAAGGATTTTCTGTGAGTAGAGATGTAATTTTTGATGAAAACAAATCATGGTTTGATGATGACAGGAAAGTGAAGCTGCCATATGACTTGGATGAAGATTTTCCATCACTTCAACCAAAGGAGCCAAAGCAGATTGAAGAAAGTGATTCGGAGATTGACCTAGAAGACTTGGAAAGACTAAAGCTATGGAAGAACAAAGGTAAAGCAAAGATGCAGGATGCTACATATGGACCCGAGAGCTCACATCAACCACTTAGAAGGTCTTCGAGGGAGAAGAAGAAACCAGAGAGGTTTGGTTATGATACTTCTTTGGTCACCAAGCACTCAATCTACATTGCAAAGGATTCAACCAATGAAGAACCTACCACATTTGAAGAAGCACAAAGCAAGAAAGCTTGGAGAGATGCAATGGATGAAGAAATGGAAGCCTTGAAGGAGAATGACACTTGGGAGCTTGTACCTAACAAGCCATCTATGAAGATAATCGGATCTCGATGGATATACAAAATCAAGAAGAATCCAGATGGAAGTATAAATAGACACAAAGCAAGGTTAGTTGCTAAAGGGTTTGCTCAAACCCATGGTATTGATTATGAGGAGACTTTCTCTCCTGTTGCAAAAATGCCTACAATTAGGGTTCTCATTAGTCTTGCTGCATCTAGAAATTGGAATCTTTATCAGCTTGATGTAAAGAATGCTTTCTTGAATGGATGGATTTCTGAGGAAGTGTATATGGCACAACCTCCTGGATATGAGGATGCACATCATCCTAACTATGTATGCAAACTAAAGAAAGCTTTGTATGGATTGAAGCAAGCTCCAAGAGCTTGGAATTTCAGATTGGTTACTTATTTGCAGGACCAAGGATTCAAAGCTAGCAAGGCGGATACCTCTTTGTTCATAAAGAGGAATGGATCTGAAGTGATCTATTTATGTGTGTATGTTGATGATATTATTATCACAGGCAATGATCTTGAAGGAATCAAACAGGTAAAGAGTCAAATGAAGGAGGAGTTCAAAATAAGTGACCTCGGACCACTCACTTATTTTCTTGGATTGGAGTTGATCTACACAGATTCAGGTATATACATCACACAAAGGAAGTATGTCCATGACATGCTCGTCAAGTTCAAGATGGAAAATACAAAGTGTGCAGGTACACCTATGGAGCAAAATCATAAGCTTAGTGCTTATGAAGGAGAGCCAATTGAAGACATCACAAGCTATCAAAGCTTGGTTGGAAGTTTGAACTATGCAACACTCACAAGGGTGGATATATGCTATAGTGTTAGCATATTGAGTCAGTTTATGCATAAGCCGAGAAGACCACATATGGAAGCGGCCAAGCGAGTCCTCAAGTACCTAAAGGGGACCATGAATGAAGGTTTGTTTTATTCATTTACTTCAGATATTGAGCTAAAGGTCTACTCAGATGCAGATTGGGCCGGATCTAAAGATGATAGAAGAAGCACATCAGGGTATATATCATTTGCAGGTTCAAAAATCATTTCTTGGTCATCGAAGAAGCAACCAACCGTGGCATTATCTTCTACTGAAGCAGAATATAGAGGTTTGGCTAATGCAACTCAAGAAATCATGTGGTTAAAATCTTTGTACACAGATCTTGGACTTCATTCTTCAACACCTCACATTTTTGGTGACAACACAAGCTCACTACATCTAGCAGCTAATCCGGTATACCATGCTAGAACCAAGCATATTGAAGTCCACTACCATTATGTAAGGGAGAAGCTATTGAGCAAGGATATTCAACTATCCTATGTCTCTACAGATATGCAATGTGCAGACATGTTGACGAAAGCTCTTGATGGTACGAAGTTAAGTAGATTCAAGTTGATGATTGGCTTGCAGGAAATCAAGGACAATTGAAGACTTATTTGGAGGCCAAGCATGTTAGGCTTGAGGGGGAGCTGTTGGTGCATTTTGCCCAAGCCTACATGCTTGATATGCTTGATATTATCCTCATTTGTAAGTCACATGAGTAGTCATGTGAACACCTCTTGTAAAAGAGTACATTTTATCTCTTGTAAATGGAAAAAGAAAAAAGTAAAAGGATGGCTTACCTCATCCATGATGTAAAAGCAAATTCGTGGCTCCAACTACCAAAATCACGAATTTTTGAGCTGAGGGAATCTCTCCTAACTTTGGGGATCACTTTTAGGTGGAGCCATTCGAATTCGAATTCAAAACTCCCTCCAAGAATTGCTATAAAAGGAGCAAGAAGGAAGAGGCGATTAGCAAGCCTTGTACGTGACCACTTCATGTCATTTTGTAGAGATTGAAGAGCTTACTCCATAGCTCTATCATTCTACTCCCATTGTGCAAAGATTCATTGCCAATGTGGTTGTAATCATATGTGAATCTATACATTTATTATCATCTACCTCTCTGTTTTGTTCTCTGCTATACTCACTCAGAGCAGTAACTTCCGAAGGTCATATCTCGAGTTTTACTGAACATTTTTCAGTGTTTTAAAGTGCGTTGGATAGCTCTCACTGTCTAGTTTCTACATATAAATTTTCAAGGTCATTGGATTTATACTTTTGGAGATATCTGCATTTTACTGCTTACTGGTCTATCTCTGCAGAGCCCCGAGAATTGTGGGAATGTTCCAGAACTTGATGAAACTTGTTCTCAGTGCTCAGTCCATCATTTGAAGTGTTTTAACTTGGAATAGGAAGCTTGCTAAGTCTATTTGCTATGCCCAAAAGGAATTTTTCTAATTCCTTCCAGGTTGAGAGCACTGTTCATTTTTTCCAGCAGGTGTATGTTCAAAAAATAGCAAGTTTTGGGAGCTAGTCATTTCGCAACTTGTCGGTCTTGACTTAAACTTTTGGGATACATGTTCCAAAGTACTTGGCTGATATTTTGGTGGATTTAGGAAGCTCAAAGGGTCTACTAATCAACTCTGAAGTCTCAGTTGGCTGGTGTGAAGCTGGTTGTAGCGGCACCTACTCATCTTTGGATTGCATCCACCATCTCTCTTCACAGTGGTATCAGAGCATAGTCAAGCAACATGGGAGATGGATTTCCATCAACAATTGACAAATTGGATCGAAACAACTATCCGGCATGGTCTCTAAGGATGGAGGCTTACCTTCAAGGGAGGAATCTATATGGATTCATATCCGGAGATGAAGCAATGCCAACCATGAGGAACAAAGGGCAACCATCACATGAAGAAGTGGAAGGACTTTCGAATTGGTGTTCGAAGGATGCACTTGCAAGGTCCTATATTCTAAACTCAATCTCTGATTTTCTTTTACCTCATGTCAAGGGATGCAAGACATCAAGAGAAACCTGGAATGCACTTGCTTCTTTCTTCTCTTCCAACACTCGAGCAAGGAAGAACCAATTGTGGATGGAGTTCACAACAATGAAGAAAAGCCCGAAGCAAAATGTGACTGATTATGTCACAAAGATGAAGGAGATTTCCGACCAACTTGGAAGCATTGGAGAGGTAATTGAAGAGGAGCAAATCATAAGACAAATCATGAATGGAATCAAAGCAGACGACAAGTGGGAGTCATTCACAACAGCCATGGATTTATACATGGATATGCATGTACCCGACCTCAACACACTCATGGGCCAACTCTTCACTCATGAAGCAAAGATTAGCAAAGGTGGTGAGTCCTCAAGAGGTAATCAAACTTCTGCCTTATATTCTGATAAAGCTAAGGTCAAGGACAAGTCAAAGAATAGAAAGAATGAAGATGAAGGAAGCTCTTTCCAAGCAAACTTTGCAGGTAGAGGACGGGCTAGAGGAAGAGGCAGAAGTGGAAAGCAAGGCAGGGGGAGATTCCAATCATCTCAACCTTGCAACATATGTGGCTTATCTAACCATACTACTGAAGAATGTTTCAGGAACCCGAGGAACTCAAGAGGAAGAGGATTCAATAGAGGTGGCTATGGATCAAATAGAGGCAGGTACAATGGAGGCTACAACAACAACTACTACAACAACAATTACAACAACAACAACAACTATCAAAGTGGCCATAGAGGAAGAAGAGATTACAATAACTATGCAGAGGACCAAAGTCAAGAAGATTCATTATTGATTATGAATCTATCAACGAAGAAGGGTAAGGATGATGATCACATATTTTACATTGATTCGGGATGTTCGAACCATGTAGCAGGAAATGTGGCTTTACTTTCTGATTTGGAAGATCCTCATAACAAGCATGAAGTGCAGACAGGAGATGACACAAAGCACTCAGTGGAGAAGATAGGTAATGTGAAGACATCAGATGGGAATATGAACCTCTTAAGCAAAGTCTTGTATGTCCCTACAATTACCAAAAATTTAATAAGTGTTGGACAGATTGTTGAAAAAGGATTGCAGGTTAGATTCAATCGATTTGGAGCATATGTTGAAGACCCAAGGCAAGGCTTTCGAAGGATTGCCAAAGGAGAAAAGACAGGAAGGCTTTTCACTTTTGAAGTGGAAGATACAAAGAACATAGCTTTGTTTAGCTATGGATCTCAAAACTCTAACAGAGTTGGAGATATGGCACAAAAGGCTTGCTCACATTGGTGAGAGGACACTCAAACAGATTTGCAGGGACCAAAGTGTACTTGGTTTGCCTAATATCACAAGGCAACACATGATTTATAAGTGTGAAGCTTGTCAACTCGGCAAGGCTCATAGACAACCTTTCAATAAGAAAGGATATATGTATCAAAATCCTTTGGATCTAGTGCACACGGATGTGTGGGGTCCAAGTAAGGAGCCATCTATATCAGGCTCAAGATATTATGTGTCTTTCATAGATGATTGTAGCAGGTGGACCATTCTGTTTTTCATGAAGCACAAGGATGAAGTGTTTAATTGCTTTAAGAAGTATATTGCTCTTGTTGAAAATCAAACAGTGAAAAGACTCAGATCAGATGGTGGAGGAGAATACTTCTCTTCTGAATTTGATGCCTTCTTGCATGAAAGAGGCATTAAAAGGGAAGTCACTACAAGGTATACACCTGAACTCAATGGTGTAGCAGAGAGGAGGAATAGAGCTATCGTCGAAGCTGCAAGGTCCATGCTCAACGAAAAGGGATTGCCGAACTACCTATGGGCAGAGGCTGTGTCGACAGCCACATATCTCATAAATAGACTTCCATCTAAGTCACTAGATGGAACCACTCCATATGAAGTGTGGAATGGAAGAAGACCTAGTCTAGAGCATTGTAAAATCTTTGGATGCTTAGCCTATGCTCACATTCCTTCTCAAGTAAGAGGGAAATTGGATCCCAAGGCAGAGAAGTGTGTATTCATTGGTTATGATCAAAACCAAAAAGGATATAGATTGTACAATCCAACCAATAAAGGATTTTCTGTGAGTAGAGATGTAATTTTTGATGAAAACAAATCATGGTTTGATGATGACAGGAAAGTGAAGCTGCCATATGACTTGGATGAAGATTTTCCATCACTTCAACCAAAGGAGCCAAAGCAGATTGAAGAAAGTGATTCGGAGATTGACCTAGAAGACTTGGAAAGACTAAAGCTATGGAAGAACAAAGGTAAAGCAAAGATGCAGGATGCTACATATGGACCCGAGAGCTCACATCAACCACTTAGAAGGTCTTCGAGGGAGAAGAAGAAACCAGAGAGGTTTGGTTATGATACTTCTTTGGTCACCAAGCACTCAATCTACATTGCAAAGGATTCAACCAATGAAGAACCTACCACATTTGAAGAAGCACAAAGCAAGAAAGCTTGGAGAGATGCAATGGATGAAGAAATGGAAGCCTTGAAGGAGAATGACACTTGGGAGCTTGTACCTAACAAGCCATCTATGAAGATAATCGGATCTCGATGGATATACAAAATCAAGAAGAATCCAGATGGAAGTATAAATAGACACAAAGCAAGGTTAGTTGCTAAAGGGTTTGCTCAAACCCATGGTATTGATTATGAGGAGACTTTCTCTCCTGTTGCAAAAATGCCTACAATTAGGGTTCTCATTAGTCTTGCTGCATCTAGAAATTGGAATCTTTATCAGCTTGATGTAAAGAATGCTTTCTTGAATGGATGGATTTCTGAGGAAGTGTATATGGCACAACCTCCTGGATATGAGGATGCACATCATCCTAACTATGTATGCAAACTAAAGAAAGCTTTGTATGGATTGAAGCAAGCTCCAAGAGCTTGGAATTTCAGATTGGTTACTTATTTGCAGGACCAAGGATTCAAAGCTAGCAAGGCGGATACCTCTTTGTTCATAAAGAGGAATGGATCTGAAGTGATCTATTTATGTGTGTATGTTGATGATATTATTATCACAGGCAATGATCTTGAAGGAATCAAACAGGTAAAGAGTCAAATGAAGGAGGAGTTCAAAATAAGTGACCTCGGACCACTCACTTATTTTCTTGGATTGGAGTTGATCTACACAGATTCAGGTATATACATCACACAAAGGAAGTATGTCCATGACATGCTCGTCAAGTTCAAGATGGAAAATACAAAGTGTGCAGGTACACCTATGGAGCAAAATCATAAGCTTAGTGCTTATGAAGGAGAGCCAATTGAAGACATCACAAGCTATCAAAGCTTGGTTGGAAGTTTGAACTATGCAACACTCACAAGGGTGGATATATGCTATAGTGTTAGCATATTGAGTCAGTTTATGCATAAGCCGAGAAGACCACATATGGAAGCGGCCAAGCGAGTCCTCAAGTACCTAAAGGGGACCATGAATGAAGGTTTGTTTTATTCATTTACTTCAGATATTGAGCTAAAGGTCTACTCAGATGCAGATTGGGCCGGATCTAAAGATGATAGAAGAAGCACATCAGGGTATATATCATTTGCAGGTTCAAAAATCATTTCTTGGTCATCGAAGAAGCAACCAACCGTGGCATTATCTTCTACTGAAGCAGAATATAGAGGTTTGGCTAATGCAACTCAAGAAATCATGTGGTTAAAATCTTTGTACACAGATCTTGGACTTCATTCTTCAACACCTCACATTTTTGGTGACAACACAAGCTCACTACATCTAGCAGCTAATCCGGTATACCATGCTAGAACCAAGCATATTGAAGTCCACTACCATTATGTAAGGGAGAAGCTTGTTCTCAGTGCTCAGTCCATCATTTGAAGTGTTTTAACTTGGAATAGGAAGCTTGCTAAGTCTATTTGCTATGCCCAAAAGGAATTTTTCTAATTCCTTCCAGGTTGAGAGCACTGTTCATTTTTTCCAGCAGGTGTATGTTCAAAAAATAGCAAGTTTTGGGAGCTAGTCATTTCGCAACTTGTCGGTCTTGACTTAAACTTTTGGGATACATGTTCCAAAGTACTTGGCTGATATTTTGGTGGATTTAGGAAGCTCAAAGGGTCTACTAATCAACTCTGAAGTCTCAGTTGGCTGGTGTGAAGCTGGTTGTAGCGGCACCTACTCATCTTTGGATTGCATCCACCATCTCTCTTCACATATCCAAAGTGTGAAGCAAATAGATTTAGAGAAGACCTTATAGGCGAAGCAATTCTCGCAAAAGTTCTTCGCCACTTTTCTATTATTCCACGAATTAAGGACATGTTTAGATGCAAATCTATAGCTGAGTTAATGTCATGGCATGCAAAGAGCAGGTCTACAGATGGTGTAATGCGAGTGCTCGTTGACTCTAATGCTTGGAAGCATATAGATAGTAAGTGGCCCGAGTTTGCTAGTGAGCCTCGGTCCATACATCTAGGCCTAGCTATGGATGGAGTAAATCCATTTGGTTTACGCAGCTCTTCATGGAGCACATGGCCTGTATGTTTGGTCACTTATAACATCCCACCATGGCTTGCCACAAAGAAAGTTCATTTATTATTAGCTCTTATTCTACTAGGTAAGTATAAGGTAAAAAACATGGATGTATATCTTGCACCACTTGAGGAAGAACTACGCATTTTATGGGATTGGATTACTGCGTGTGACATGTCTCAATCTGTAAGAAGACAAGACGTGCGAGTGCAAGGCATACTTATGTGGCTTATGCATGATTGACGTGGTTGTGGTGAATGTTCAGGTTTATCGATTTTGGGTTACCATGCTTGTCCCTTATGTAGACCAGGACTCCAAGCATACTATTCCAAAGCACTCCGTAAAACTGTCTATGAAGGACACCATAGATATTTGTCTGATGGACATGTTTTACGTGAAGGAGAATTGGTCGACAAGTGCAACGCCAAATGAAAGCTAGTGATTGGAAACAACTGTGGGATTCAGAAACTCTATTCGCTGGCATGAAACGGTTGTCCATTTTTCATGAACTCCCTTATTGGAGTGAATTATTGATCAATCATTTGGTAGACTCGATGCATATTTTTAAGAATGTGGGAGAGATTCTTTGGAAGACTTTGATTAGAAAGAAAGAAAGCAAAGCACAAAGGGAGGACTTAGAAGAGTGATGTCGTATGCGAGAGTCATGGGCAATTACTTAGCCTAACGGAACAATATCGTTACCAAGAGCTCCTTGGGTGCTTTGCACGATGGAAGAGTAACAAGTGAAGAAAACAATTTCAGAGTTTCGGACACCTACTAGATGCATGAGGTATCTAAAGACTGCTTTCACATGAAATGAGGATCTTGGAGGGCTCAAGTCTCATGATTGGCATAAGTTTTTGCACTTTGTGCTCCCTGTAGCCTTAAAATATTATCTTTCTGAGGATGTACCAAGAACCATTTATAAAATTTGTTCTTTACTACGGTGGATCTCCTTTAAAGAGACAAATAGAGATAGCATAGAGAGTGCAAAAATCAATGCTATCGAGGGTGTTTGTATGGTAGAGCAGTACTTTCCCACAAGTGTTCTCACTATTCAACTTCATTTAGTGGTTAATGTGGTAGATGAAGTTGCAATACCAAGAATTGTTCATAGTCGATGGATGTTCTTCTTAGAGCGCTTTATGAAGACATTAAAAGGGTTTGTTCGATAGAGAGCACATCCAGAGGGTAGCATGGCAGAGTGATGGCTCGTACAAGAGTCTCTTGTATTCATAACTGACTTTCTACGTATGTCGGATCCAGAAATACCTCGCTTATGGACCGATGATGAAGATGTTTGTCTTGTAGGCGATGAACCATAAGGTAAAGGGTTGCAAAGAAAAATGGATGCAGCTTTCAGAGAGAAGGTAATGAAGTTTTGCATAGTTAACTCTGAGCCTATGCAGAAGTGGTTATAAAAGGATGAGCTTGCCAAGGAGACCAACGCAAAGGAAAGAGCTCAGTTTTGAAGGAATCGTTCCACTCGATTTTTGCCTCTTCCAGAAAGTCTTCGACCTCTTCCATCTTTTCCAACGAGCAGATGGCTAGATACAGCGGTTTCACAAGCGAAGGCAACGGGTGAAGATATCTCTGAAGAAGAAGAAGAACTTGCAAAGGGTTGTGATTGGGAGTATATTAAATACGGTGCACTATGGTCTCATGGACGACACTTTCCGATCGCACGAATCGATAAAAATAGGTCTACTTTTAATAGTGGAATGATGGTGAACTTTTTTCAAAAAAGTAGAGCAAGTGCAAGAGATGATAATGCTCAAAAAGGCTAGCTAGATTATTCTGGAGTGATTCAAGATATCTTGAAACTATCTTTTATGAAGTTTGATTACTTTGTTTTTTATGTGAAATGGTTCAAAGTAGTCACCTCTAGAAGAAATGCAATAGTGAGGCAGGATAAAAGCGGTTTGCTTCAAGTCGACTCCATAAAATTATGGACAGATAAAAGAGATACATTTGCACTTCACGAACACTGTGAGCAAGTTGTTTTTATACCTGATTCAAAAGAATCAGAGTGGCTATTTGTTTTACAAGTTGCTCCACGTAGTAGACAAATTTGTGAGAACATAGATATAGAAGAAAGTCCATCTGTAGTGGACTCAGAGATTTATTCGATAGTCGAGGAGGAAGAGATCAGTGTTCAAGAAGAAGAGATCATTGAAGAAGACGAAATACAGGATGAAGCGATAGATGATGATCAGGAAGAAACCAGCATAGCCATTGAGTTAAAAGGTGCAGATATCTCTGAAGAAGAAGAAGAACTCGCAAAGGGTTGTGATTGAGAGTATATTAAATATAGTGCACTATGGTCTCATGGACGACATTTTGCGATCGTACGAATCGATAAAAATAGCTATACTTTTGATAGTGGGATGATGGTGAATTTTTTGCAAAAAAGTAGAGCAAGTGCAAGAGATGATAATGCTCAAGAAGTTTTATCTTTTACAAATACTTTGTATTATGCATGTGAAGGATTGGATATGAAAGATGCTTGGCAAATATTTTCTACTAATAATAATTGGCATCATACTTATTTGAATATGTTAAAATTATGGCAAATCATTCTTGTAATGCCCGTGTCTTCAGTTGCATGTGAAAGAGGATTCTCAAAACAAAACATCATTAAAACTTCTATGCGACATTCTTTGAAAGTCAAGATACTTGAAATGCTAATGCGGATATCATTACTTGGTCCAAAACCTAATGAAATAGATTGGTTAGAAGTTTATAAAATTTGGGAGCTACAAAAGTGTAGAAAACCGTTGGATTTATAGTGTTATTTTTTTCTCACCTTGTTTGTTAGCTATGATACATGACAGTGCATTTCTTTTAAGTAAGGACTCAACCAGCACTTACAGGTACATTCGACCTATCTTTTATAGTTTATCATGTTTTTATTTTCACATAAAATACTAACACTTTTTTGGGGGGAGGAAAGAATATATCTTCACTTTTTGGATGAAGGTGTATTCTTCCTCTTCCCCCCCTCCCCCCTTAAAAAAAGGAGATCTTGGTAATGTCATTACACATGGCAAAGGGGTTCAATTCCTCAAATCTCCATAACTAATATAAGTACGTAAAAATATCATTGTTTTTTTTGTTTGGTTTTATGAAGGGCACACTTTTTGGACTATTGAATAATCTTCAATCATTGAATGAAAAGGTGAAAACAATCATTCAAACTGTCAATTTTATTTTCTCTTACAATAGTAATATCATCAGTTAGTGACCTAATTCTTATCCATGGTTTGTCTCAAGGCACAATAGTATGTAGGCGTGGAGCATTAAGAATGCCAATGTGTAGGTTATTGAGGTGAGCGAGGCCGATGCAGTCGCACAAGAAATGGTATTGTCATTGTCAATATATTTTGCATATTATTAAAGGTACGTTACACTTCACAATTTTGCATTTGCCATTAATCTAATGTTTACGTGTTCGTCATTGCACACTCTCTCTGTTCATGGATTTATCATTTGCTACTTTTGCTACAAACATGTTTGTGATCCCGGAACCCTCTTCTTAGATAAACATCTTTATCACTTTCTATTATTACTTTATTTCAATATTTTTAGGTTTATTTATTCAACACAATTTAAAATCCTACTAGAATGGCATCCGTATATTCTGTGTTGTATGTGTTTGTCATATTTGTTTACTCTATTATGTCACTATGCGTTTGTATTTGAGAATCATGTTTGAAAGGAAAAAGTTGATTTGAGTATTGTTGGAATGTATAATATTGTTTACAACACGATGACACTTTGTACTCAGAGTTTGATGATCTTTTTTTGAAAGTGAAAAGCCACGATTTGAACACCCAACATATCTATTTTCTCCAAGCCACATGTACGTGTAGCAATCGACTCAGATTTCATAGAATTCGCTTTTATTCGATAACCTCTATATTCTTAAATTATTCTCAAATCATTGAGAAGCTCAAGTTTTAGTAAAAGACTTCACAAGAAGCCTTACCTTTTTTACCTAGGCGTCATGGACATTTTTGCGAAGCCCAGGGTTGGGCGTCAAATTTAAGCCCTGAACGGCCCTGTGTAAGACACAGTGATGCACCATCGCCACACCCGGAAACAGGCAAGTACGAGCAGAAACGACAAGCGCCCACTGTAGTGGTATCATTTAACTTTTCCCTTCAATGATTATGGTAGTTGATGTGTTCATCCTTATCATAAAAGTGCTCTGATACTTTTGGCCTGTCTTATTTGTACATTGACACACGTGCAGTGCAACCAGCTACGGCGTACGCCCATGCAGAGCAGTAAAGTGAAGCAAGTAGGATTCCATTTCCATATTGACAGCACCTTCATCAACAGCAGAATGACACGACGGACGCACCAATGCTTTACACAGCGCTGTCGGATCTCTTTCAAGAAAGGACCTCCGGCAAGAAATAGTTAGATTAAGGCATACCGCTAAACAACACCTATTTGGAGTGACCCAAGTCATTTTCGCTGTGTGCGGAGCTTCTAGGGTTACTTTCTGTTTTGTGTTGCGCGCGCATGGCGCCCCGCCCTTTGGGCTTATGGGATGCAGACTGCAGCGCCCGTAGGCTTCTCGCGGATTCCACGAGCTCGTTACTATACAGTGTTGCTTAAATGGCTTTGCATGAAGCTCTCAGGAATGGAAGGACTAACATATCGAACCGTCATTACGTTCACACAGGTACTGAAGACGCCAACGTTGGAGAGGATGGAGATGGAAGCCCAACCGTGTTTAGAATCAAGCTGCTAGTAACGAAGGGGGTTTCGGGATCCCCCAAGAAAACGTATGCTGCCACTGCGACAGTCAATGGTAAGAGTATCCTATCCTCTCTCAGGCTACAACAGAACCATGGTTACTCTTTTCTCCTGTGTGCCAAGATCCTCGAAGAATCTTAACTAGTTGCATGATAATCCCCATCATCTATATGTCGATGTTAACGGTATTGAGGAAGAACAAGAGGTTTTGGTTATTGATCGGAATGCTTTATACATTTTGCAAACTTAGTTTGGAAAGAGGGTCATGATTGGTCTGTGCCATGTTTCTAGGCGACCTCAAGAATTGTTAAAGTTCTGGATAAGATCTTATTTCAAAAAAGAGGGATTAATGTTAAGCACATCCAATATCATCCTAATAGCTTTTTCCTATTCTTCTTTGAAGATTCGCAAAGTGCTCTGCAAGTGATATCCGAGGGGAAATGGTTAATCATAAGCACAGCGATTACATTCTTTAAATGGCATAGCAGTTTTAACCCAAGTTCACCTAAGCGAAGTCATGTTCGTGTCTGGGTAGAGTTTAGAGACTTATCTATTGAATTCTATTCATGGGTATAAACCCTAGGTGTGAGATTAGGCAAGGTTTTGGGGCAAAAAGCTAGAAACAACAAGATTAATCCAAAATGGGCTCCGAAAGTTGTAATAGAAATTAATATCTCTAGAAATCTCAAAATTGGAAAAGTTATTAAGGACTTGGATGGTAGGTTCTTACATTAACTTAATAATGTGTCTTATAGAAACCTTCCAAATGCTTGTTTCCAATGCTTTTGAGCGCACCATCTCATAAAGGATTTTCCTACTTTAAATTCTATTAAGGCTATTCCTCATATCAATGTTTTTTATCATGCTTATACTCATGCTCCTTAGTGAGAAGGTGAAAAGGAAGTAAAAAAAAGGGGAATAACTCTAATGATTCAATCTCGTTTGGTGTTTTGCTAGAAGAGATTGTTAACCCCTTTGTTTCTCCCAACAACGATGATATTCATTCACTAAAAGATAGTGAAAAATAAAGTCAGTAGCCAATTTCAATGGGTTGCAAAAAAAGAGTTGTCAAAAGAAGGTATATTAGTTTTTTGAATAACACTCCTATGTAGAAGAATAATGTATGGAATGTGGTTGATAAGAGCAAAAATTTTTTGTCTCATCAACTTAGTAATGATCATAGTAAAATTAATGAGGTTTCTGATCAAAAGTCTTCGTTTACTCAAGAAATAAATGAGATGGACATTTAGATGGAAGAGATAGACTCTCAAGCTATTGGCAATGAGGACATTTCAATGACACAAGTGGAGTATCAGGTTGATGGCAACAAAGACGTTCCAATGACTCAGCCTAAGGGGTTTTCAGCCATCAAAACACCATTAGAGAAAAAAATGAACCCTGCATGGGCCTTGTAAGGATTCCTAGTTTTTAAGGATTAAAAAGCTTAATCTCAGAGGTTAATGGGACATAGAAAACCACTAGTGGTATTCTTGAATAAAATAATATGATCTATAATATTGTGGCTAAATTTCCAAAATATTTTTTTTCAACCTTTGGATGCTTTCCATTGGATGGCCACGATTCAAAAGCATGAAACACTAGGAAGAACTATGTGGATATGTCCATTTAATGGTCTCACATGTGTGGGAGTTTTAAAATTTTCAAAATCAGCTTTTTCTCATTCTCTGCAAGAAGTTGGACATTTCGATCTTGGCCCATCCAATGATGGACCGCCAATCAGGCTGATCTTATTTGCACAGTTGATCTCGACCATAGGATGCAAGGCATAATCAAATGGTGCAAGGAAATAGGTGCCTATGGGATTAAACAACTCATCCTCAGCCACTAGATGTAGACAAGATCCAATGGTCCACGTGAGAAGGTGGTCAAAATCAAAGTTTTGAAAATAGGATGTTTGATGGATGCTCCAATCCAATGGCGCGTATTCTTTTGCGCATTTTTGAAGAAGGATAGATCCTAGCATTTGAAAAGCACACAAATCCAAGGGTTCTTAATGAAATTTGCCTTGACTTTTGGCATTCACTCTCAACGTTTGGACCTTGAAGCCAATCCAAGGGCTCTAACTCATCTCTGAGCCTTCCAAAACCATTTTCCTCTTCGACCATCCAAAAACAAGAGAAGCATATGCCTACCCTATGTGATTAAGGGACTAGAGTGTGTCCACCACCCTCTTCTCATGGCCCATCACTAATGACCCTTTAATCCAAAAGGCCCAAGGAGGTTTCCTTTTTTGCCTAATGACACATCAAACAAAGTAAAAAGAAAAGAGGTTGTGAGAACCTCTAGTACTATGCCCAAGCAATCTAAGGCTAGCAAAAAATACATTATCTGGTCTATTTTTCTTTGATCTTTGTTGTTATAATGCAATGTCATAAATTTATTTTGTTTAATTCTAAAGAGGTCACTGATCCCACAAGATGAAAAGTGATAGGTATGTGGATTAAGAAGAGTGCTTTCTCTCCAGACTTTTTTTTTCGGGAAGAAATTAAAGTTGGAGGTGTTTATAAAGGTTTCTCTAGCAGCATTAAGCATTTGGTTGGTAATTTTAAGTGAGGATTCTCCCACTAGTGGATAGTTGCTACCATCAACGAGGCTTATAACTTTGCCCTTGTTGAAATTTATGTATCCAACTCTCATGAAGAGATGAAAGTCTGCTAGGAAGAGTGCTTTTCCATTGAGGGTCCTTTGATTGTTATGGGAGATTTCAATATGGTCACCAAGAACACTAATAGATATGACAATAAAGTAGTTTTATTTGTGGCTCGAAAAAAAAACTTGGTATAGACTTTTTGTTCACAACGATCTTTTAGACATGTCCATATACAAGGGGTTCACCTCAAATAATAGAAAAGTTGGAAATTTCCTTTGTGCTTCTAGATTGGATAGGTTTTATGCCACTCCTAGTATCACTCAATCATGCTAGGTAGTGAGAAGTAAGATTGATCCCTCCATCTTGATATATGATGATAAACCCTTACTTATTTCCCTTAAAATAGGAAATACTAACATTGGGGCTAGATGGCCCCACCAGGACCTGTGTTTTATAAAACCTACTTGTATCACTTGCAAAATCAAGGAAAGTTTTAACCGTCACTTCAATCTCATCAGTTGCCCTTCCACACCTTGGAATCTTTCTGGTGAAGACATCGAGAAGCTCGTCACTTACCATAAGAAATTAGCCAATAATATTAGAGCTTATAGAAGATTTTGGATCATAGAAGAGCTTGATAATTTCAAGGATAATCCCTCTTATCTAGCCTTCACGAATCTCCAACATAAGCTGAACTTGGAGAAGTACCTTGATGCTAGATTGGCTCTTTCTTCTTCAAGGGACTTCTAGGTTGGGAAATAAGATATGCCTATTAAGATTATGTATGCCAAGGAAAAAAATTAGGATTATATCCCCTTATTGAGAGAGCGGAATAGTGGGACTCCTCTCAACATTGAGGAGAAATCTACAAGAGGATTATATCCCAAGTGGGGGGAGGATATCTTGAGTGCCATAGCCACCAGTGTTGAAAATCAAGTCTCAATCATGTAGAAGGGCTCAATTACGAGATTTGAAAGTGGACCAATAAAAAAGGACTTTACGCAAAGCCATGGAATCAAGTTAGAAACTCCACCAAAATCAATCGAATTCAAATGTCATCAATCAGCCACCAAAAAGTGCACCTACACTGATTGGTGGGTGGTTAGCTAGATTGTAGGAAAAGTAAAACTCTATATAAGCACCATCCCACCTTTTTTTCTTGAGTTGTATGCATTCAAAAGTTTCCCACTTAGTTTCGTGAAGCTATAAAGTCCAATAAGCAGCCCCCTTGCTTGCTTACCTCATTTTCTCTTGATTTTGCTCCTCTCTATCTAGAGGTGTAGTTATTATTTTCCAAGTCTGATTGTACCAGAGTGTAGAGCATTGTTTGATATCTCATTTTACTCATTTTTATTGATTTCAAGCTTCATTTGGTCTCTCATAAAGTGCCCTAAACTTTTCCAAAGTTTCAAGTTCTTTGACCGAGTGAATTGTGGGAAATTACGAACTTTGTTAAGGTATATCTTTGCACATAGGTAGAGAGTGTTGCACACAGGTAGCCTGTTTTGCAGGAGATGGTTCTCCCAACTCGAATATGCATTTGGGATGATTTAAAGCTTGCTGGGTGCTCTTATAGTCTACTATAAGTTTAAAAGTCTCATTGTAAGTCTTTGTATAGGTGCAGACAAAAGTGCAAAAGAATGAGCATGTATCATTGATTGTGACCTAGTGGAGGGCAACCATCTTCCATTGTTGCATTGGGGTGTTAGAATCATCCCTCATCAGTCCTATCACAACCATTTTGGAGGCTTGAAAATGTCAGTGGGAATCATATTGAAGTCTTGAAGGGATCAAGAAAACTCGTGGAAGCACAACGAGGACTTATCAAAGCAAGAAGACATAAAAAGGGGGCTATGTCGATTGTGTTCTCAAGTAGTCGAAGGCTAGCAAGGGAGAAGCTATCAAAAGGTAATATACACACCTTCTAAAGAATAAAACATTTTGAGGAGAAGTCAGAGTACCATCTTAGAGCTCAATATGGATGAGTATAATGCACAAATAGAGAATTAAGAGAAAGGCAATTATCGACGATGGAAATTTAGAATTAGGAACTACCTTATGGGCAAAGGATTGTGGGGATTAGTGAGTGGCACATAGCCAATGCCTCATGTACATGATCCACCACTTCAAAGGCAGGTCAAGGAACTTAATGAATGGATAGAACGGGATAGGAGAGTCATATTCATTCTACCCCAACACATAAGCAATAGCATGAGAGGGCATATACCAGACGGGCAGATCCAAAAAGGTTTTGGAGACTTTGGAGAGATTGTACTCTTCATCAACCAAGGCAAGGAAGATTCATCTAAAGAATGAGCTAAAAAACCTTAGGAAAGCACCAAGTACTAACACAAATGAGTACATTTTGAAGGTTAAGGAGCTTGCAAATGCCCTAGGCTCAATTGGGAGCCCAGTCAAAGATGATGATATTGTCATGCACACTCTCAATGGCTTGCGAGAGGGAAAGCATTGACCACATCAGTTTATTTGAGGGATTCCCAAACACAATTTGTCAATTAGTCACACTGATGGTGTCCGAGGAGATAAACCAAGAAGGTTCACAATCAAAGGGCAGCAAAGCCAAATTTTTCTATGCATGTAGAGGCAAAGGCAAAAGAGGTGGAGAAAAACCCCAAGGGAGAGGGAGAGGAAGATCAAACTCAAGCTCAAGCAACCAAGAAGGCTCCAACAAAAGCTATGGATCAAGAGGAAGAGGAAGGAGTAGAGGAAGATCACATGGAAGAGAAACATCCAATGGAGAATTCCTTAATTTTGGAAAATGGGGAAATTATAAACAAGATTGTTGGTACAAAGGAGGAGCCAATCAAGGATACAAAAGGAACCAAGGTAATTATGCTAGTACTCCAACAAATTCAGAAAATGGGAACTTAATTTTGATGTATGGGTCAAGTGAAAGAGTCATTTCAAATTTTACATGGTACATTGATAGTGGTTGTAACAACCATATGAGTTGCAATAAAGTTGTTTTTCTTTAACCTACACTCACACATCACTCAAGGACATGTAGAGATAGGGGATGACATTGAGCACAAGATTACACATATGGATCTCAAAGCTCCAAGGTGTTGAAGGATGTGTTGCATGTGCCAACCATCACTAAGAACTTGGTTTTAGTAGGTCAAATCATTGAAAGAGGTTATGAGGTGAGGTTCAATGATTCGTTGTTGAAGACTCCAGGCAGAACTATAAGCTCATAACAAAAGGCGAGAAGCAAGGAAAACTATTTACCATGGAGGTAAAGCCATCAAACCCACACACTCTCTACTTATCAATTGGAAATAAACTGATTGCAGAAATTGACTTATGGTATAAAAGAATTGGAAACATAAACTTACAAAGGATGAAGGACATGCAAAGGAAGGTCTTGATAAGTAATCTACCTGATCGTAAATCTTAGAATATGCAACATTTGTGCCATGCTTTTCAATTAGGGAAACAAAGCAGATTGCCATTCAATAAGGGAGCACATGTATCAATGAAGTGTTGAATCTCATACACACAGATGTATGGGGACCTACAAGGGAGACATCCATTGGAGACATCCTATAATCCAAGTATCTTCCATCTTCAACTTCTCTTTTCCAAGTGTTTTAGTGAAAATATCACCAACCTCCTCATCTCTCCTCACATAAACAAGATCAATCTCACCTACTATTACCTTTTCTCTGATGAAATGATAATGTACCTTGATATGCTTTATTCTAGCATGCAAAATAGGAGTTCTTGCTAATTGTATGCTACAAAGATTATCACAATATATGAAAATAGGCTTTTTCACTTGCACACCTAAATCTACAAGTAGCATCTCTACCCATGATGCTTCACATGCTTCCATTGCAACACCTCTATACTCAGCCTCTATACTTGATAAGGCAACACCAGGTTGCTTCTTAGTGCTCCATGTAATAGCTGCACTTCCATTGAGAATAGAAATCCACTAGTAGATCTTCTATCTAGAATACTTACGAGCCCAATCGGCATTAGTTTCTCCATGAACTTGCAATTGTGCACCAACTTCATTAAACAATGCATAATCTAAAATAGCACTCACATATCATAGAGTGCTTCTCAAAGCATCTAAATATGGTTTTCTAGGAACCTACATAAATTGAATTTGAAGAGGTTCAATGATTCAATGATTCGTTGTTGAAGACTCCAGGCAGAACTATAAGCTCATAAGAAAAGGGGAGAAGCAAGGAAAACTATTTACCATGGAGGTAAACCCATCAAACCCACACACTCTCTACTTATCAACTGGAAATAAATTGATTGCATAAATTGACTTATGGTATAAAAGAATTGGAAACATAAACTTACAAAGGATGAAGGACATGCAAAGGAAGGTCTTGATAAGTAGTCTACCTGATCTTAAATCTTAGAATATGCAACATTTGTGCCATGCTTTTCAATTAGGGAAACAAAGTAGATTGCCATTCAATAAGGGAGCACATGTATCAATGAAGTGTTGAATCTCATACACACAGTTGTATGGGGACCTACAAGGGAGACATCCATTGGAGACATCCTATAATCCGCGTATCTTCCATCTTCAACTTCTCTTCTCCAAGTGCTTTAGTGAAAATATCACCAACCTCCTCATCTCTCCTCACATAAATAAGATCAATCTCACCTACTATTACCTTTTCTCTGATGAAATGATAATGTACTTCGATATGCTTTGTTCTAGCATGCAAAATAGGAGTTCTTGCTAATTGTATGCTACAAAGATTATCACAATATATGAAAATAGGCTTTTTCACTTCCACATCTAAATCTACAAGTAGCATCTCTACCCATGATGCTTAACATGCTTCCATTGCAACACCTCTATACTCAGCCTCTATACTTGATAAGGCAACACTAGGTTGCTTCTTAGTGCTCCATGTAATAGATGCACTTCCAAGTGAGAATAGAAATCCACTAGTAGATCTTCTATCTAGAATACTTAGTAGCCCAATCGGCATTAGTTTCTCCATGAACTTGCAATTGTGCACCAACTTCATTAAACAATGCATAATCTAAAATAGCACTCACATATTGTAGAGTGCTTCTCAAAGCATTTAAATATGGTTTCCTAGGAACCTACATAAATTGAATTTGAAGACCAATAGTGTAGGTTAGCTCAGGCCTTTATATTCTTAGATATATAAAACTTCCCACAATTTTCTTATACATAGTAGCATTTTCCAATACTTCTCCTGATGTAGTATCCAACTTCATATCCTAATCTAATGAAATAGAAATTGGCTTAGAATCATCCATACCATAATTTTGAGGCATACTCAAGGCATATTGCCTTTGCGACATCCATATACATGTTTTTATATATATAAAATCAATGCCCAAGGACTAGGGCAACACACCAAGATCTCTCATGTTGAATTCCTACATAAGGAGCTTCTTTACCTCTTTAATGGTTTCTTCATTATCACCACCTAAAATCAAGTCATCAACATAAATATACACAATCATGATACCATCATCATCCTTCCTTGCATATAATGAATGATTTGCATCCCACATATAAAACGTAGTGGTGGTTAAGTAATCAACAATCCTTTTATTCCAGGCACGAGGAGCTTCATCTTCAACTCATATAGAATATGTACATATGCAATACATGAAATACTTTCATATGTCATAAGTTTGGCTTTCTTGATGTATACAATAGTGTGCACAGGTTAAGGCCGATAACAATGAGGCATATTCTTCTCAACCATCAAGGGTCTTGCTATTTATACAATATTTCTATTAAGTTAGTGTTCAATAATACCATTCTCTTGTGGTGTGTGCCTGAATGAAATCTTTCTTTGAGTTCCATGAACATTTAGAAAACTATTGAACTCATTTGACATATATTCACCTCTTGCATCAGACCATGATGTCTATAGACACTTCCCTGTCTGCTTTCCCACCCTAAAATTGAAATTCTAGAAGTGTGTAAACAACTCACTCTTCTATTTCATGAACTGTACCTATATCTTTTGTGTATGTTCGTCAACGAAATTGACATAAAACCAGCAACCTCCTTTAGATGTGGTCTTTGTACGACCCCAAACATCTCTATGTACTATTTCTAGCACATTCTAACTAATATGCTTGTCATGCAGGAATGATGCCTTTGATTGTTTACCAAAGTGACATACTTCACATAACCTTTGCATCTTTGAAAACTCGAAATCTAGTAATCCATTGACAAGCTCCTTTGACTATATCAATTCAGCCTCTTCAAAAATTGCATGTCCAATTCACTTATGCCAAATCTCTATATTACCAATAACACTTGCACCCTTTTCAAACATGGATGCATTCATTTCATGAATTTTCACATTCAAGGTAAACATCCTACCCACTTTGTTTGCTTTGGTGATCAAAGCTCCTTTTTTTTTATACTCTTCTACATACAACCCATCAACATTGAACCTAACTTGAAATCCTTGGTCAACCGTTTGTTCAACAAAAACCAAATTCTTTCTTATATTTGGAACATGCACCAAATTGAGGAGATGTTTTACCTCCCCATCCTCCATGGATAGTGCTATGTGTTTCCTATATGCTCGATAGGATGTGATTTAACAGCACATGTTTCAACACATTTAGGAACCGATAATTTTCACAAGCTACTGGATCATTCTACATTACTAATCATGAGATTAGAAGCACCTGAATCAACATACTATGGATTATCATTCGATTTAGAAACATCAACACACACCATATTCATCATTTGATGTTGGACCATGAATAGCTTCTCTGAATCATCTGCACTTGTTGATGCATATTTGTTTTTCTTGCCTTCTATTATTTCGATTATTCAACTTGTAACCACATTAAAAGTGACCAACTCTACCACAATTCCATCATCATTGCCCAAATCATTTATTTGGAAATTTCTACAACCTCTTGGGATCCCTCTAGCTTGAAACTATCATCTACCTCTTACATGATTATAATGTTGACCTTGCTCTTGGTCAATCTTTCCTCTTCCACTTTTGAAACCTCTACCTCTATCTTTTCCTCTAATAGAGTAGAATACCTATTTAGAACTAGGTTTTCCTTGGGATTTTGAGCCCTCACCAAGATTCTATTCTTCAATTATCACCATGGATACCAGATCCACAAATTTCAAAATACCCTAGTCTCAATAGAAGTTTTGAACTCCTTATATGCAACTCCTAAACCACAAAGGCACACTTCTACCTTGACATCATCATCTATACTCATGCCAATAGGTGCAAGTGACTCACATATGCTTTTAAGTTTAAAGGTGTAGTAACCTACCAATATGCTCTTTTTATCTAGTGTATGTAACACGTTCTTGAGTTTTAATTTTCGTGGCTTTCTATTGTTCTCATACAATGTGACCAAACTATTTCAAGCCTCTTTGGATGTTTTGGCATCCTATATGTGCCCAATCATACTATCATGTATGCTAACAGACAAGAAAATACATTACCTTTCATAATCCTTGATTCCATTCTTGATATGCTCATAACTTGTCTGCAATTTGATTCCTCTCTAGTAATTGTGTATTGTTTTGATTCTCTCCTTCGATGTACTTCCAATAGAAGTTTTCCAACATGAAATTCATCATTTTGAATATCCAAGCATGGAAGTTGTTCTTTTCCATATTATTGCTCATAATCTTACTCTTTCCATCAACACTTGCTATTTTTATAGCAATTCATAACACAAAAAACACTCAAAGCAGTACCTTTTCTTGAATACCATCACATTGTGACATGACAATTCGATCTCAAAAAAGCACAGTTTTTGTGTATCAATAGAAGTATCTCTGAACTATATCAGTGTGACCACTATACATGTTAGAGAAATAAGAAAGTGATATGTGTCATCCTCCATCATCACATGTTGAGCTTGAATCTCAACACTCCCCCTCAAGCTCAATATCATGTCCTCCAATCCAAGCATCTTGTAAAACTTTTTGAGCTTCTCTGCTCCAAATTGATCATTGGCTTTTGCATTTCCACACCTAAATTTGCAAATAGTATCTCTAACCATGATGCTTCACATGTTGTCGTTGCGACACCTCTATACTCAGCCTTTGTACTCAACAAATCAATAGTTGCTTACTTTTTGTTGCTCCATGTAATAGCTACATTTCCAAGTGAGAATGGAAAACCACTAGTAGATCTTCTATCTCGAATATTACTATCCCAATCTGCATCAGTATGGACCTAAAAATCTACACGATTCATAAAACAATGCATAATCCAACATAGCACTCACATAACATAGAGTGCACCTCAGAGCATCTAGATGTTGTTTCTTGGAAACTTGCATAAGTTAACTTCCAAATCCAACTATGTAGCGTAGATCAAGCCTTGTAATTGTGAGATATGTTAAACTTCTCACAATTTTCTTGTACATAGTAGCATTTTCCAATGCTTCACGTGATGTAGTATCCAACTTTAGATTATGATCTAATGGCATAGATATTGGCTGACAATTAATCATACCATATTTTTGTAGCATACTCAATGTGTATTGCTTTTGCGAAATCCATATCCCTATTTTTGTATGTATAACATGAATGCCTAAAAAAAATAGTGTTGCACACCAAGATCTTTCATGTCAAATTCCTGCATAAGGGGTTGCTTTACCTCTTTGAAGCTTGCTTAATTTTCACCTTCCACAATCAATTGATCCTTGCATGCCAAGCATGAGGGGCTTGTTCAAACCCATACAAAGTCTTTTGCAACCTACAAACATATTATGGGTGCTTTGAACCTTCATATCCTTATTGTTGGTCTATGTATACTTCTTCTTATAGCTCACCTTCTAGGAAAGCATTCTTCATATCCTATGATGCAAAGTCCATCCTTATGCTATAGCAAATGCAACAAATGCTCCAATGGGCTAAACGTTTTCTCATAATAAATCCCATATGTTTGCACATATCCTTTTGGTACCAATCCTACTTCATACTTACCTATGCTACCATCAACATTGTTATCTACCTTGTAAAGCCACTTGCAACCTATGGTTTCTTTCCTTACAGTAATAGATCGAGCTTGCATTTTTTGTTTCCATAAAGTGTAGCCATTTCCTCATCCATAACTCTCTCCCAATCTGGATTTCAAATTTCATCTGCACAAGAAGAGGTTTCAACATCTTGTATTACATTTGTCATGTAGGTACAATGATGAACCATGTAACTGTTATATGTCAATCATTGCACTAAACTCCACATCCTCCTAGATGTTCTTGGTCCTTCATCACTTCCCCTTGTACTATCTGCATGTGCCCTTCTTACTCCTAAATTCTTCACAAAGGGAAATCCAAGTTCCTCATCAAGCCTCTCTAAACTTCTTGAATCTCCATCAATGTCTTCAAAATATGTAGGTGTTTTACTACTAGTACAAAGGTTTTTTTTACCTTTATTTGATGAATTAGTTAGACTAAAATCTCCATGTAATCTTTTGCTACATGGACTTGACTTGGAACTATTGCTTGGTGACATATCTAGTCCACCCAAAACTTGAGATTCTACATGATTTTTCAACATTTTCTTTGTCATTTGGTACAAGATGAAGTCCTTCTTTAGCATCTTCATAGAAGTTTGACATTTCATCAAATACCACATCTCTACTTACCTTCACCTATCATGTGAATGAGTTACAAAATTTATATCCCTTTTGCTCAAGGGAGAACCCAATGAAGTTACATTTTCTTTGTAATTTTATATCAACTTTATCCACAACTCATCTTGAATATGTAGATATGCAATGAAAACAAAAAAGTTCATATATGATAAGTTTGGATTTATACTCGTGAATTTCTCATTGTGTATAACTTGATGTACAGGAGTAGTCAAAGTTCTGTTCCTGATGTATATAGTAGTGTGCACAACTTCTACCCAAGGACAATGAGGCATATTCTTCTCAGCAATCAAAGCTCTTGCTATTTCTACAATATGCCTGTTTTTGCATTTAACAACATCGTTCTATTGTGGTGTGTAACTGCATGAAACTAACGTCCTATTCCATGACTGTTAAGAAAGTTTTTAAACTCATTTGATATGTGTTGTCCTCCTTCCTCATATCTTAATGTTTGAATATACTTTTTTATGTGCTTTTCCATCATAGCTTTAAAATTCTTTAAGTGATTGAACACCGCATTCTTCTCTTTCATGAAATATACCCATACATTCTTATATGGTTATGAAATTGTTGGAACATCAAGCTTACACTATGCTTGAGGTGGATTTGATCTACATCAAAGATATCATGTCGAAGGAATATCCGTTGGAGAGTTCTTTCCTTGTGCTCATATTGCATTTTTTGAGAGATTTTTGATGGTTCATTTATCATTGTAAAAGCCTTGAGCTTTACACATGTAAAGGTAGAAAGATAGAGCCACGAATTTTTGGTGGTTGAAGCTACATTCAATCAAGAAATCAATCACCTAAAAGTAGATCAAACTAGATCTTCACTTTTCTTAGACTATAGGAAAGTGAATTGATTCCCTCCAACAACCATTCCCACCTTCATTTGAATTCAAACTACACTTATAGAAGTTCTGGAACACTCCTCCAGTCTATATAAAGACTTGAAATCACTTGTACAACTCCTGGAAGCAATATATATACACTTGTGACCATCATTGTCTTGCTCCTTCAATTCTCTGCATCATCTTCTTCACCAATAGTAATCTTGCAGAGGTTGCTGCTCTCTCTCCACAACTCAAATTGAGTGTAAGATGGCTCATTAGTACGGTATTAGTGTTTATTTTATGCATATAAAGTTTCATAGCATTTGATTTAGTATATTGGGAGAAATTTGAGTTTTTCTGTCTCGAGGTCAATCTCTACGTATTCCTAAAAAATAGGAAGTACCACAGGTGAATGTCTCATTCATTCCTATAGCATATTTTGCTTATTCCTTATATTTTTGTGCATTGTAAACACTCAACCTTATGTGTATCACTCTGATTTTTTTAATTGTAATCACGCTGGTCGCTATGGGCATTTGGAGTTCATTGTCTCTTCCATAGATAGTAAGACTTTTGAGCTAGTCGACCCGCTAACCTATCTGTTTTGTATTGACTCATTCTCCTTGATGCTCCAAAGTACATAGTGCTTTTCTTTGCCCTTACCGCATGCCTATAAGGTCTATTTGAGTCTCCAGAAGCTCAAGGGCTGGTCTTGTGCCGATTGGATAGACCAAACTGTGTCGCTTCGAAACACACTTTTCTACCATCTACAAGCTTCTCCAAGTTTCTTTTAGTGGTATCCGAGCTAGACCAAGATGGATGACGGCTTTCCTTGAGTGATCGAGAAGCTTGATCGACACAACTATGGAGCTTGGAAAATCAGAATGGAGGCCTATTTGCAAGGTAGAAATCATTATGGAATTGTAGCAAATGATGAAGCTATGCCTATTCCAAGATCCAAAGGAGGAACTACACAAGAGGAGACAGATAAGCTCAAACTTTGGTGTGCAAGGGATGCTCAAGCAAGGTTGTACATATTAAACTCTATCTCCAACTTTCTATTACCACATATTAGAGGATGCAAGACATCTCAAGAGACTTGGGATGCCCTCGAGACTTTCTTTTCTGCTAGTACCAAAGCAAGAAAGAATCATCTTTGGAACGAGTTCAACCAAATGAAGAAGACACCTAAACAAACCATCACAGATTTTGTTACCAAGGTCAAGGAGGTTGCGGATCAGTAAGCATCCATTGGAGAGCTGATTGAAGAAGAGGTCATCATGAGGCAAATTCTCAATGGCAATGGAAGTGATAAGCAATGGCAATCCTTCATGACAGCTTATGATCTCATCATGGATGTGCAAACTCCAGACTTCAACATCTTTCTTGGATAACTCTTCAATCAAGAAGCCAACAATAGCATAAAGGAAGGTAACTCTTATCATGGTAATTCAACTAGTGCTCTATATGCAGATAAGAAGGATAAGAAGTAGAAAGGGAAGAAGAAGGAAGAAGAGACCTCCCAAGCCAAATTCGCAAGCAAGAGCAAGTGGAAAGGGAAGAGGAAAGGAACAAAGCAACACAAAACCAAAGGTCAGAATGTTCAACCTTGTGCCATATGCCATAAGACCAACCACACCACTCAAAATTGTTGGTTCAATGGGAAGACCCAGAAAGGAAGCGGAAGAGGTGGATATGGGAGCAATAGAGGCAGAGGTGGACACAACTTCAAAAATAACAATAGAAGCTATAATAGAAGGGACTACAACAATTATTCAGAAGATCAACCACATGAAGACTCATTGCTTCTTATGAATCTAAGACACAAAGAAGGTAAAGAAGATGATCATTTGTTCTACATAGATTCCGGATGTTCAAATCATGTTGTCGGCAACATTGCTCTTCTATCTAATTTGGAAAGTCCAAAGCATAAACATGAAGTGCAAACAGGGGATGACACAAAGCACAATGTGGAGAAGATTGGTAATGCCAAAGCTTCCAATGACAGGATAAATATTCTAAGTAAGGTTCCCTATGTACCCACTATCACTAAAAACCTAATAAGTGTAGGCCAAATCGTTGAAAAAGGCTTGCAAGTTAGGTTCACCCAACATGGAGCTTTTGTGGAAGATCCATGTCAAGGCTTCAAAAAGATAGCCCAAGGTGAGAAGCATGGTAGGCTCTTTACTTTTGAAGTAGGAGAAACTAGGAACATAGCTCTATTCAACTTTGGGTCTCAAACCCTAAGTGAGCTTGAAGTGTGGCATAAGAGAATTGCTCATGTGAATAAAAGAACCTTGAAGGATATATGCAGGGATCAAAGTGTTCTAGGATTGTCGAACATATCAAAGCAACACATGATCAACAGGTGTGATGCATGTCAGATTGGGAAGGCACAAAGACAACCATTCAACCACAAAGGCTACATCCACAACAACTTATTGGACTTAGTACATACAAATGTATGGGGACCAAGTCAAGAACCTTCATTGGTAGGATCAAGGTATTATGTCTCATTTATTGACGACCATAGTAGATGGATTGTTCTATGCTTTATCAAGAGTAAGAATGAAGTGTTTGATTGCTTCAAGAAGTATCTTGCACATTTGAGAATCATACAGGTAGATCACTAAAAAAGCTTAGATCTGATGGAGGGGGAGAATACTTCTCCAAATATTTTGATGCTTTCTTGGAGGACAAAGGTATCAAAAGGGAAGTGACTACTCGGTACTCTCCTCAACTAAATGGAATTGTAGAGAGGAGAAACAAGACACTGGTTGGATCAACCCGAAAAATGCTTGAAGAGAAGAAGTTGCCACATCATCTATGGGCAAAAGCTATTTCAACTGCTATGTACCTTATCAATAGACTATCATCCAAATCACTTCAAGGTATGACTCCTTATGAAGCATGGAATGGAAGAAAACCTAGTCTTGGACATTGCAAGGTTTTTTGTTGTTTAGCTTATGTTCATGTACCATCACAAATAAGAGGTAAGCTAGATGAAAGGGCAAAAAAGGAAGTGTTTATTGGATATGATTCAACTTAGATGGGGTACAGGTTCTTCAATCCTTCAACCAAGCAATTCACTACAAGTAGAGATGTTGTGTTTAAATAACATAGGTCTTGGTATGATGAAGACAAACAAAAGGTAACACTACCATATGGTCTTGATTCTGACTCTTATCAATTAGGAAGCAAGCATGATACACATGTCAAGGATCCAAGAAGTGATACAGACGATGACCAAGTTGAAAGGGAAAAGGATTACAAGCTATGGAAGTCAAGAGGCAAAGCAAAGATGCAAGAGGTTGGAGAATGCTCCAAACAAGCACCTAGAAGATCAACAAGAGAGAAGAAACACCCAGAAAGGTATGGATATGATTCCACATTTGTTACGAAGCATTCAATATACTTGGAAAAAGACTCCATTTCAGAGGAACCCTCAACCTATGAAGAGGCAAAGCGAAACCCTAATTGGGAAAAGGCCATGAAAGAAGAGATAGATGCATTGAAGGAAATGGACACTTGGGATTCGGTTCCAATGTCGCCAAATCAAAAGTTAGTTCATTGCAGATGGGTATATAAAGCTAAAAGAAACTCGGATGGATTAGTTTGCAGGCACAAGGCAAGATTAGTTTCCAAAGGATGCTCACAAACTCCTGGTATAGACTATGAGGAAACATTCTCACCAGTTGCAAAGATGACTACAATCAGGACATTGATGAGTGTAGCTGCTGCAAGGAATTAGAGACTCCTCCAACTTGATGTGAAAAATGCATTCTTAAATGGTTGGATAAGTGAAGAGGTATACATGTCACAACCATCAGGTTTTAAAAACCCTAATCATCCATCGTATGTTTGCAGACTTAAGAAAGCATTGTATAGATTGAAACAAGCTCCTAGAGCTTGGAATTACGGGTTGGTTACATATCTTCAAGATCAAGGGTTCAAAGCTAGCAGCTCAGATCCTTCTCTATTCATTAAAAGGGATCACAACAAGGTTATCTATCTATGTGTATATGTAGATGATATTATTGTGAAAAGGTGATGATCTAAATGACATTCAAAGGATCAAGAGACACATGCAAGAGGAGTTCAAAATCAATGACCTAGGTGAGCTCACATATTTCCTGGGTATGCAGGTGATATATACAGATGAAGGAATGTATTTGACTTAGAGAAGATACATTTAGGATCTTCTTCTCAAGTTCAAAATGGAGAACACTAAACCTGCAGGTACACCTTTGGAGATGAATCATAAACTTAGTGTTTATGAAGGTGAGAAAATTGAAGACCTAAAAGAATATCGAAGCTTGGTAGGTGCTTGATATATGCTACACATACAAGGGCAAACATCTCATACAGTGTGGGAGTGCTTAGTCAGTTCATGTACTCACAGAGAAGACCACACATGGATGCGGCTAAGAGAGTACTTAAGTGTCTCAAAAGTAAAATCAACAAAGGTATATTCTATCCTTATTCTTGAGGTTTGGATATCAAAATCTATTCGGATGCAGATTGGGCAGGAGCTAAGGATGATAGAAAAAGTACATCTGCTTACTTAGCATTTGCAGGTTCGAAGCTAGTGTCGTGGAGTTCCAAGAAGCAACCAATAGTTGCTTCATCCTCAACTGAAGCTGAGTATAGAGGCTTGACCATAGCAATTGAAGAGGCAATATGGTTAAAAGCACTGTATACAAATTTTTGACTTGTGAGTTCCAAACCTCACATATTTGGAGATAATGTAAGCTCCATGCATCTAACGGAAAATCCTATTTTCCATGCAAGAACCAAGCAAATAGAAGTACATTAAAACTTCATCAGGGAGAAGCTCATGGAAAAGGAGATTGACATTCCTTTTGTTCCAACTCAAAAGCAAGTAGTAGATATGATGACGAAGGTACTTGATGGAATAAAGCTTTGTAGATTCAAAGCTATGGCAAATATTCAACCTATCAGAGAATGGAGACCCAAGCATACTTTAGCTTGAGGGGGAGCTGTTGGAACATCAAGATTACACTATGCTTGAGGTAGATTTGATCTACATCAAAGGCTATCATGTCGAAAGAATATCCGTTGGAGAGTTCTTTTTCTTATGCTCATTTATTGTATTTTTTGAGAGATTTTTGATGGTTCATTTACCATTGTAAAATCCTTGAGATTTACACATGTAAAGGTAGAAGGATAGAGCCCAAATCCCACGAATTTGTTGTGGTTGAAGTTGCATTCAATCAAGCAATCAATCACCTAAAAGTAGATCAAACTAGATCTTCACTTTTCCTAGATTGTAGGAAAGTGAATTGATTCCCTCCAACAACCATTTCCACCTTCATTTGGATTCAAAATCCAATTGTAGAAGTCGTGGAACACTCCTAGAGTCTATATAAAGACTTGAAATCACTTGTACACTACATGGAAGCATAATACATACACTTGTGACCATCATTGTCTTGCTCCTTCAATTCTCTGCATGATCTTCTTCACCAACAGTAATCTTGCAGAGGCTGCTGCTCTCTCTCCAAAGCTCCAACTTGAGTGCAAAATGGCTCATTGGAAAGATATTAGTCGCTAGTTTATGCATACAAAGTTTCATAGAATTTGGTGCAGTACATTGGGAAACATCTGAGTTTGTCTGTCTCGGGGTCAATCTCTGCTTATTCCTGAAAAATAGGAAGTACCACCAGTGAATGTCTCATTCATTCCTATAGCATATTTTTGTTATTCCTTATACTTTTGTGCATTCTATACACTCAACCTTATGTGTATCACTCCCATAAAAGGAGTTTTTCTAAGTGTAATCACCCTGGTCGCTATGGGCATTTGAAGTTCATTGTCTCTTCCATAGATAGTAAGTTTTTTGAGCTAGTCGACCCACCAACCTATCTATTTTGTATCGAATCATTCTCCTTGATAATCCAAAGTACCTAGTGCACTTCTTTGCACTTATCCCATGCTTATAAGGTCTATTTGAGTCTCCATAAGCTCAAGGGCTGGTCTTGTGCCGGTTGGCTAGACCAAACTTCGTCGCTTCGAAACACACTTTTCTACCTTCTACAAGCTTCTCCAAGTTTCTTTCAGAAATAATGTAACATAAAACCTACAACCACCCATAGATGTTGTCCTAATAGGACCCCAAACATCTCTATGTACTATTTCTAGCACATTCTCACTAACATGCTTGTCATGCAGAGATGGTGCTATTGAATATTTACCAAATTGACATGCTGCACATACCTTTTGCAAAGATGCAACCTTAAAATTTGGTAGTCCATTGAGAATCTCCTTTGACTACAAATTTCGGCGTTTGCAAGTTTGCATGTTCAATTTGTTTATGCTAGATCTCTATATCAGCAGTAACTCTTTGTTGAAGAAACACTCACGAATTTGACAAACAGACATGCATAAAAGAAAAAAGAAAAAGAGAAGCAGAATGAAAGAAAATCAAAAGCCTTAGTGGAGGGACAAATCCACGACCGTTATGTACAGTACAGAATCTTCCAGGATCAGAGTTCGTTACACCGAATCAAACTCTACATAGAGAGAACGTGCATAGGAATAATGGAAGGGGAAGTGAGTTTCCAAGAGCACACAGTATAAATAGAGCACATACAGAAAGAATGAGAGAGAGATTTTTTAGTTATGGTTAGAAGAAGATGCTAGAGATCGTGTATGTAGAAGAAGACGCCAGAGATCGCGTATGTAAAGATGAATAACAAAAACCTGAAATGTCGGGTATTCATCTAAGAGAGATGGTAGGAAGGAACTACTCACTGTAGCAGAGTTTCTGTAGCTTGAGCAAGAAGAGGCGACGCATGTTTGTACACATCTTCTCTAATAGAAAACACATGTTCATGTGGAAATTCGTGTGCACTGTTCGTATGTGAAGAAACCGAAGTATTGTCATACTACGGTTAAAGATAGTTAACAATTACAGTTTCTTAGTATACGAGTAATTTCCGGTAGAAGAACGAAGTAGATCTCCCAGAGTAATGCAAAGTTTTGTATGAGAGATAGCTCATTCTGTAGCTAGACATCTCTACTTTCAGTTGATCAAAGGTTCTGGTGGAAAAGATATCTACACACAGTACAAAGCCTGCCCGAAAAGAGGTTTTCTGAACTAGTGGAGTTTTTCCTTGAACTTCAGGAAGAGTTCAGTAAGTTAAGGAAGTTCACGCATCACTCCCTTACTTCATAAACATTCACTTGAAGTAATTATAATCAAAATTGAAGTTCATTCCAATACGATTCTGGTACCATCACGGTGTCAGTCCAGTGACAGTCTGGTTAAGTTTCGGTGAAATTTTTCAGTGAATATACAGCGCAGACTTATACGTTGAGCGTCAAAAACTTTGCTAAGCTATTGATTGATTACAGAGGTGTTCTAAATCACACTAGCTTAGTTCTTCTTGGGCGTGGCGAATTCCGCAGGCTTAATAAGGTTCAGCCTTCGTCGCGTCGACAAGAATTGGTATCAGGAGAGCCGAGTAAAACCACATCAATGGTTTCAGAGCCAAGGATAGATCCAAGAGCAAGGGCGAATCGACTACAAGTGGATATCACAGCTAGGGATATATAATCAGAGCAGGCTAGACCCAAGAGCCAAAAGATTCTGAAAAGCAGAAAGGTTCTCAAGGAACAACCGGAAGTGAAGATACAAGACAAGTCAAAAACTTTCATAAGGGAAGGAGAACGCTGAAGAGATGAACAACGAACGGTATCAAGAAGTATTCTGAAGTCATCGTCAAGAGTAAAGGTTTGTGAAAGGTAAAACCCTTAACATCATACTCACTGAAAAATTATGGCAGACCACGTTACTATTGACAAACTAGACAGAGATAATTATCCCGCATGGGTAATGCGCATGGAAGCCTTACTTATGAGTAAGGACTTAATGATGTATGTGAAGGGAGAAGAAAAGAAGCCGACTTTCGAAGATGATAGTCAACCGGAAAAAGAAGAATTAGAAGCTTTGAAGCTATGGCAGAAGAAAGATGCAACGGCAAGAGCCTACATCTATAATACCGTAACAGACCATCTACTACCGCACATTAGAGGTCCGGAGAAAGCAGAGGACATATGGAGTGCATTGGAAGATCATTTCCAAAATACTACGAAAGCTAGGAAGGCTAGCTTATGGTCCAAATTTACGACATTCAAAAAGAAGTCAAGTCAAAGCATTAGTGACTATGTTACTAAAATGAAGGACCTAGCAAATAGTCTTGGATCCATAAATGAAGAAGTCGAAGATCACAAATTGATAGTGCAAGTGCTCACAGGTTTGAGAGGAGATGAAAGGTGGAAACCTTTCGTACTCTCAATTGAACTTTCTTGAAATCATTTTGTGCCAGATTTAAATCAGTTGCTTGGTTTGATGCTCACATATGAGCAAGACCTGAAAGGAGATGGAGACAAAGGACAAAGTTCAGCGATGTACATGAAGAACAAGAAGAAAGACAAAGGTAAACCAAAAGAAGAAGAAGAGTCGAGCTCTCAGGCCTATTACGCAAGAGGTAAAGGCAGTGGCAGAGGAAGAGCAAGAGGTTTTGGAAGAGGAAGAAGTAGCCAGAATACCAACAAGAAGGCTTACTGGATTTGTGGATTAAGTAATCATCTAGCTCATGACTGTTGGCACAATCAACAAGGATCAAATCAGAATCAAAACAATAATAGCAGAATTAGGAGCGGAAGATATCAAAGAGGCAGACAAGGCCAAAGAGGTGGTTATGGTAGAGGTGGAGCGAGAAGTTGGGGACAGAATCAATCCTACAACACCACCTACAACAACTACGCAAATGACACGCAGAATGAAAGTCATACATCGTTGATGATGAACTCTATCAGCACATCAGAAAATGAAGACCTAAAGGTATTTTACGTTGATTCTGGATGTTCTAATCATTTGTCCGAAAATATAGAACTGATGTCAGAACTAGAAAAAGGTAGTTCTAGTCACACTATTCAAACAGGTGTCAATACGAGACATAGCATACATTCAATTGGAAAAGTGAAATGCAAGAGTGGAGCAGATTTGCTAACAAATGTTTTGTATGTTCCAACAATACCGAAAAATTTGATCAGTGTGGGACAAATAGTTGAAAAAGGTTTTCAGGTGAGATTTACAAACAAAGGAGTATTTGTAGAAGATCCCGAGAATGGATATAATCAGATCGTTTCTGGAAAGAAAGAAGGAAGACTCTTTACTTTAAGAGTACAAGGGAACATTGGACAAGCGTTGCTCACACATGGTGAGAAGGTGATTACAGAACTTGATCTCTGGCATAAGAGATTGGGTCATTTCAATGAAAAAGGAATAAAAGCTATGATTTCAAATCATTCAGTACCGGGATTACCGAATGTACAGAATCAAGATATGATTCATAAGTGCGAAGCATGTCAGATGGGAAAAGCCCACAGGTTACCTTTCCAAAGAAAGGATTCAAACATGATGGAGTACTCAAGCTTATTCATACATATGTATGGGAACCAACGAAAGAAGGATCAATCAGCGGATCGAGGTACTATGTCTTATTCATTGATGATGCAACAAGGTGGATAACTCTTTATGTTTTGAAAGAGAAATCAGAAGTGTTTGGAGCTTTCAGGCATTTTCATGCATATGCTGAAAGACTTACCGGACGAAAACTTAAAAGAGTGAGGTCTGATGGAGGGGGAGAATATTTCTCCCGAGAATTCAATGACTATCTTTCGAACGTAGGTACTAAGAGAGAAATAACCTACAGATATACACCACAAAAAAATGGAGTAGCAAAAAGAAGGAACCGAGTTCTAGTTGAGTTTGCTGGAGCTATGCTAAACGAAAAGGATTGTCCAAATTATCTTTGGGCTAAAGCTGTAAATACAGCTACATACTTGGTAAACAGATTACCATGTACAGCATTAAAAGGAATGACCCCTTATGAAGCTTGGTGGGGAAAGAAGCCAAAACTTGATCATTGCAAAGTGTTTGGATCAATAGCGTATGCTTATGTACCATCACAACTGAGACATAAACTTGAACCGAAAACAGAGAAATATGTGTTCGTCGGATACGATGAAAAACAGATGGGTTATAGGTTATGGAGTCCTCTAACAAAATAGTTTATTGTTTCTAGAGATGTTACTTTTGATGAACAGAAAAGCTGGTATATCAAGGTCAAAGAACTGAAGAATTTGAAGAAGAAGTAAGAAGAAAAGAAAAAGGAAAATCAATTGTGCAGGTAAATAGAGATGAAGATCATATACAGGCAAGTACGTCCAGGATCGGATGAGGTATGAGAAATGAAGATGAAGAAGTGTATTCAGACACTTATGAAGAACCAAGAAGGTCAAGCAGGACTAGAAGTCAACCAGAAAGGTATTCATATGATACCTCATACATAACTCAGAAAGATTACGCATATATGGTCAAAGATGATGAAGAACCACAGAGCTATGATGAAGCTAAAGGCAAGAAGCAATGGGAAGAAGCAATGAAAGAAGAAATCAACGCACTGGAGGAGAACAAGACATGGGAACTTGTTCCGAAACCAAATGGTAAGAAAGTAATCGGAAATAAATGGGTTTTCAAAATAAAGAAATTTGCAGATGGAAGGATAGCCAGACACAAAGCAAGGCTGGTGGTCAAAGGCTATGCTCAGATGCATTGCATAGATTATGATGAGACGTTTAGTCCGGTGGCAAGAATGTCAACCATAAGGACAGTAATCATTGTAGCGGCATCGAAAGGATGGAAGCTAAGTCAGCTAGATATAAAGAACGCATTTATGAATGGATACATTTCTGATGAAGTGTACATGGAACAACCTGAAGGGTTTGAAAGTTTCAGATACCTAAACTTTGTCTGTAGATTAAGAAAAGCACTTTATGGACTGAAGCAAGCTCCAAGAGGTTGGAATTACAAACTTGTGAAATATCTGAATGAACTTGGATACCAAAGTTCGAAGGGAGACGCAAGTCTACTCATAAAGAGAACAGAAGAAGGTATGATCTACATTTGTATTTATGTAGACGACTTAATAATCACAGGAAACTCAGATGAAGGGATTACAAAAGTAAAGAAACTACTCGAAAGAGAGTTCAAGATCAGTGACCTAGGGAAATTATCATATTTCTTAGGAATGGAAATCACATACACAGATCATGGTGTATATGTTTCACAAGAAAGGTATCTCCTAAACTTACTGAAGAAGTTTAATATGGAGAATTGCAGAGAAGCTTCAACACCGCTTGAAGTAAATCATAAACTCAGCAGATACAGTGGTGCAAAGTTTAAAGATATGAAGAGATATCAGTCATTAGTAGGAAGTTTAATTTATGCTACGCTAACGAGACCACATCTTAGTTATGCAGTGGGAGTTCTCTCACAATTCATGCATTGTCCGACAGATCAACATTGGGTTGCAGGAGAAAGAGTACTTAGATACGTCAAAAGAACTATAAAAGAAGGATTATATTATCCTTTTACGTCAGATATAAAGCTGAAAGCATATAGTGACTCAGACTCGGCTGGAAGTCAAGATGACAGAAGATCAATGCACGGGTATATGATATACCTAGGAGATAAGCTGGTAAGCTGGTGTTCAAAGAAGCAACACATAGTAGCGTTATCGTCAACAGAAGCCGAATATAAAGGACTCGTAGAAGCAGCTAAAGAAATAATATGGATGCAGACCTTGTTCAAAAGCATGGGTATTGATCAAGGTGTACCTATCATACATGGAGATAATATGAGCTCATTGTATCTTGCAGCAAACCCAGTATTTCATGCAAGAACAAAGCACATAGAGATTCAGTATCATTTCCTGAGGGAAAAGATAATGGAGAAAGAGATAGAAATAATATACACTCTGACAAAAGATCAGAGTGCAGATATTTTGACAAAGAGCTTGGATGGAACAAAGACAAGCAGATTCAAAGAGATGGCACGTATAAAAGAAAGAAAGATATCTGAAAGACCGGAAGATGTCAAATTAGTGATTGAGGGGGAGTTGTTGAAGAAACACTCACAAATTTGACAAACAGACATGCATAAAAGAAAAAAGAAAAAGAGAAGCAGAATCAAAGAAAATCAAAAGCCTTAGTGGAGGGACAAATCCACGACCGTTATGTACAGTACAGAATCTTCCAGGATTAGAGTTCGTTACACCGAATCAAACTGCACATAGAGAGAATGTGCATAGGAATAATGGAAGGGGAAGTGTGTTTTCAAGAGCGTGCAGTATAAATAGAGCACATACAGAAAGAATGAGAGAGAGATTTTTTAGTTATGGTTAGAAGAAGACGCAAGAGATCGCGTATGTAGAAGAAGACGCCAGAGAACACGTATGTAAAGATGAATAACAGAAACCTGAAATGTCGGGTATTCATCTGAGAGAGATGGTAGGAAGGAACTACTCACTGTAGGAGAGTTTCTGTAGCTTGAGCACGAAGAGGCCAAGCCTGTTTGTACACATCTTCTCTAATAGAAAACACATGTTCATGTGGAAACTCGCGTGCACTGTTCGTATGTGAAGAAACCGAAGTATTGTCATACTACGGTTAAAGATAGTTAACACTTACAGTTTCTCAGTAAACGAGTAATTTTCAGTAGAAGAACGAAGTAGATATCGCAGAGTAATGCGAAGTTTTGTATGAGAGATAGCTCAGTCTGTAGCTAGACATCTCTACTTTCAGTTGATCAAAGGTTCCGGTGGAAAAGATATCTACACACAGTTCAAAGCCTGACCGGAAAGAGGTTTTCTGAACTAGTGGAGTTCTTCCTTGAACTTCAGGAAGAGTTCACTAAGTTAAGGAAGTTCACGCATCACTCCCTTACTTCATAAACATTCACTTGAAGTAATTATAATCAGAATTGAAGTTCATTCCGGTACAATTCTGGTACGATCACGGTGTCAGTCTCGTGACAGTCTGGTTAAGTTTCGGTGAAATTTTTCAGTGAATTTAGAGCGCAGTCTTATACGTTGAGCGTCAGAAACATTGCTAAGCTATCGATTGATTACAGAGATGTTCTAAATCACACTAGCTTAGTTCTTCTTGGGCGTGGCGAATTTTGCAGGCTTAATAAGGTTCAGCCTTCGTCGCATCGACAAGAAGTGGTATCAAGAAGAGCCGAGTAAAACCACATCAGTGGTTTTAGAGCCAAGGATAGATCCAAGAGCAAGGTCAAATCGACTACAAGTGGATATCACAGCTTGGCATATCTAATCAGAGCAGGCTAGACCCAAGAGCCGAAAGATTCTGAAAAGCAGAAAGGTTCTCAAGGAACAACCGGAAGTGAAGATACAAGAGAAGTTGAAAACTTTCATAAGGGAAGGAGAACGCTGAAGAGATCAAAAGCGAATGGTATCAAGAAGTATTCTCAAGTCATCCTCAAGAGTAAAGGTTTGTGAAAGGTAAAACCCTTAACATCATACTCACTGAAAAATTATGGCAGACCACGTTACTATTGACAAACTGGACTTATGAGTAAGGACTTAATGATGTATGTGACAGGAGAAGAAAAGAAGCCGACTTTCGAAGATGATAGTCAACCGGAAAAAGAAGAAATAGAAGCCTTGAAGCTGTGGCAGAAGAAAGATGCAACGGCAAGAGCCTACATCTATAATACCATAATAGACCATCTACTACCGCACATTAGAGGTCTGGAGAAAGCAGAGGACATATGGAGTGCATTGGAAGATCATTTCCAAAATACTACGAAAGCTAGGAAGGCTAGCTTATGGTCCGAATTTACGACATTCAAAAAGAAGTCGAGTCAAAGCATTAGTGACTATGTTACTAAAATGAAGGACCTAGCAGATAGTCTTGGATCCATAAATGAAGAATTCAAAGATCACAGATTGATAGGGCAAGTGCTCATAGGTTTGAGAGGAGATGAAAGGTGGAAACCTTTGATACTCTCAACTGAACTTTCTTTAAATCATTTTGTGCCAGATTTAAATGAGTTGCTTGGTTTCATGATCATATATGAGCAAGACCTGAAAGGAGATGGAGACAAAGGACAAAGTTCAGCGATGTACATGAAGAACAAGAAGAAAGACAAAGGTAAACCAAAAGAGGAAGAAGAGTCGAGCTCTCATGCCTATTACACAAGAGGTAAAGGCATTGGTAGAGGAAGAGCAAGAGGTTTTGGAAGAGGAAGAAGTAGCCAGAATACCAGCAAGAAGGCTTGCTAGATTTGTGGATTAAGTAATCATCTGGCTCATGACTGTTGGCACAATCAACAAGGATCAAATCAGAATCAGAACCATAATAGCGGAATTAGGAGCGGAAGATATCAAAGAGGCAGACAAGGCCAAAGAGGCAGTTATGGTAGAGGTGGAGCGAGAAGTTGGGGACAGAATCAATCCTACAACACCACCTACAACAACTACGCAAATGACACGCAGAATGAAAGTCATACATCGTTGATGATGAACTCTATCAGCACATCAGAAAATGAAGACCTAAAGGTATTTTACATTGATTCTGGATGTTCTAATCATTTCTCAGGAAATATAGAACTGATGTCAGAACTAGAAAAAGGTAGTTCTAGTCACACTATTCAAATAGGTGACAATACGAGACATAGCGTACATTCAATTGGAAAAGTGAAATGCAAGAGTGGAGCAGATTTGCTAACAAATGTTTTGTATGTTCCAACAATACCAAAAAATTTGATCAGTGTGGAAAAAATAGTTAAAAAAGGTTTTCACGTCAGATTTACAAACAAAGGAGTATTTGTAGAAGATCCCGAGAATGGATATAATCAGATCGTTTCTGGAAAGAAAGAAGGAAGACTCTTTACTTTAAGAGTACAAGGGAACATTGGCCAAGCGTTGCTCACACATGGTGAGAAGGTGATTACAGAACTTGATCTCTGGCATAAGAGATTGGGTCATTTCAATGAAAAAGGAATAAAAGCTATGATTTCAAATCAGTCAGTACTGGGACTACCGAATGTACAGAATCAACATATGATTCATAAGTGCGAAGCATGTGAGATGGGAAAAGCCCACAGGTTACCTTTCCGAAAGAAAGGATTCAAACATGATGGAGTACTCGAGCTTATTTATACAGATGTATGGGGGCCAACGAAAGAAGGATCAATCAGCGGATTGAGGTACTATGTCTTATTCATTGATGATGCAACAAGGTGGATAAGTCTTTATGTTTTGAAAGAGAAATCAGAAGTGTTTGGAGCTTTCAGGCATTTTCATGCATATATTGAAAGACTTACCGGACGAAAACTTAAAATACTGAGGTCTGATGGAGGGGGAGAATACTTCTCCCGAGAATTCAATGACTATCTTTGGAACGTAGGTATTAAGAGAGAAATAACCTGCAGATATACACCACAACAAAATGGAGTAGCAGAAAGAAGGAACCGAGTTCTAGTTGAATTTGCACGAGCTATGCTAGACAAAAAGGATTGTCCAAATTATCTTTGGGCTGAAGCTGTAAATACAGCTACATACTTGGTAAACAGATTACCATGTACAGCATTAGAAGGAATGACCCCTTATGAAGCTTGGTGGGGAAAGAAGACAAAACTTGATCATTGCAAAGTGTTTGAATCAGTAGCGTATGCTTATGTACAATCACAACTGAGACATAACCTTGAAGCGAAAGCAGAGAAATATGTGTTCGTCGGATACGATGAAAAACAGATGGGTTATAGGTTATGGAGTCCTCTAACGAAACAGTTTATTGTTTCTAGAGATGTTACTTTTGATGAACAGAAAAGCTGGTATACAGATCAAGGTCAAACAACTGAAGAATTTGAAGAAGAAGTAAGATGAAAAGAAAAAGGAAAATCAGTTGTGCAGGTAAACAAAGATGAAGATCATATACAGGCAAGTACGTCCAGGATCGGATCAGGTATGAGAAATGAAGATGAAGAAGTGTATTCAAACACTTATGAAGAACCAAGAAGGTCAAGCAGGACTAGAAGACAACCAGAAAGGTATTCATATGATACCTCATACATAACTCAGATTACACATATATGGTCAAAGAAGATGAAGAACCACAGAGCTATGATGAAGCTAAAGGCAAGAAGCAATGGGAAGAAGCAATGAAAGAAGAAATCAGCGCACTAGAGGAGAACAAGACATGGGAACTTGTTCCGAAACCAAATGGTAAGAAAGTAATCGGAAATAAATGGGTTTTCAAAATAAAGAAATTTGCAGATGGAAGGATAGCTAGACACAAAGCAAGGCTGGTGGTCAAAGGCTATGCTCAGACGCATGGCATAGATTATAATGAGACGTTTAGTCCGGTGGCAAGAATGTCAACCATAAGGACAGTAATCGTTGTAGCGGCATCGAAAGGATGGAAGCTAAGTCAGCTAGATATAAAGAACGCATTTCTGAATGGATACATTTCTGATGAAGTGTACATGGAACAACCTGAAGGGTTCGAAAGTTTCAGATACCCAAACTTTGTCTGCAGATTAAGAAAAGCACTTTATGGACTGAAGCAAGCTCCAAGAGCTTGGAATTACAGACTTGTGAAATATCTGAATGAACTTGGATACCAAAGTTCGAAGGTAGACACAAGTCTACTCATAAAGAGAACAGAAGAAGGTATGATCTACATTTGTATTTATGTAGACGACTTAATAATCACAGGAACCTCAGATGAAGGGATTACAGAAGTAAAGAAACTACTCGAAAGAGAGTTCAAGATTAGTGACCTAGGGAAATTATCATATTTCTTAGGAATGGAAATCACATACACAGATCATGGTGTATATGTTTCACAAGAAAGGTATCTCCTAAACTTAATGAAGAAGTTTAATATGGAGAATTACAGAGAAGCTTCAACACCGCTTGAAGTAAATCATAAACTCAGCAGATACAGTGGTGTAGAGTTTAAAGATATGAAGAGATATCAGTCACTAGTAGGAAGTTTAATTTATGCTACGCTAACAAGACCAGATCTTAGTTATGCAGTGGGAGTTCTCTCACAATTCATGCATTGTTCGACAGATCAACATTGGGTTGCAGGACAAAGAGTTCTTAGATACGTCAAAAGAACTATAAAAGAAGGATTATATTATCCTTTTACGTCAGATATAAAGCTGAAAGCATACAATGACTCAGACTGGGCTGGAAGTCAAGATGACAGAAGATCAATGCACGGGTATATGATATACCTAGGAGATAAGCTGGTAAGCTGGTGTTCAAAGAAGCAACACACAGTAGCGTTATCGTCAACAGAAGCCGAATACAAAGGACTCATAGAAGCAACTAAAGAAATAATATGGATGTAGACCTTGTTCAAAAGCATGGGTATTGATCAAGGTGTACCTATCATACATGGAGATCATATGAGCTCGTTGTATCTTGCAGCAAACCCAGATATGTTTTTTAGTTATGGTTAGAAGAAGATGCCACAGATCGCGTATGTAGAAGAAGACGCCAGAGATCGCGTATGTAAAGATGAATAACAGAAACCTGAAATGTCAGGTATTCATATGAGAGAGATGGTAGGAAGGAACTACTCATTGTAGGAGAGTTTCTGTAGCTTGAGCAAGAAGAGGCCAAGCCTATTTGTACACACCTTCTCTAATAGAAAACACAGGTTCATGTGGAAATTGGCGTGCACTGCTCGTATGTGAAGAAACCGAAGTATTGTCATACTACGGTTAAAGATAGTTAACAATTACAGTTTCTCAGTAAACGAGTAATTTCCGGTAGAAGAACGAAGTAGATCTCGTAGAGTAATGCAAAATTTTGTATGAGAGATAACTCATTCTGTAGCTAGACATCTCTACTTTCAGTTGATCAAAGGTTCCGGTGGAAAAGATATCTACACATAGTACAAAGCCTGACCGGAAAGAGGTTTTCTGAACTAGTGGAGTTTTTCCTTGAACGTCAAGAAGAGTTCAGTAAGTTAAGGAAGTTCACGCATCACTCCCTTACTTCATAAACATTCACTTGAAGTAATTATAATCAGAATTGAAGTTCATTCCGGTACAATTCCGGTACGATCACGGTGTCAGTCCAGTGACAGTCTGGTTAAGTTTCGGTGAAATTTTTCAGTGAATTTAGAGCGCAGTCTTATACGTTGAGCCTCAAAAACTTTGCTAAGCTATTGATTGATTACAGAGGTGTTCTAAATCACACTAGCTTAGTTCTTCTTGGGCATGGCGAATTCCGCAGCATGATGTACTATGGATCAAGTTGTTCATGTAAGAAAATAATAGCACAGCGGAATTGTAGCGTTTCCTCAATCATAGCTATCCCAATCATAATTTTTCAATCACTCAAAAATAGCAATGGAGAGAAGAACCTAGAGATTGCACAAGCTAAGAGAAAGTCTGATGCGGAAGAGTAGAAACAAATATGACGCAGAGAAGGAAGAATTCTGATATTATAGATGTGAGTCAATGGTTACAATAGCTTTGGACAATAGCTTCTTGAGGAAGCCTCTACCTCCCGACGACCCCTCGGATATCACAATGGCATTCACTTTCACACTCTCACTCTCACTCTCACTCTCAATCACAAGGTAGTTCTCAGATTTCTATTCATCCCCTGTGTTGATGTGCAGGTCTCCCTATATCAGAGTCTAATCACTGCTCTCCCCAAAGAAGTGTGCGATCCACCAAATTTAGAAAAAGTCGAGTTTCTCCAAAACTTTCACAAAAATCCATGCGATCTTAGTGTGCTTTATTTGTTAAGCGTACCTGTCAAACATAGGAGAAAAACACCAAAAAGACATATCCAAAAATATCCATAATTAGACATGGTGACACGTGAGCATACAAATCACAAAAAATGGCACTTTTCAAAGCCTTGTAACTCAAAAATGGTGAGGAATTAGCTTAAGCTTCTGAGAGACACTTTTATTCAATTTTGCGAGCTGCATAATAGTGTTAGAGACGTCCAAGGTCCAAATCCACCTCCAAATGCCACTTTTGAGCCCTGCAAGTTTCAAAATAGTAAAGAGAGTAAAATCACGTCATTTTCTTACAAGGAACTAAATGTAGGACCCTGAACAAAGTACTTAAAACATGATTCACAAAAGTTTCACACAGGCACTTTTATTCTCTTATACTTGCTCTACCTTTCTCTCATACAGAGTTTTTCTTAATTCTTTCATCTTCACCTTCAAAATTCGACTAGAAGACATGATGCGAATAAGGTCTAGAGAGAGAATATGAAACTTTTCAACCCAAAATTTTCCCTACATTCATAAAATGACCTAATTATTCATTCTAAGCTTTTTTCCCACAATGAATTTCAGAAAGCTCAAAATGAATTATTTCACTAGAAGGGCCTATTACAATTCTTCCCCCCTTTAAGAACTCTGTCCTCAGAGTTGGAAAGAATGATAATGTTTTAGAATAATCTTCTAAGTTCACCCAACTCAAATCTTCTACTGGGTATGAGTGCCATTTCACCAAAATTTCTACTATAGATCTATTTCTACGAAATCCTTCCTTTTTGTCTAATATTATTCTAGGTTGAAGCTCAAAAGAGCTATCATCTTTCAGCTTATAATTGTCCTTCAAAACACGAGCAACATTAGATACATATCTTTTAAGTAAGCTAACATGAAATAGAGGATGCACATTTAAATGTTTAGGTAATTCCATAAAATAAGCAAGAGATCCAATCTTTTTCAAAACTTTAAAAGGAGGTGCATATCGAGGAGAAAGTCTACGATCCTTCCCTAACAACAAGTTAGATCGGTGAGGATTAACCTTAAGAAATACCATATCATCAACTTGAAATTCAAGTGGCCTTCTCTTTAAATCATAAAATTTCTTTTGTCTTTTCTGAAATTCTTTTATGTGTTTCTTAATTTTCCCAAGTTCTTCATCCATTTTATCAAGCATTTCTTTGGACACTTCTACTTTATTTGGAAAACCCAAAAACGAAGGTTGAGTCAAACAATTATAACCGTACATAGCTTCAAACGGAATCGTTTTTATAGATGCATGCCATGCACTATCGTATGCAAACTCAACCAAGGGTAAATATTCACTCCAATTATCCTGCTTTTCATTCACATACATACGCAACATATCTTCAACTACCCTATTAACCCTCTCGATTTCCCCATCAGTTTGTGGATGGAAAATTGTACTCATACGAAATTGAATTCCAATCGATTCAAATGTTGCTCTCCAAAAGTTTGACGTAAATCTAGAGTCTCTATCAAAAATTATGCTTTTAGGCATTCCATGCAATCAAAAAGTTTATTTTACAAAGTTTTTTGCAACATTCAATGAAGTATCAATCTTTTTTATAGGAAAGAAATGTGCCATCTTGGTAAGCCGATCTACTACAACAAATATGGTATCATGCTTACTTCTAGTCATAGGTAGCTTAGTGATAAAGTCCATAGAATTAAACTCCCACTTCTGATTTGGAACATCCAAAGGTTGAAGCATTCCATGCATCCTTTTGAACTCAGATTTCACCTATTGGCACTTCATCCATTCACTTACATATTTTCTAATATCCCGCTTCATACATGGCCAAAAGTAAGAATAATTTGTTTTAACATAGGTCCTTGAATAACCTGTATGTGTAGAAAAAGGTGTGTCATGACAATCATGAAATATTTTAACTTTTAATGGAGATTCAAAAGATATGCATAGCCGATTGTTACAATACAATGTTCCATTCTACAAATGAAATTTTGGTCATATATCGATCCCCTATTCGCATTCAAAGAATTTAAAATAGGTGCATAAAAAGGATCATGTTTTATCTCTTCTTGAATTTGATTGAGAAATTTAGAATTTATTACAGAAACAAGATTACACAAAGGTTTCCGACTTAATGCATCAGCAACCTTATTTTCCTTACCAGCCACATATTTAATGTCAAAATCATACTACACTTAATAATTAAATCCAATGCTTCTCACTGTTGTTAAGCAATGGTTGTGTGAAGATGTATTTTAGACTTTGATGATCTGTTTTCAAATCAAACTTAACCCCTAACAATAGATGTCACGAATGCTTAAGTACATGCACAACAACAAGCATTTCTAAATCATGAGTAAGATAGTTAAGTTCATGTTTTCTTAGTTTTCTGGACTCATATGCGACCACCCTACCATCCTCTCAAAGAACACATCCTATCTGACTACCACGTGCATCACATGCAGCCACAAAAGGCGTTCCCATTTTTGGTATTTTCAAAACACAATTTTCAATGACTTTTTGTTTCAATGTTTCAAATAATTTTTGACAGGCATCACTCCATGCAAATCCTACATTCTTTTTAGTCAATTATGTGAGGGGAGTAGCTATCTTAGAGAAATCCTTAATATGTGCTCTTTCATATTGTGCCAACCCAAGAAAACTTCTAACATCCCTTACAATCTTAGGAATCCCCCCATCAACTATTGTTTTTACTTTATCTTCATCTATAAGGATTCCTTCTTTTGATATTACTCTTCTAGATACGCAAGTTTATCCTTAGCAAAGAAACACTTACTCTTTTTTCCATACAATTCGTGTTCTTTAAGAGCTTACAAAGTCTTCTTGAGATGTACCGCATGCTTAGAATCATCTTTAGAGAATACAAATATATCATCAAGAAATACTAAGATGAATTCATCTAGGTAATCGGAAAAAATATTATTCATCAAACACATAAATGTGGCAAGAGCATTTGTTAATCCAAAAGGTAGAACCGTAAACTCATAGTGACCATATTGTGTTCGAAAAGTTGTCTTAGGAATATCTTCTATTTTGATCGAAATTTTGTGATATCCAGATCTTAAGTCAATCTTAGTGAATATAGTCGCTCCACTTAATTGACATAATAAGTCATCTATGTGAGGGAGTGGATACTTATTCTTAGTTGTTCTTTTATTCAACCCCTTATAGTCAACGCATGATCTATAAGAGCCGTCTTTCTTCTTCTGAAATAAAACAGGTTCACCCCAAGGTGAGACACTCGGTCTTATCAAGACTTTCTTCAAAAGATCATCTAATTGAATCTTAAGATCCTTTAATTCATCGATGTTAAATCTATAGGGTGCTATAAAATATGGTTCACTCCTTGGATATAGGTCAATGGCATGGTCAATCTACCTAGGTGGAGGTATACCAGGCAACTCTTCTGGAAATACATCTCCGTATTCTTTCAAAATATTTTCTACATAATTTGGAACACTTTCCTTGTTGTCTTATTCATGCATGTTGTTTACATACACTATAAATGTTCTACAGCCACCATGTATACCTTTAATTATCTGCATCGTAGAAATAAGGATAGGTTTAGGATTATAGGCATCACCTAGAATATGAAAAGATTCATCATCTAGCTTTAAAGTGATCGTTCTTTTTCATAACTAATTGTCGTAGAATTTTCAACTAACCAATCCATGCCTATGATTACATCACTCTGTTTCATCTCAATTACATGGAAACTTCCAGAAAAGCACCTATCAGAAAGAGTAAATTCAAGGTTTTCAATATATTCTTTCGTGTAGTGTAATCGTCCAGTGGCCATCTGTACAGGTCTGGTTATCTGCATATTTAGGGATATCCCTAGATTCTATACCAATTTGAAATATAGAAAACAATGGGTACTACCTAAATGAATAAAAAATCTCATTTTATCTGGAGAAATCATACCCAAAATCGTGATTACAAAAGCCTTTGGGAAAGAAGTAACCACCATGCAACATAAAGTAGAGTCAGGGCACTTACCTCCATCATCTACTTCCTCAATAAATGTACCCTCCTTGATGATGTTTATCGCTTTTGATTGTGCGGGTCAAAAGACTTCCTTATCTGGCACTCATATCTTTGATGCCCTTGCTCCCCCCAACGAAAACACACACCAAGTCTTTTTGCCCTCTGAATAAAATCAGGGTCTTGTTGCCACTCGATTGGTTGATGCTTCCTTTGATTTTGCACCCGATGAGGATTCTTGCCTTGGTTATTTGAAGATGGAGTCTTCTTTGAATGTTTCATGTTCATTGCAACATGTCTTTGTGGCCTATGTCCCATTGCAATGAATCTATTTCTATTTGCCTTCTGCAAATTGAACTTCTCCATCTTCTCAAAGTTCTCAGCCATCGCAACAGCATCAAGAAAATCAATGCACCCAAATCCCTTGACTTGATAGAGAAGTTCCTAACAAAACCCTTCAATAAATTTACTCTTTAGAGTGTCACCACTAACCTCTAATGCATATATATGAAGACGTAGGAACTTCTCTTTGTACTCATCAATAGATAAACTATGCTTATCACTTTCGTGTTGTCGGAAATTGTATCCAAATCCACCTCCAAATGCCACTTTTGAGCCCTCCAAGTTTCAAAATTCTAGAGAGAGAGAGTAAAATCAAGGCATTTTCTTACAATGAACTAAACGTACGACCCTCAACAAGGTAATTAAAACATGATTCACAAAAATTTCACACAGGAACGTTTAATCTCTTATACTTGCTCTACCTTTCTCTCATATAGAGGTTTTCTTAATTCTTTGATCTTCACCTTCAAAATTCGACTAGAAGACATGACGCGAATAAGGTCTAGAGAGAGAATATGAAACTTGTCAACCCAAAATTTTTCCTACATGCATAAAATGACCGAATTATTCATTCTAAGAATTATCCTCACAATGAAATTCAAAAAGTTCAAAATGAATTATTTCACTAGAAAAGAGGCCTAGTATAGGCATATATCTGTAGACATAGTTGAGAGAAAAATGCAGACAAAGATAGACGCAGATGAGAAATAGAGAACTTGAATTCTCAGATTGCGGAGCGTGATGCAGTTACAATGATGGTACTATCCACCCGTGCGTGCACAATGTGGAGCTTAGATGGGTGAAAGGCTTACTAGTGTGCAATGTTATGTAAAGCTCAACCTGGGCCATGCTTATATAGCTTTTACAAGGCGGTTTGGTATAAATAAACATAGTCCGGAGATACAAAATAGTCGGTAAAATATATGATTCCACAATATCTCAAGGACCAAATGTCCTACCGTCTCGGCCCTACGAGCCAAGGGGATAGGCCCCCCAGACCTCACAGAAGGGGGCGAGCCCCGCTCTGCACTCCCCACATTAAGGTTCTATGGGGAAACCGTGCAACACCACAAGGCCTTTATTTTCACCTTAAATGGCAACCCAATGGCCTCGAAGTTTATGCCCTACCTAACCTAATGGCTAGGCTCACAAAGATCATCTACCACCATCAACGGTCACACAAAAACCTCATCTAACTTTGAAGTTAGGGCTCACAAATGTCCGAGCTCTCATAATGGCTTCTCCACATAATGGGGTCCTTACAACTTAGAGTACCATGGATCATTTGTGGTCACATGACGGTCGAGTATTGAGCATATCTAACACCCCTCCCCCTCAATATCCACCCTATGGTGAACTACCTACTTGGTCCAATCCTAAGCTTTGGAAAGTTTCAAAGAAGTTTCTCTCTCCCAAGAGCCTTGGTGAAGATGTCTGCTCCATTTTCTTCAGTAGGACAATAGCTTAGCTCCACGACCCCATCCTCAATCCACTCATGCACATATTGATACTTAATTTTTATGTGCTTGGTACATGCATGGAAAACAAGATTTTTGGTGATGGCCATGCAACTTTGGTTGTTACACTTCAACTTTGTAGCCTCTTGTCCTTGTATTCCTATGTGCCATAGGATCCTCCTCAACCATAATACTTCACATGGTGCAACGCATGTAACTTTGTATTCAGCCTCAATAGAAGATAATTCTACAATCAGTTGCTTCGTACTAATCCAAAAGAAAATCCCTGATCCTAAAGAAAAGCAATATCCAGAAATTGATTTTTTGGTATCAATATCTCCTACCCAATCTGAGTCACAATATCCGACCAGTGATGATCCTTCTTCATAAAGAATACCATAATCAGTGGTTCCTTTCACATACCTGAGTATCCGCATGCTTGCCTTCCAATGAGTTTAGCAAGGCTTATTAGAGAACCTGCTTACTACTGCAACAACATAAGAGATGTCTAGTCTACTATTGCACAAGCAGATGAGACTTCCAACTAATTTCATATATCTTCCAATATCCACTAGAGTTGAAGTATCTTCAATAGATAACCTGGTGTTGACCTCTATAGGTGTAGAAATTTCTTTGGACTCCTCCATGTTGAATGCCTTCAATATCTGCCTTGCATACTTTTGTTGAGAGATGAGAATCTTCCCAAACGTCAAGGCCTAAGCAATAACGCTGTGGAGGTGATCGCAATTCGGGTGGATCGGGTCCGGTCGTGGCACACACAGGGTGTATGAAGCTAATGAATGTTGGAAGCTTTAAGGACATGAAAGTGAAATTAATGTTGAGTATGGAGAAGAGAGAGATGTTGAAATGATTATGGGAATAGGAATGTAGGTGTGCAAGTTAGATTGATGACATGAATGATAAGAATGAAAGAGAACCATACACACGAATCAAATTTGGAAGGAAGAATGGTCCATTCGAGGAGCTTCTTAAACACTTCCTAATTCTAATCCATATGTATAACCTTCTTTGGATGATATGTATGCATGACGAGAATAGATGGAATCCTTACATATAAATCAGTTTCGAAAGGAAGAATGGTCCAATATTGGAGCTTCTTATACACTTTCAGAAACTAATAAATATGTATGGATTTGTATGGATTGTATGCATGCAAGTGAATTATGATGATGGATTTTACTCACAAGCTCAAAGAAACATCCTCACTGGTTCAACGCAATACTGCGGAGCCTTCTCACACATAGAAGAAATAGAAGAAATGTAAAAATACTTAAAAGACTGAGAGAGGTGACAAGAGACAAGTGACAAGTGACATGAATTAAAAGAATTTGAATTAAGTTACATGTAAAAGATTGTCGTGGTATGTCATGCTAAGCAGTCTACTGATCAAAGGTGGTTCCGACACTCAAACCATGACAGTTCAACCGAATGTCACACGTAAGAAGGTGAGTTCCACTCCAGTGACCCTATGTCTGTCTAGGCTCGTAACGTCTAACTAAAGAAGTCTAAGACTCATTAAAATCAGCTCTAACTCACTCACACGCTCCACCGAGGGTGAGTCAAGATAGAGATGCTGGTTTCAAGAGCCTATCGTAGATTGGAGTTCTAACTTAAATTTGAAACTAGGTTCTATACTCATACTTGCTCACCTTGGATCCTCACTCGTTCAACCGAGGGTGATCGTCTCAAGGAAACCGTAAGCTAGCATAAGCCCTATGGATGCCTAACAATGATGCTCTAGGAGTTTGGAGGGGGGTTTATATAGTTTCTTGAATGAATTTGGGCCCTTGGATCTAGAGAAATCAACTCTCAACTCTAGGATCACTACTTTTGATTACGACCATTTGATTAATCAAATCAATGGCTTGGAATTGTTCTTTCTATCAAATCTAGTGTAAAGGAGTGAAATTTAGGCGCCCTCATTCTCCACCATTGGATCTGGGGATGATCTGGACCGTCAGATCAGTGCTCACATCAATTCGGATAAGATAAGCCACTATTTTTGGAGAAACAGTGCATTATTGATCTTTGATTGTAAAAACAGTCTTTTTTTATGGAAAAACTCGTGGATCCTCCTTGCTTTAAGCATAAGTGCATCCCCACCCTTGAATATGAGCTCATCTTGATCGTACAACATGGCTCAATCAGCTTTCACCATGTGGTGGCCCTTCAACCCTTCAATTTGCTTAAACTAGAAAACTGCAGTGATCCTGAAAACTGGACTTTGTGCTCTTTGACCCTCCAAATAGGCTTTGATGAAGATGAAACTTTGTAGGACTATGTTTCCAAAGATCTCCTTCAGGAATATGCAGAAAAAACTCCCATCTGAATCTCCCTTGTACAAGTTTGACTACATTTGGAAGCTTGCAAGGTGGCATTAAGGTGTCTAGGAAGCTCTGATAGTCTTGAAAATTTGTACAAATATGTAGCCACATATGATCTTTATACATGCCAAACCATATGGCTAACATAAATTTCTATACAAGAATTTGTAGGGTCAAAGTAGAAAAATTACATTTTTACAAAATGAACATAGCATATCAATGTGCTACAAAATCCATTTTCTGCTGAAATTTGGGCTATAGACTGCCTTTGATAATCTTTACAAGTATATGAATTTTCATCTAATTTGGTGACAATGAAATTTTTGCCCTAATTTCCTAACTTTGACCAGCTTTGACCAGCTTTGACCGCTACCATGGACTTTCTTGATTTCTTTGAAACTTTGTATGTGAGCTTCCTTTGACATCCTTGATGCATCCTGGACTTCTCGGGGAATTCCGGCTACCTTCACCAAATATGTTTTTCGTAGGCCTTCACAAGTGAGAGAGGAGAGAAAATCTCGACGACATTCGCCCCCACTAAACCTGCGATTCCGCCGGAAGTGCCACTCTAGCATCTGTGAAAAACAAAATATTCCAGGCATCAAATTCTTTTATAGGCAACATAAGAAACATGGAAGGAAAATTGATTATATGTAGGTAACGTGACATGAAGCAAAATTTGCATGAAAGAAAGAATTGAAACAGGCAACATGAATATGCATGAACAAATAGGCAACATATATGCAAATGAACAAGCAACATTGGCAACAAGAAAGAAAAAAAACAAGCATCAATATGAAGTGGAAGTGGATGTATTGAGTCGTTTTAAGCATCAGTTCCTCTCATCTTGAAGAAAATTTTGTACCTTTTCCATAAATCAATCTACCTTAAATATGATTATAAACAAAGATTTAGGATTGTCAAGAGACATCTTTCATCTTTAGCTTATTTTAGATCAACTCCTTTCCTACATAAATATGAATATGCTCTTTCTCTAATAACATGCAAGGAAATCTAACTAAACTCCACTAATGCATAAATCTACCTATATAGCCCGTGATTTATTCAACTATGCCTCTTTATCCTCCTTTGGCTTGCTTTTTTTTTTATTTTTTTTATTTTTATTTTTTATGATGATGATTGGCAACTTTATGGTTACGATCACTTTTTTGGGGTGGAAGAAAGTGTAAACTTCTTGGTAACATGTAGCAACTCTTTTTTTTTTTTTTTTTTTTGATGACGGGGAAAAATTAAACCCCGATACAAGGTACAACCATTTTTGATGACGGAGAACAGTCGTTTAAACTCCGATACAAGTGCTGTGAGATGGACTAAGGATGTAGAAACATGCAGTAGCAGGAGCTAGGATTTCAACAATTATGCTTTCGATACCCGATACATATGCATGTTTATATATGAAAGTCTTGTCACCAAAATAAACCTCCAAATCTACATGCCCTATCTTTCCACAATCCTAGATTATAAACAATTTCTTGGTAGATAAGTTACTACTTAAGATAAAATTTTACACAAGTAGAGAAATCATCATTTGCCCTTTTTTGACTCAAGTGATGTGGATATGCAATGCAATACAAAGACTGAAAAAAACATGCATGAAACAAGCATGGATAAAAAAATAGAATGAACTTGAAAAAAAAAAAACAAAGCAACATGAACTTGAAAATTAATGATGTTTTTATATGTTTTTTATTTTTTTTAATTTTTTTTCTTTTTTTTAATTTTTTTTTTTATAACATGGATACTCCTGTTTATGAATCGGCCTCATTGTTGTCATCTTCTTCAATGTCCTCATCAAAAATGTACTCGTCATTATCACGCTTCTTGAATAACTTTATCCTTTTACCTGCAATCAAAGTTTTTAGTGCAACACCATTTAATTCACAAAGAGCATACGTACCATTGTTGTTGACTTTTGATACTATGTATGGCCCAAACCACCGTTGAGTGAGCTTTTTGCGTGGATCATATTGAGAGTCGAATGTACTATCATAAATGAGCACCCAATCTCCTACTTCAATTGGCTTAGGATGCAATCGATGAGTTTTATCAAAATAATGCTTGTTCTTCATTCTAGATTCTCTTAATTTTTCAACAGCATCATCAGGTCTTAATTTACCTTGTTCTAACTGTTTAATACGCAAACTCAAAAAATCATCAGTAGACATGTTTTCAGACCAAGGCAAATTTGACCATGCAGAAATATGAGACTGAATTGGAAACAATGGTTTTTTACAGTACATGAGTTCAGCAGGCATATACCCAGTAGTGCGTGTGCACGTCATTCTATCTGCCCAAAGTGCAAAAGGTAAGAATTTAGGCCATTGTTTGATGTCACCGTTACATGCTTTAGATATGGCTTTCACAATAGGTGGATGCCCTCTCTCTATTTTACCATTGGTCTCTGGATTATATGCAGTGGTGAGAGACAAACGAATACCGTGACGCTCAAAGAACTCTTTAGCTTCTCTCGCATTTAACTCTCCACGATCGGCAACTACTTTCTCTATGTACCCAAAGCGACTTATGACATCTTCAAGCAAGAATTTGCAAACATTGTAAGTGGTCTTAGATCGTAGTGCACGTCCCTCTACATGATTAGTTAAGTCTTCTCTTGCAAGTACAATGTAACGCATTTTGTCAATACCTTTAGGCATAGTTACAAGATCTACTACCCACTTGTAGTGAATACAAGGTGGATAAGTAGGATGCAACGGATCTCTATGTTTGACTGATGAATGAAGTTGACAAGTAGAACATGTAGAAACATAGCTACTAATGTCAACATACATCCTAGGCCAATAATAGGTACTTCTAATTTTTTCATATGTTCCAAAAAATCCTTTATGACCTGCCCATAATGTCTCATGCATTTCCTTCATTACTTGCAATTGAAGACCTCTCTTTCCTAGGAGTCGTTGTGGATTCTTAACCTTACCCTTAGCATGTCTCCAAAGATAACCATTACATAGGAAAAAGTTATAAGCTCGTTTCCTAATGTTACGGAATCTATTCGTAGTCCAGCTAGGTAATGGTTGTAGTGTACTGAGATACTTTCCTATGTCTCTCCATTCATCTTCGTACTCAGACTCATGAAATTTCTCATACTCATATATATGTGGAACATAGTCAATTAAATTCACATTCTTTATTAGATCACTTTCAAGATCATCATCAAATCTAGCTCTCGATAACATATCAGCAACTGAGTTTGACTTACCTGAAATATGAACTAACCCAGGATTTATGAACTTAATATATGAGATCCATCTAAGCATGGCTATATCAGGAGATGAACAATTGGCTATCATTCCAATGAGAGGCAAACAATCAGTCTCACATTTGACATTTGCACCAATGAAATATTCTTTGTCTGTTTTCAAAGTTGTTACCATACCCCATAGTTCTCGTTTGATCTGTGGATATTTTCGTTGTGTTTCATGTAGAATTTTGGCACCAAACCTAATTGCATATCTATTCCCTTCACTATCATCTTGACTTATGACCCAACCTATACCAATAGGACTAGTATCAACAGTCAATATAATAGGTTTGTTAGCAGAATAGTCTACATGCTTAAGGATGGGAGCTTCGAACAATAATTTCTTCAATTTACGCATAGCTTGAGTGTGTTTGTCAGTCCAAATAAATTTTCGTTTCTTCCTCAACAAGTCATAAAGACAATCAGCAACATGAGCAAAGTGTGGGATCCAAATAACATAAAAGATGCAAGCACCAAGAAATCTACGTACCTCACTCACGTTGTTACATGTTTCAGAAATCTTGCTAATGGCATCAACTTTTTGTGGGTATGGCTTTCGACCATAATGGCCACATAAATGTCCAACAATAAGCACCTCGTTGACACCAAAAACAGATTTCTCTATGGAAAATGTGAGACCTACCTCTTCAAATCGTTGAAATATTCTTTCACAATCAGAGATATGGTCAAGAACAAATTTACGACATCCAGATGAATCTAAAGTAATGTCCTTTATGCCTTCCTCACTCCCTTTAATTGGAATATCATCAATGAATGGCATAGTTGTATGAGGGATAAAATCATGTAAGACCATATTCATAGCACTCATCATATGAGCCACAGAATTGGTCGCTCCTTGAGGTAAAGTACACATTCGCACTAAGCCTAAAGGATTTTTCATTGTGGTTATGTCACGACTATCAATTGCTAATTGGAATTGGTCATATCCCGAATATAAATCACCCATTGAATAGATAGAATGTCCTCAAAATGATTCAGCAAACTCATCTACAATGGGTCCTATTCCTACATTCCTTATGGTGACTTTATTGACAGGTTGGAGATCTTGAATAAAACGTAGTTTCCCATTCTTTTTAGGCACAGTGAACCATCTGTTTGAGTAAGGTGCAAAAGATGGCTCTAAAATTCTCATGTTTATCTTCTCCTCAAGTAGTTTCATTAGCTCAGGTAAGTGAGCCTTTGGAACAGGTATAGGACGAAGATTCCATGGAATATGTGGAATAGTAAAGATTATCATGGGTGCAACTAGCTTAGGATCTACACAACCAATCTCATGAGGATACATAGTAAAGGCTTTTCCATGGCTACGTATGACTCCCTCAAATTTATCTCTCTTTGCTGGCAAAAGAAAGTCATCATCTCTACCAATTTTCACATGTTTGATTGTCTCATCCGTGAATGTATGTCCTATGTTTTTCTTATCCCGAAGAATTGGATCATTTTTCACATCAATAATTTTTTCATTACTTCCTTGAGATAATGGTTGAGCTATGGGTTTGATTTTTTTGTCTACAGTTTTGTACTTTGTTTCAACTAAGGCATCATGTGTTTGGTTAAATTTTGAGCACTTGTCAAGATTGAGAGCATACTCTTGGATTAGAGCATACTCATCAAGGGAAGAAATAAGAATAATATGGGAATTAGAATTTTGTTGAAGACATAACTCTAACTCCTCAAGAGTAGAGAAACAATGAGATGTTTCAATCACATGCTCAATGTGCTCATCATGTTCCATGATTTTGTTGTTTTCATAATTTTTTTGGGTTTTTTGGATAAAAGACTTGGACAATTGACTCTTATGAAGAAAATCTAATCTAGAATGTGGAAAACAAAGTGACAAACTATTGTACAGGTTGGTTGGCTGCGAGATGTCAAACCAATATCCATTGTTGTCCCGCTCAACAATGGATTCTATCCAAAATTTTGATCATATGTAGCTCCAAACATGAATCGAGGTGCACAATCACTACAAGCATGCTCATGACCCAGAGTAACAATAGGTTTCTTTCTAATTGACAATCGATTCCTAGGATGATTCACTCCTACCGTCATGACTTGAAGTGATTGCATTCCATCCTTAGACTTAAATCTAGCATAGGTAGACCCATCATCCATGGCTTTAGTTTCCATACGACTCTCACAAATAAAGTCTTGACCTAAGAGAACTTCATAGGAGCAATTATCTTGAATAAAAAAGTGAAACTCTTCTGTGATTCCTCCTATGGATATGGGCACACTAGCACAAGCTCCATACAGGGTACCTACACCATTATCTGCAGTTCTCATACGCCATCCACAATCTTTATCTATGGGCCATCGAAACTTATCATAGACTTCTCTTGAAATCACATTGATTTCGGAGCCGGAATCTACTAATGCATTTACAGTGATAGTGTTCTTATCATTTCCTATTTTAACATGCATCTCTGATGTACCTCTAGACCAAAATGTTCTTTTAAAGTGACTTTCAGGATTGTTTTCATGATTTTCATGGTCAGGTTGAATAGGTCCTAAGAAATTTTTATTAACATTTACTTCATCATCATCAAAGTCCTCTTCATCAGATTCATCAAAGTTTAAGGCTTCATTCATAGCTTGATCTTGATCTAGAGAATCTTGCATCTCAGTATCTAGATTAAGCAGAAACCTCTTCCTTTTAATTAGGCCGATAAAGTTATCTTTAAAAACAGGCTTTGCAATAGAGAAAACTTGTTCTAAAGACATAGTCACTTGACTCTTAAGCAAAATGTCATCTAAAATCTCCATAGGATCTATTTTTCTCTCAATTTCTGAAATCAAGATGGCTTTAGGTTTTCTCTTTGGTTTCTTTTGTTTTTGCTCAGGGTCTTGTTTTTGTTCATGTTCTCGTGTTTGGTCTTCAGTTTGTTTTGATTGTTCTTGTTTATCTAAAGGCTTTGGTTCTGTTTTTCTTTGCTTTGTCTTCTTCCCTTTTTGTTTCTCCTCTTGTTTTTGTTCATTGGGTTGTGATTCTTGTTTTTTATCTTTGGATTGGGGATGTTTCTCCCTGCTCTATGATTGTTTTGTATTCCCTCTGAGGTTTGTTTTCATGTCACTCTTCTTTCACTAGGCTCAGCTTCATCTCTTTTTCGTTTTTCTTCTACATTGGATATGTGAGAAATAAGAGATTGATCTTCTATTGGTGATTCCCAAGCCGTTAGTCTCTTAATCTCATCTCGTGCTCTTACTAGAGCCTCTATGGAAAAATCACCTTCCTTTGTGGGTTTACTTGATTCCACTTGTTCATCAAGAGCTTCTAGTTTCACTCCTCTAGTTCCTACATCCGTTATGGTTATATTTTCATAGTGTTTTTTCATTCCTCCCTTACCATAATTTCCTTGCAAAGGTAGCCTAGATCGATAGTCACAGATTTTCTTGTCTATGTCTATTACTAGTCGTTGCTCCTTAGCTGCCTTCAATAGTTCACAATCTCTCAAAAAGTGCTCTAACGAATCACACCAAGGACACCTACGAGGGCCATGCACAAAACCATCTTGATTTTGAGGATTTTGATTAACTTGTGGTGGGAAATTTTGAAATTGAGGATTTTGTTGATAAGGTATTGCTTGAACAGGATAATTAGGATTTTGAAAATGCAATTGATGTATTTGAGGAGCTTGGGGAGCAACATGTGGTACTTGAGGTGCAAGAGGAGCTTCCATATTATATGGTTGATGATTTTGAAAATTTTGATTTTGAGGATTTTGAAAAGCTATTTGAGAAGCTTGAGGATACATGTTTTGATACATTTGAGGATTTTGCACATGAGGATGAGGATTTTGCATTGAAGGAACTTGATATGCTTGAGTAGGAGCTACTTGTGGATTTTGCTTGGTAGCTATAACATGTGGATTAGGCTCTTGAAAAGTCATTGGGTTCATTTGATTTTGGAAAGTTTTGGTGTAATTAGATTGTAAAGCATCTATAGTCTTGGCCAAATTGTTTGTGTAGCAATAAGACTTTCCATTTGCTTAGTGAGAATTTCCACTTGAGATTGTTCAACTACACTTTTATTTGGCTCTACTTTAAAACCTTGAGTAGGCTCCATCATTTGAGGAATAGGAGTAGAGTCAAAATTCATAGCATGGGATTGTTCTCTAAATTGCTCCTTAATTTGTGGAAGGCTAGCTTGAGGAAGACTAGTTTGCTCATAAAGCATGGATTGTCTTTGATGTCTATGGGTTACAGCCTCTACTACTTTACGCACTTTTTGCCAATTGTCAGTAAGACCATAGCGCTTATCTAGTTCTTCTAATCGCCGTTCAACTTCCCTACGAGTTTTAGGATGAAGCTTAAGAAAATTGATCACAAGATCAGGTTCCAAAGTTATCTTATCCTCATCAGGAAGTTGCTCATAGCGTCTAATATACTCATTTTGTAAGTGAGTAATAGAGCTACTAGGCTTTGGAGAATTGACCCATCGTAAGAATCCATCTCGATTATGTTGCCTATAATCTTCAAGATAGAATTCTTTGAGCATCTCCTTTCTAAAATCACTCCAAGGAAGACTATCATATTGAGTGACACGGTTTATGATAGAGCTATCAACAATTCGTTCAAAGAATGATATCAAAAGATCTTCAGGAAGACCAAAAATCATAGCTTGCCCTTCAAACAAATCTAACTAGCTTGTGATGTTGATGCCATTGAATTTTCCCTTCTCTCTCAACATAGAAGAGACTATTCTTTGGCCTTGTTTCTCAACAATAAGGGATTTGAATCCTTCCTCCATCTTATGTGAATAAGCAAGTGATGCACGATGTTCTAGATCTCTCAAAAATATGTTTACTTTGCGACAAAGATGTGCACGATACTGTGAGAAATCCAGTGCAACACTCAAGAATGATGATGATGATATGATGAGGATGAAAAATATGAAACAAAGGATATGGATCACAACCTCCCAACAAGATCAAAAGCAAATGCCACGAAGCATTTCACGTCGGGTTCAAATGTGGAGGTGATCGCAATCCGGGTGGATTGGGTCCGGTCGTGGCACACACGGGGTGTATGAAGCTAATGAATGTTGGAAGCTTTAAGGACATTAAAGTGAAATGTTGAGTATGGAGAAGAGAGAGATGTTGAAATGATTATGGGAATAGGAATGTAGGTGTGCAAGTTAGATTGATGACATGAATGATAAGAATGAAAGAGAACCATACACACGAATCAAATTTGGAAGGAAGAATGGTCCATTCGAGGAGCTTCTTAAACACTTCCTAATTCTAATCCATATGTATAGCCTTCTTTGGATGATATGTATGCATGACGAGAATAGATGGAATCCTTACACATAAATCAGTTTCGAAAGGAAGAATGGTCCAATATTGGAGCTTCTTATACACTTTCAAAAACTAATAAATATGTATGGATTTGTATGGATTATATGCATGCAAGTGAATTATGATGATGGATTTTACTCACAAGATCAAAGAAACATCCTCACTAGTTCAATGCAATACTGCGGAGCCTTCTCACACATAGAAGAAATAGAAGACATGTAAAAATACTTAAGAGACTGAGAGAGGTGACAAGAGACAAGTGACAAGTGACATGAATTAAAAGAATTTGAATTAAGTTACATGTAAAAGATCGTCGTGGTACATCATGCTAAGCAGTCTACTGATCAAAGGTGGTTCCGACCCTCAAACCATGACAGTTCAACCGAATGTCACATGTAAGAAGGTGAGTTCCACTCCAGTGACCCTATGTCTGTCTAGGCTCGTAACGTCTCACTAAAGAAGTCTAAGACTCATTAAAATCAGCTCTAACTCACTCACAGGCTCCACCGAGGGTGAGTCAAGATAGAGATGCTGGTTTCAAGAGCCTATCCTAGATTGGAGTTCTAACTTAAATTTGAAACTAGGTTCTATACTCATACTAGCTCACCTTGGATCCTCACTCGCTCAACCGAGGGTGATTGTCTCAAGGAAACCGTAAGATAGGAGCCCTATGGATGCCTAACAATGATGCTCTAGGAGTTTGGAGGGGGGTTTATATAGTTTTTTGAATGAATTTGGGCCCTTGGATCTAGAGAAATCAACTCTCAACTCTAGGATCACTACTTTTGATTACAACCATTTGATTAATCAAATCAATGGCTTGGAATTGTTCTTTCTATCAAATCTAGTGTAAAGGAGTGAAATTTAGGTGCCCTCATTCTCCAACATTGGATCTGGGGATGATCTGGACCGTCCGATCAGTGCTGACATCAATTCGGATAAGATAAGCCACTATTTTTGGAGAAACACTGCATTATTGATCTTTGATTGTAAAAAAAGTCTTCTTTTATGGAAAAACTCGTGGATCCTCCTTGCTTTAAGCATAAGTGCATCTCCACCCTTGAATATGAGCTCATCTTGATCATACAACATGGCTCAATCAGCTTTCACCATGTGGTGGCCCTTCAACCCTTCAATTTGCTTAAACTAGAAAACTGCAGTGATCCTGAAAACTGGACTTTGTGCTCTTTGACCCTCCAAATAGGCTTTGATGAAGATGAAACTTTGTAGGACTATGTTTCCAAAGATCTCCTTCAGGAATATGCAGAAAAAACTCCCATCTGAATCTCCCTTGTACAAGTTTGACTACATTTGGAAGCTTGCAAGGTGGCATTAAGGTGTCTAGGAAGCTCTGATAGCCTTGAAAATTTGTACAAATATGTAGCCACATATGATCTTTATACATGCCAAACCATATGGCTAACATAAATTTCTATACAAGAATTTGTAGGGTCAAACTAGAAAAAGTACATTTTTATAAAATGAACATAGCATATCAATGTGCTACAAAATCCATTTTCTGCTGAAATTTGGGCTATAGACTGCCTTTTACAATCTTTACAAGTATATGAATTTTCATCTAATTTGGTGACAATGAAATTTTTGCCCTAATTTCCCAACTTTGACCAGCTTTGACCAGCTTTGACCGCTACCATGGACTTTCTTGATTTCTTTGAAACTTTGTATGTGAGCTTCATTTGACATCCTTGATGCATCCTGGACTTCTCGGGGAATTCCGGCTACCTTCACCAAATATGTTTTTCGTAGGCCTTCACAAGTGAGAGGAGAGAAAATCTCGACGACAATGCATTAAGCCCAAATCTGTCATTTCAAATTCTGAACTCAGGGCATCTTTTCTTTGTTGAAGAAGAGCATCATCATTTCTTGTAATCACAAGGTCATCTACATAGAGTACAAGCACAATTGTCTTCCCTCCTCTCTTTGGAACATACAAGTTAGCATCAGAGGCACATCTTTTGAAACCTAGATCCAAAAGATACTTATCTATCTGCTAGTACCATGCTCTAGGGGCTTGTTTTAGCCCATATAATGCCTTCTTCAACTTACATACCTTGTTCTTTGAATGGGGATCCTGAAAGCCCGGTGGTTGAGACACATATAGCTCCTCCTTGAAGTCTCCATTGAGGAACATTGATTTGACATCCATGTGATAGACTGACCAAATCCTATGTGCAGCCACAACTAGTACTACTTCGATAGTAGTCATTCATGCAGTTGGGGCAAATGATTCACAAAAGTCAATGCCTTCAACTTATGAGTAGCCCTGTGCAACAAGTCTTGTTTTATACTTATCTAGAGTACCATCAACCTTGTACTTTCACTTCTAGACCCACTTGGTTCCAATGACTTTATGCTTAGTGGGTCGATCCATTAGCTCCCAAGTTCCATTCTTGATGATATTGTTGTATTGTGTTTGGATGGCAGCCCTCCGATTCGGATCATGGAGTGCCTCTTCCACATTGGTTGATTCCTTTGCTTCTTCTTGAATGAGATCAGCCATCAAGGCTATATATACAATATGGGTGCTTGCCCGTGCCTATTCCTCTATTCTCTGTGATCGCCTCGGTCCATCTACAACCTATTCTAGTGACTATGGGATTGGGTTTGTAGAATCATAGAGCTGCCTCACCCAACATGGCAATGGCTTTCCCACTTGGGTGTCAATAGGTTGGTGACTTTTAGACTCATCATCTAAAGATGATGCTTCCTTCTCTTGTGTAGAAGGGATAGCTCTTGGGCCAGGTTCATAGTGGATTGCCCATTGGACTGATGATAAAGTGGAAGCTCTTTTTTCCTTCTTGAGTGCTTGTGGTTGCTCCTCCTTAAACACCACATCACGACTCGCCATGATCTTCTTAGCCTTAGGGTCATAAAGCTTATAAGCCTTCTTATCTTTTTTGTATCCTAAGAAGATACATTTGATGCTTTTTGGTTGAAGCTTGTATCTCTCCCTATATAGAACATGTAGATAACATTCACTTCCAAGTACTTTGAAATGGGAAACAAAAGGCTTTTTACCAGTGTAGGCTTCTTGTGGAGTCTTTTCATCAAGTTCCATGGTGTAGCTTCAATTCAAGATGTAGACGGCACTATTGAGAGCCTCTGCCCAAAATTGATAAGGCAAACCCTTTCCTTTCAACATGCACCTTGGCATCTCCATGATGGTTCGATTCCAACGTTCTGCAACACCATTTCTCATGAGGATCATGTGCCACTGTGAGTTGATGCTTGAATCCCTTACTCTTGCAAAAATCTTCAAAGTTTGTTGATGTGAACTCACCACCACCATCTGTCCTGAATTTCTTCATCTTCTTTCCAATTTCAGTTTCAAAAAGCTGAAGCCATTCTTTAAACTTACCAAAGTCTTGAGCCTTATTGCAAAGGAAGTACACCCATATCTTCTGGCTATCTTCTGGATATAGCCTTATTGCAAAGGAATTACACCCAAGGCCTATGTAGGCATTTCTCTGCACAATTTAGCATGCACCAACTCTAGAGGATAGCTTGCCCTGTTCTTGCTTTCTTGTGGAAATGCCTTCCTCTGTTGCTTGCCTATCATGCCAGCTTCACATGTTTCCTTCATTTCTACAGTCGATGGTAGGTGTGTAACCATACTCCTGCGATGCATCTCCTTCAGTATAGGGTATGAAATGTGGCCGGATATCTCATGCCATAGCTTACTTGTGCCCACATTTGTAATGGCTATAAGAGCACACAAATCATATAAGTTGTTTGTCCTTATGCTAGTCCCAACAATGTTCTTGTTACCATCCATAATCTTAGTTCCTGTCTTATTGAAAGATACTTGATGACCTTGATCATTTATAGAAGCTATTGAAAGTAGATTTCGTTCTATTTGTGGAACATACAACACATTATAGAAGCTGCTGAAAGTAGATTTCGTTCAGTTTCAACAAGCTGAAGCCATTCTTTAAACTTACCGAAATCTTGAGCCTTATCACAAAGGAAGTACACCCATATCTTCATCCTATAGTCTTCGACAAGTAATATGAAGTAGGAAGATCCGCCCAAGGCCTATGTAGGCATTTTTCTGCACAAGTTATCATGCACCAACTCTAGAGGATAGCTTGCCCTGTTCTTGCTTTCTTGTGGAAACGCCTTCCTCTCTTGCTTGCCCATCATGCAAACTTCACATGTTTCCTTCATTTCTGCAATTGATGGTAGGTGTGCAACCATACTCCTACGATGCATCTCCTTTAGTACAGGGTATCCAATGTGGCCGAATATCTCATGCCATAGCTTACTTGTGCCCACATTTGTAGTGGCTATAAGAGCACAAAAATCATACAAGTTGTTCGTCCTTATGCTAGTCCCAACAATGTTGTTATTTCCATCCATAATCTTAGCTCTTGTCTTACTGAAAGGTACTTGATGACCTTGATCAGTTATAGAAGCTACTAAAATTAGATTTCGTTCTATATGTGAAACATACAACACATTTGAAAGCTTTCTGATATCACCATTAGAATTAATGAAAGAAATTGTACCACCCTCTGCAGGGTATCTTGCATTGTTCTCTACCTTTACTATGATGGGTTCCTTTAGAGGCTGTAAGGAAGTTTAACGGTCTTTTCTGCTCCACATATGATGAGATGCACCACTCTCCAACACCCATGAGTCATCTGTTCTTGAATCTTCAGCCGAGGAGCACACCTCCTCTATCATAACAAATAAATCAAGCTCTCTTTCTGCTATGTTGGTAGACTCCTTGCCCTTGCCACCTTTTGAAGAGCCACTCTTCTCTTCTTCCTTCTTGATGTGAGAGTGTTGGATTTTGTGTCCTTTCTTCTTGCAGTGGAAACACTCTCCCTTGAACTTCTTTTTGTTGTTCTTCTTTTTGTCTCCATCTTTTGAAGAGTCTCTTTTGCCTCCTTTGGCATTTGTTGTGAATGCAGCATCTCCTTTGCTACCACCACTCCATGCCTTGAGCCACAACTCCTCCCCCATGAGTAAGGCAATGAATTCTTCAAAAGTTAGTGGTTGGGGTCTGATTTGAGTGTTAAGAGCAGTTACCAAACCATCAAACTTAGGTGGATAGATTCGAAGACAATGTCGAGCTAGCTTCTCACTTGACTTTTGAACACATGCTCCCGCCATTTGATCTTGGAGTGACAAACACCTCTAGAGTATCCCCATCAGGAAATCGTCATGCTGCAAGCTGATTCTTCAAGTTCTGAGTCCGTGTCTCACTACAAGTTTCATATTGATTTCTCAATATGTTCCATGCTTCACATGCCTTCGTAGTATGTTGAATGAGAGCCAAGACACTATCAGAAGTACTTGTAACTAGATCACAGAGTGCATCCTCATTTCTACGTTTCCAAGCACGTAGAAGATCAGCATCAGGAGGAATCATTCGACCAGGATTATTTGGATTAGGTCTTTCTTGGGATCACGATCAGTCCCAAGAACACTCTCCAAAAGCTCATATGAATCAAGGATAGAAGTGATTTTAAAATTCTAGACGTTGTAGTTTGTACCATCAAGTTTACCTTCTATGAAGGTTGGTGGACGTATCCATAATGTTGGGATGATCAGCATCATTGCTACTCCCGCTTGTGCACCACCGACTCCTGTTGATGAACAACCTTTATTCCCAGTTGTAGATGATGATGCATTGCTTGACATCTTCTCTCTTTTGTCGTTTAGACCTCTGCAACCTCTACGTTTCTACTTCCGCACCATTCTGAGCCTCTTGAGCTCTGATAGCAAGTAAGAAAATGACAGAACAACGAAATACGCCTGTAGAAAGAGTTGAGAGAAAAATGCAGACAAAGATAAACACAGAGTGAGAGATAGAGAACTGAAATTCTCAGATTTCCAAGCGTAATGCAGTTTCAATGATGGTGTTTTCTGCCCGTGCGCTCCTAGTGTGGATCTTAGATGGCGATCTAGATAGACTCTAGATGAACGGCTTACTAGTGCACAATGCTATGTAAAGCTGAACCTGGGCCGTGCTTATATAACTTTTACAAGGAGGTTCGGTAAAGAGAAACATAGTCGGGAGATACAAAATATTCAATAAAATATAGGATCTGACAATATTTCCATGACTAGAAGAAGTGTATTGATCAAACACTCTCTTTGTTTCTTTCCTCTCTCTCTCTCTCTCACTTTCTTTCACCCTCCTCTTTCTCTCTCTCCCTCTCTGTCTATCTATATCTCTCTTCATTTGCCTTGGTTTTCTCAGGTTAACACCAATAAATTTGGTCCATCGTTGCTTCTATGCATTTACAACAATAGATATTTCCAACACTTTTTACAATTACAACACTTTGCATTGTCCATCTCTCTCTCTCTCTCTCTCTCTCTCTCTCTCTCTTTGTGCCCTAACTTCATGGGATATGATGAGTAGACTAGTAATGGTGCTTGTATACAATGTAAACTCGACTATCCTGGTTGTAATAGACTTGGCACATTCATGTAGAGGATGACAACAAAGCTATAAGGTCCAACTTGATCCACAATCCAATCAGAATCTCAACTAGTGTTATGATTTCTATGTGACGAGTACGGATAACTATGAAAGGTTTCCTCGAGTTCTTATATTTTTGTAGCTTCTAGTAAAAGATTATGCAATTCTTGAAACTCATTCTCACTAACTAGGATACAAAATTCTACATTTTTTCTAAGTACGATATTTTATTCCCCAACTATTCTTAAAAGAACATTATCTAAAGCATTCAACCTAGGATTTGCTCTCAAGAGCATTGTACTTTGTCTCTCCAAAGGATGGTTGAAATTATCTACCTTCAATTCGAGAGGAGAAACTATTGCTTGAACCATATTAGATGAGAGCATTTGACTTTTGAGCTGTTAGATATGCTCAATACTCCACCCTCATGTGACAACAAATGATCCATGGTGCTCTAAGTTGTAAGGCCCCCATTATGAGGAGAAGCCATTATGAAAGTCCGAACATTTGTCGAACCGTAACTTCCAAGTTAGATGAGATCTATGTGTGACTGTTGATGGTTGTAGATGATCTTTGTGAGCCTAGCCATTAGGCTAGATAGGGCATAAACTTCCAGGCCATTGGGTTGCCATTTAAGGTGAAAATAAAGGCCATGTGGCATCACACAGTTTCCGCATAGAACCTTAATGGGGGGAGTGCAAAGGGGGGCTTGCCCGCTTTTGTGGAGTCCGGGGACCTATCGCCCGGCCCGTAGAGCCGAGACTGATAGCGAAAAGTAGGATGTTTTAGATAAACTTAGAGTTGAATTAGATTAACTAAAAATAAGATAAGAAAATGAAAAATAAAAAATGAATAAGATATTAAAAAGTGTATCTTGGTGTTCTTATTCGTACTACTGGTTCTTATAAATGTGTTTATTCTACACACTACCCAACTCACGCGAGGATCAATAATTGAATTGAAGATTAAGATGAAAGAAAAGAGTTGAAGTAAAGATCCAAGGAGATGAAGGAAGACATGCTGATCTTTACTCTCAGGGAAGAATGACCTTAACATCATTCATTTATTCTAGAGAATTTTTGATGTATCTTTTGATGCTGCTTGTCTTTCTAGTTTATTTAGTTATTTTCTAGATAGAAAAAATTGTAGAACACTAATATATGTGTTGACACTTTCATACACGTCGTAGGTTGACATGAACCACCATGTTAATGCACCTTCCCTGTTACTACAATGTCAAGTGAAGTTAAATAGAAAAAGATTTGAGCACACTCAACCCCTCACCCCGCCCTCCCTCCATCCAAGATGGTGCAAAACAATGAAGTAGAAGAATTGCACCTCATTGATAATTATATATAGAGTCTTTTTGTACATATAAGCGAGGATATGGGAGAGAAAACCTAAGCTCATCTGAGCATGATTAGAGACGAGATTTAGGAGAGACAGATAGAGACACAAAATAGTTGGAGGATATCAATCACGTGAAGTGAATTTTTGGAGTGCTTAGAGTGCCATGGGAAAAGGCTACTAGAACTACATCGAACACAATGAAAAAACAAGTTGTAGTTACCATCGAGGGACCCAATTGGAGACTAGTTAAGAGCATATTCAAGTGGAGACAAAGAGAATGGAAGGTAATGTATTGGCTATCTGTTAGCATAGAACTAACATGATTGGGCAGATAGAGGATGCTGAAATTTCAAAAGAAAACGATAGGTACAATTCCTGTTCAGTTGTGAAATGTTCTTTCAATTAATTCAAGCAAGAGAGAGTAAGCTTTGGTCGAGGTTCCTCTTTACAAAAATAAAACAAAAAACATACAGATAAGGCAGTTCTTATCCATGGACGCAAGCATGTACAGCCCAATTAGAAATGGGGCCTCCCGAGCTTCCTGAGGCCTGTAAAAGAAAAATGTGTGTGACCGCTTGAATACGTAGCTGAAAAATTCTGCTCTGAAATTATTTCGTGAAAATGTATGGCGCAAGCACAGAATCAAATCTACGATCAGTCCAATTCACTGACAAGCCGCCGAAAGACGTCCTCTTCAGAGCCCAATATGCACGTTCGTCTACGTGACACATGGATGAAACGCCAAGCGCCCACGAACAGATAGCATTAAGAGGGTCAAGTGGTTTGATTGAACTGCTCTCCATGTCGCAATCTGTGCGTCGTGACACTCATCACTTTGTTGGTGGAGCATTGGTCTCAGCAAATAACTATCCTCATCGCACATTGCGCCGTACTCCTCCTTACCAGAAATTGAGAATCCATAAAAGCTCTGTAGCTTCCAATCACAAGATACAAAGTTCTCTCTCCACATCAGCAACTAAACCGCAGTGTCATCTATGTCGTGTTGGACTATATCGGAATAGTCAGAAAGCATCATTGGAGCGACCCCATGCCAGCAAACAGATCCATGGAGGACGCTACAGATTAATCCATCCACCATACAACAAACAAATCAGCGCGCTGCGCATGGGTGTGTATGTATACAGTGTATAGACTGTATGGAAAGACCCATATCAAGCCGATAAACAGCTAGTCTTTCAAGCAATGATGTAGGCGCACATGTCTCTCGATGAGCAATGTCAGTTCATTTCATTGCACAGTTTGTGATTCGACGCTGAAAAATCCTATGCTTGGCTCGTTCATAAGATTACATCAGATACTAATTACGATTGCGATGGCCATAAGTTTCAACCCAATAGCTAAACTTTACGTATTATTACAACAATGTGATATCGAACCATAACTTTTATCGCTATCATTTCATGAGCGATACTAGCTGCGTCATAGACTAGAAACTTCATTGCTGATTGCAATATAATAAACGGATTCAACAAGCATGATGAGAGGATAAGACATTTTGTTGATATATTTAGGTAGTCATGTGTGTGAACATAGAACCAGATTCGTGAAGATCACTAATGTGATGGAGTGCTGCTAGAGAAGTAAAGTATGAAGAGACATTGCTGACGTCCAATGAAAATATCTCAGAATTGTGAACTCCAAATGAAATGAGACTTTGTGATTATATAGTAGACTTAAGCAGCTAACTTTACCAAGTTGAATCACTGAAAATGATGAGCCATACTCACAGAAATCATCTCTGCAAACTCATTGAAAAACTAAGAGATATGGCAGTGAACAGTACACTCATAAAAGCATGAAGATATGGACATAATTGATCATGAAAATGAATGTATATTGATTATAAAGTACAATGTACTTACTCGAGCATATGTGTGCTTTCAAACCACACTCTGATATGGCATGAAGCCCTGCTCATGGAGGTCTTAAATTGTGACTAACAAGCCATGTATATATAGTGAACTCTGGAGCCAAGATGTCAATTTGAATCTTGCTCACCTAAAACAAATCTCCTATATTTTAGTGATTGATTGATTCTCCAAACACTTCAATCACAAATTCGTGGCTTGTCTTTCCTTTTTTTTTCTCAAGTGGACTCAACCACTTTAGATACTTTTACTTTTACATCAAATTACTACTCAAAAAGTTAAAAGGGTGAATTCACAAGTGAACTTTACAAAGACTAGACATTTCCTTCAAGCTTCTAGGCCTTTTGATGACTCAAGCCATCATTTGGACTAGCCATGGACTTGTTCCAACAGCTCCCCCTCAAGTCAAGTGATCTTGAGGTCTTCAATCTTCCAAGATTACCTGTAAACCAATCATACCTTTGAATTTTTTGAGTTTGGTTCCATCTAGTGCCTTGGTTAAGATATCTGCACATTGTTGATGAGTTGACACATAAGATAACTGAATTTCCTTGCTCACAATCTTCTCTCTTACATAATGATAATGTAACTCAATATGTTTAGCCCCTGCATGAAAGATTGGATTGGCAGCCAAGTGAATGCAGTTCATGTTATCACCAAAACTATTTGGAGTTCCAACTTCCAATCCAAGATCTGTAAATAGTGTCTTCATCCACATTTCTTCTTGAGTAGCTATGGCAAGACCTCTGTATTCAGCTTCAGTAGAAGATCGTACAACTTTGGGTTGCTTCTTGGATGACCATGAGACAAGTTTTGAACCTTCAAAGGTAAGATATCCTGAGGTGCTCCTTTTGTCTTCGTTGAAGCTAGCCCAATTTGCATCAGAGAACAATTTCAAACTTAAATAAAATACATAAGGGTTGTATAAACCCTCATTCATGGTCCCTTTGAGATATCTAAGTTTTCTCTTGGCAGCTTCCATGTGAGATCTCCTCAGTGTGTGTGCATAAATTGACTTAGCAAACTCACACTATAACATATATCAACCCTTGTAAATGTGGCATAGTTCAAACTACCCACAAGGCATTGATAACCTGTCACATCTTCTATGAGTTCACCCTTATGTGAGCTCAATTTATGATTAACCTCAATTGGAGTACTTGCAATCCTCCAATCTTGCATTTTGAACTTTGTCAACAAGTCTTTAATGTACTTTCTTTGAGTAAGATATAGGCCATGATCCTTGTAAAGCACTTCCAATGCTAGGAAGTATGTGAGTGACCCTAAGTCACTTATCTTAAACTCTTCTTTCATCTGCTCTTTGACTTTCTTGATTTTGCATCATTTCTTGTTAGTATAATATCATCCACATACACACACAAATAGATAACTTTCGAATTACTCCTTTTTATAAATAGTGATGGATCTACCTTGCTAGGTCGAAATCCTTTGTCCTACAAGAATGAGACAAGCCTATGATTCCAAGCCCTTGGGGCTTGTTTGAGTCCATATAAAGCTTTATTAAGCTTACACACATAACTAGGATATATCTGATTCTCAAAACTAGGTGGTTGTGCCATATATACCTCTTCTGTTATCCATCCATTAAGAAATGCATTCTTTACATTCAATTGAAGTATCTTCCAATTCTTGGAAGAGGAAATACTAAGCAGAACCCTAATTGTAGGCATCTTTGCCATAGGAGAGAAGGTCTCCTCATAATAAATTCCCTGAGTTTGTGGAAGGCCTTTTCCACAAGCCTTGCCTTATACCTATTAATGGAGCCATCTGAGTTCTTCTTCAATTTGTAGATCCATTCTCAGCCTATCACTTTCATTGATGGAGACTTGGGAACCAACTCCCAAGTGTTATTCTCCTCAAGAGCTTCAATTTCTTCTTTGATTGCATGCCTCCATTCTAATTTCTTCTTTGCTTCCTCAAATGTTGAGGGTTCCTCTTGATTTATGTCCTGTGCTAGATAGATTGAATGTTTAGTGACTAGAGAAGTATCAAACCCATACCTTTCTAGTTTTCGTTTCTCCCTCATGGACCTTCTTAGGCCATGATGTGATGATTCTATCTCTTGTCCAAGCTCCTACATTTTATTTACCTTTAGACTTCCATATTTTGAGTTTTTCATACTGAGTTGCTTCATCATCTTCTGAGGTATCAATACTCTTCAATTTTAGGAGGATTATCCTTAACAAATTTTGGAAAATCTTCTTCAAGATCATAAGGTAGGTTGACATTTCTACATGAACCTTCATACCAAGAACTATTCTCATCAATACTACATCTCTACTCACCAAGAAACCTTTGGTCATTGGGTTGTCTAATCTGTAGCCCTTTTTATTGTTGTCATATCCAATGAATACACACCTTTCTGCTTTGGGATCCATCTTCCCTCTAACCTATGAAGGAACATGAGCATAAGCAATACATCCAAAAATCTTACAATGATCCAAGATTGGTCTTCTTCCATTCCAAGCCACATATGGTGTCATAGAGTCTTGGGATCTCCCAATGCCTTCCCTTCCTCCTCTGCCTCTACGTCTACCATGTCTTCCTCTACCTGCATAGTTAGCTTGATGTGTACCTACTTCATCATTGACTTTCTTTCCTTTCCCTTTGTTTTCTTTGGATTTGCTTTTATCAGTATACAAAGCAGAAGATTGATTACCTTTGGAGCTTTCTCCATTCTTGATAAGCTTGGCCTCTTGAGTAAGTAGTTGTCCTATGAGTGTATTGAAATTTGGTACATGCATATCCATGTATAGATCCATAGCTGTGGTGAATGCTTCCCACTTGTCATCTGCCTTCAAGCCATTGATGACTTTCCTTACAATTTGTTCTTCATCTAACACTTCTCCAATGCTTACCCACTGATCTGCTATGTCCTTGAGTTTTGTGACAAAATTAGTCACAATTTGTTTGGGAGCTTTCTTGAGAGTTGTGAAGTCCAAACATAGTTGATGCTTCCTTGCCTTTGTACTTGAAGAAAAGAAGGCTTCAAGTACATTCCACACTTGGTGAGATGTTTTACAACTTCTAATGTAAGGAGACAAAAAATCTCAGATAGAGTTGAGGAGATAAGACCTTGCAAGTGCATCCTTGGAGCACCATGTGCTCAATCTTTCTTGCTCTTCTTGTATTGGTTGACCTTTGTTCCTAAAACTTGGCATAACTTCATCTCCAGCTATATAACCATACAAATTCGTGCATTGAAGAGAAGCTTCCATGCTTAATGACCAAGTTGAGTAGTTACCTCTACCCAATTTGTGAATTGATGAAGGAAATCCATCTGCCATGTTGTCCAACCTTGCTATCATACCACTATGAAGAGATGAATTTTTACTTGATAAAGATGAAGTGGTGCTACAAAAACTTTGCACTACACCAGCCAAATGAACTCTAGAGATATCTAGTGGACTCTTCTAGCTTGCAAAAGGATGTATTAGACACCCTATTTACCTTGGAAGATCACTCTCAAAACAATGAGTCAAAACTGATAAGTTGGAGTAGATTTAAGAACAAAAAACTTGTTATTTTTGTTCATACATGTGTCCAATGTTTTGAAGAATTCTCTGTTCACAACAGCAATCGACTTAATTCCCTTTAGGGAACTCTTATTAACTAGTACGATAACAATCATGAGTGATTTCATAAAAAATGATGGAGTACATTACGAGAAAAGTGTTTAGTAAGTTATAGCATCACCCCGATTTTCACGGGGTATAGGAGTCCTCAGACCCGTGAGCTAAGGTATAGTAATATCTCGAGATTCCAAGATCCAATGCTTATGACACTTTTTAGTTATATAATAGACAAGATTTTGATTCTAACATGATTTAAATAATCCAAAATGATCAATTACACAATGAGAAACAACTCAGAGAAAATCACCAATATGATGGATTATTGCTAGAGAGGTAAAGTATGAAGAGACATAGGCGACTTGGAATGAATATATCTCAAAATTGTGAACTTCAAATGAACTGAAACTTTGTGAGTATATAGAAGACATAGAGGGCTAACTTTTATCAACTTGAACCACTGAAAATGATGAATCATGATCAGAGAAAGCATCGCTACCAGCTCACTAAAACAGCAAAGAGAGATGGTAGTGAACATTACACTCATAAAAGCATGAAGATATGGACACATTTGATCGAGAAAATGAATGTATATTGATTGTAAAGTACAATGGACATACTGGTACATATGTGTGACTTGAAACCACACTCTGATATTGCATGAAACCCTGCTCATGGAGGTCTAAAACCACGAATAAAAAGCCATGTATATATAGTGAGCTTTGGAGACAAGATTTGAATTTGAATCTTGCTCACCTAAAACAAATCTCCTATCTTTAGTGATTGAATGATTCTTCAACCACTTCAATCATGATTCCTGGCCTCTCTTTCCTTTTCTTCATCAAGTGGACTCAACCAATTTAGATAATTTTACTTCTACATCAAGTAAGTACTCGAAAAGTTACAAGGGTGAGTTCACTAGTGAACTTTACAAAGACTAGACATTTCCTTCAACTTTGTAGGTCTTTTGATGACTCAAGCCATCACTTGGACTTGCCATGGACTTATTCAAACAATATATGCACATGCACATGCATTGATAACTTTGTTCTCAATCTGCCAATATCCCTCAGATTCTTCCTAGAGAATAACAAACCATGGTTGAATGACACTTAAAAAACTATACGAAGGAAGAAATTTGGTTCCTATTGCTTACCTCCAAAAATAGCTAGAGGCTTGAGCGTATTAATGAAGGAGATTCCATGGATCCTTTTTTGAAAAGATCAATAATTTAAAAGAACAATCCATTTGTTCTAATCACATCTTGGCAAATAGTTCACTTTTGTAGACTATTCTTGATGGTCTTCTAGATTCTTATTATAGTTTTGCTTCAACTATTGAGTTAAAGATGAAATGAAATGCAATTTCCTTATTAGAAAAAAAATATTTTCATACAAGAAGATCAATCTAGGTAGAAGAGGTCAATTATATGAGTTGTAAGTCAAGAATTCTTAGTTAGTCAAAAGGGGAAAGTAAAATGGATCTCATCTACGAGAACACAAAAATCTACTACTACACAACCAAAGAAGGAAGAGAAAGATGATGGTGGAAGTTTCTACAATTCAACATGGCTGCCCTCCACTAGGTTCACACACAATATGTTGGAGATAGACGTCTGTGGAAGCACGCGAACAGCACAAGGAAGAAGAAGAAGCTTGGAGCACAAACACACAATACTGAATGTATTACTAGAGAATGTACAAAGATAAGTAGCCCATTAGGGCAATAGGCATATATACAAGCCGGGGGAAAAAAACCTCCTAAAGAGGGAAAAAAGTGCCCCGGTGGTCCCAGCGTGTTCACACACATCACTACCTAAATATATCAACAAATCCTCCCTGGGAGTGATGCAATGAACAAGGAGCTGGCACTGATGTATAAGGAAGTGCCAAGCTATGTGGAAATCACTCCACAAAAGGAAGTAAGCCCAAAGCTTTGCGGAAAGCTTCAAACTTCTCTCTAGGCAGAGCCTTCGTGAAAAGGTCTGCAATGTTCTCCTACGTGGGCACATATGCCAAGCTGATCTCCCCAGCAGAGAACCTCTCTCTGACATAGTGATAATGCACCTTAATGTGCTTAGTGCGAGCATGGAACACACGGTTCCTCGCAATTGCCAATGTGCTCTGACTGTCAATGAAGATGGTGGTGGCAGAAGACTGACCAACACCCAAATCACCCATAAGGCGTTTGAGCCACATACACTCAACAGTAGTTGTAAAAGCTGCCCTATACTCAGACTCACAACTGGAAGTGGCCACAGTAGGCTGCTTCTTGCTCAACCAAGATATACATGAGCTACCAAGCATGAAGCAAAAGCCACTAGTGGACACACGAGTGTCATAGGAACGAGCCCAATCAGAGTCAGAAAAAGCATGCAAATCTGGCGGTAGTTATCCCCCTTGGGATAAAACAACCCAAGTAGCCGAGTACCACTCAAGTAGCGAAAGATGCGCTTAACCGCCTGCCAATGCTTGACTCCTAGGCAATGCATAAAGCTGCTCATCTGTGAGATAGCAAACTGAATATCTCGCCGAGTAATGCATAAGTAAATCAAGCATCCAACAGCCTGCTGATAGAGAATCAAATGCATCTCCAGCATCATAAAGACTCAATCCTAAACCTATCTCCATAGGAGTGGCAATAGGCTTATAGTCTTGAAGGCCAAAACGCTGCAATAATGTGTCAATATATTTCGCTTGACACAAAGCCATTCCACCATAAACTTGCATAAACTGAATACCCAAATAGTGATGCAAATGCCCCAAATCAGACATCTCAAATGAGGCATGCAAATCAGCCTTGAAATCAGCAATATGCTTCTTAATAGGACCAGTGAGCAGCATGTCATCAACATAGACAACAATGATAAGAAGCACATCATTAACATATAAGGTGCTTCCAGTTGGACTGTTCTTAAAACCATGTGCAACTAGATAGGCATGTATCTTCTCATACCAAGAATGTGGTGCTTGGTTTAAACCATATAATGCCTTCTTTAACTTGCACACCTGGTTTTCATGCCCTTTCTGCACAAAGCCACGGGGCTGAAAAACATACACTTCTTCATGCAAATCACCATTTAGAAATGTTGTTTTAATGTCCAACTGATGTACATTCCAACCATGATGGGCTGCAAGTGCACAAATGCTCCGAACAGTCGTCATATGGCATGTAGGTGCAAAGGTCTCATCAAAATCAATGCCTCTTTCCTACGCATAACCCTTTGCAACAAGCCTAGCCTTATACTTGTCAAGTGTACCATCAGGTTTACGCTTCAGCTTGTATACCCACTAGTACCAATGGCCTTCTTGCCAGGAGGCAAGTCACATAAAGAACATGTACCATTCTTCATTATAGCATCATATTCAGATTACATAGCACCCATCCAATAGACTGCAGCGCTTTAGTGGGACACCTATTCAGTACACATGCTGCACACATGACAGCCTCAAGCCAGAAACTATGCGGTAAAGCCTGACTCTTGACCATGCACCTCGCCATCTCCATGAGTGACCTGTTCTTTCGTTCAACAACTCCATTCTACTGAGGTGTATACGGCAGTGTACACTGGTGTTTTATCCCATGTTCAGCCTGAAATGCATTAAAATCAAAAGACATATATTCCCCCCCTCGATCAGAATGGAGGGTGCCCATTTTATATGCTGATAGATTTTCAGCCAAAACCAAAACATGTTTAAAGCACATGAACACTTCAGACTTTGCTTTGAGTGGATATACCCATGCATGCCTGAAAAAATCATCAATGAAAGTCACGAAGTAAAGATAATTTCCAAAAGAAGGTGTCTGCATACGACCACAAACATCACTATGTACAAGCTGCAATTTCTGAGTAGCCCGAACTGAACCATCTTTTGGAAAGGATGAATGCTGCATTTTGCCCAAAATACAGCCTTCACAAACATGCTTTCCAGGTGCCTTAAGTTTGGGCAACGAGGACACCATTTCAGATTTCTGTAGGCGTAGCAAACTAGCAAAATTCAGATGACCAAAGCGTGCATGCCAAAGCTTTGCATCTCACATAGCCTGAGAATCATTTACTGCACATGCCAAATCATTTATAGATCTTTCATAGCCTATGAGCTTATATAGCCCACGACATAAGATGCCAGAAGCAATAATCACATCGCCATTTCACAGATCATGAACTATACACCTGTCATCAACAAATTTCACAACCAAGCCAATCTTGGCTAATGCAGAAACTGATAACAGGTTCTTTTTGATCCCTCGCACAAATAAAGCATCTGACAAAGTGAAAGAACTACCATCAGCAGTAGTCAAAATGATCTTACACCAACTCCCATAACAGGATAAGAGGAGTTGTTGGCGCATGTAACAGTATTCCCTATAGGGGCAGGCTCGAGTGAAGAGAAGAAACTGCTCTGCGAGGTAATATGTTTGGTTGCCCCATTGTCAAAATACCAAACATCTGAGTCTACAGCAGACAGGCACTGCTCATGAGAAGATGGGTCAAGACCGCAAACACTAGTAAACACCCATTCTTCTTCCTTCACAAGATTTGCAGACTCTGTTTTGGGTGTAGAGGCCTCTACAACAACCATTCCAGCCTCTTTCTTCTTTGCCTCTTTTGCAGCCAGTTTTGGACAGTTCTTTTTGATATGATCATTCCCTTTACAGTACTTACAAAAAATTTTCTACTTTTCTATTTTCTTCTCATCTTTATCTTCCTTCTTATAATATGCAGAATTAACAGATTGTTGCTTACTAGTTGAAGAGCTCCATTTTCCTTTGCCCTTCTGACTAGCCAAGAAAGCTTGATCTACAACTCGCATAATGGACTTGTTTTGCCTGGACTGATCTTCCTGCAACAGAACACAGCCTAACTCCTCAAATGATAAGGCATTTGGATTGCCTTTCATCATCAACCAAAGAGTAAAAGCAAAACTCTGATATGAATTAGGAAGACCATTCAGAACGGTCTGCACAAGCGAGCTATCTGGTATAACCTCATCAGTAGAAATCAATTATTCCTTCAAGTCTTTGATCTTCGTTAGGAAGTGGTCACATCCTGCACTTTGTCACCCTCATGAGCACTCTATTTCACGCTAACTTCTAATTAATCTGAAATGGGCTTGCAATTACTCAGACAAAACTTCCATAAAATATGTAGGATCTATTTCCTTTGCATCAAGCATATACCTTCTTCTTTATATACATACTAATTGAAACCCCAAGATGTATCTTAAGATCAGTAAGTCAGAGAATTTAAACTTGTTACTTTCAAAATATTTCATTTATTATATTCTTTATCTATTCTCAATATGTTTAAAAAACTAAGATAATCAATTTGAAATTTCATAATAAAGCTTATCTTCTTTTTTTGGATGTTTGATTGATGAACTACTTTTTAAACTTATAATAATATGCTCAACGTTGAGTTTTTTCAACTTTGTCATTAATATGCTCCATCTTGAGTCTCAATGATATTTTGCTTCTTATATGGAACTTAATCTTATTGTGACTAATATGGTTTATAATTAATTTGAGAGTTGAAAGAGGCTCTTACATATATTCAAACCTTTATAATTTTAATAATATTGACTAGAATGATAAGACTACATGAGGTTGAAACTCTAATATTGACAATTATATATACTAATACGTATAGCAATTATAAATATTTTTATCTATTTTGGAAGATCCTTGAGTTCAAAGCTTAAAATTATGAGTGACTTGAGCCAAAGTCTCTTCCAATTTGCAATATTAGGCCCCAATTAAGATTTGAAGATTTTTTTATCAACAAGAGAGGAAAATACCTCTTGCAAATTTGGAGAAGCTTGAATACCAATCTCTAGTCACTTGTTAAGCTATTTAAATAACATGAATCACTCAAAAAAAATAGAGTTGGGAAAAATAGAACTGCCACAAAATCATGAATAAGTCATTATTTTATTGAATAAGAATTTTATGTCCTTAATGATGGCCTCTTCATCCCCTATAATGATCAAATCATCAATATATATATATATATATATATATATATATATATATATATATATATATATATATATATATATATATATATATATATACAAAGAAAACAAGTTTACTACCTTCTTTCTTCACAAAGAGTGATGGATGTGCAATATTCCGAATGTAACCACATTTTTTCATGTAATCCATAAATCTCTAGCTCAAAGCCATAGGGGATTATTGAAGTCCATTAAGAGCCTTCTTGAGCCTACATGCATGATGTGAAAATATCTCACCTTCAAACCCCTAGGGCTACTCCACGAAGATTGTCTCTTCAAGCTCTCAATTTAGGAAGGGCTTCCTCACATACAATTGGTACATCATCAATTCTTTTGAGGCTGAAATACGAATTAGACTCCTTTGAATAGCCATCCAAGATACTAGGTAAATATCACCTCAAATTCAATGCCATAGGTTTGAGAAAAAGCTTTGGAAGCCAACCTGAATTCATACCTACAAATGCTCCCATCTACATGTCTCTTTACATTGTTAACCTATTTATTTGCAATGAATTTCATGTCATTTGTTTTTTATTGTCCTACCTTGCCAAGCTAATGTAGTAATCTGCATCATCTTGAAGTGGCTAGACCACTAATCTCCATAGTTGTTTTTCTCTTTGAACTTCTTATTGGCTTCATATACGTCTTCAAACTATAACACATCTTTGCTCTTGTACCAAATAGGAACTAATCAAATATGATATCCCTAGATGCAAGATTTTTCATGTTAGATTTATAAAATCTAAATTTATTTTTCTTTTTATAATATTAAAGGAATTTGCACCTATCTTCCTATGGATCTAACTTGTACCTCTAATCTTGATCTATGTGAACATAAAACACACAAACAAACAATTTGAGATGTAAAAGATTTGATTTCTTATCACACCAAGCTTCATAAGTTGCCACTCCATGTACTCTTGAGACTGTACACCTTTTCATATTGTATGTGGTCTTATTTGGTGCATAAGCCCAATATGACTTATGAACAGTCATTTCACATAGCATAGCACTAGCCACTTTTGCTATATATCTAATTTTTTCTCTTTTTTAAACCTTCTATTGGGGTGTGTACCTAAAAGTAAACTTACTTTTTATTTCATGATCATGGAAAAAATCTGAAAATTCATTTGAAAATTATTCTCCCTCCCCATTGACTTGGAGGGTCTCTATATGTACTTCACTATCTCCTACTCCACTAAGCCTTTCAACCTCTTGAAGTACCAAAACAGTTCTTACTTTTTTTTCATGAAAGTCATCCAAAAAAAGACCTCGAATGATCATCTCTTAATGTGAAAAAATATATATTCCCTTCAAAGTATGGCTACCTTGTAGGTCCCTCTACATATGTGTGTATGAGATTCAATAATCCATTGCTAACATATGCTTTCATTTTGAATGACAATGTGCTTTGTTTCCCTAATTGACAAGCATGGCAAACATTTCGCATATTTTGAGATGTAAGATCACATAGAGCACTCGGAAACTCTTTCTTTGCACTTCGCTTGTCCTTTGTAAGTTAATGTACCAAATTCTTTTATACCTCAAGTCAACCTCAGCAATATCTCTATTTCTAGTTGAAAAGAATATTGTGTGAGAGGTTTATAGCTTTGCTGCCATGATGAAGAGTCTCCCTTGCTTTTTCCCTTTTGCTATGAGCTTGACTTCTACTTGGATCTTAAACAAAACATCCTTGATCATAGATCCTCACCTCACTAAAACCAAGTTTTTGGTGATACTTGGCACATGTAACACATCCTTCAACACCTTCAAACTTTGAGGTCCATTAAAAAGAACATCCCCCATATGTGTAATGTTGTGGTCACTAGCATCCCTATCTCTACATGTCCTTGAATGGTGGATGAGTGTAAATTTAAGAAAAAAATTTTATTGCAACTCATATGACTGGATCAACCATTGTCTATATACCTATGAAATTTGTATCGACTCTTTCATTTGAACCATACATCATGAGAATGTCCTCAATCCCTTGAATTTTTCAAAGTACTAGCTTAATTACCTTTTTTTGTTTTGTATCCTTGATTATCTTCTCCTTTCGACCAACAGTAACTTCCATAAGGGTTGGGTTTTCTAGAATTGTAGAAGTATTCAATGCATGTTTCTCCACCTTGTGATGTTCCTCCTCTTATTGTGCTCCTTCTTCTTCCCTTAACCCATATATTTTCTTATAGCCTTCTTTGTTGCTTTAGCATGATCATGAACTTGCTATCCTCATGTATTGGGAGTTTTTTGCATCTCATTTGCCTTTTCCTCGACCTCCATAGAAAACATGGGCTTGGTTGCCCTTTAATTGTGAACCTTCTTGAATCATCTCCTCGACCACCATCAAGGTGACTAATCGATCCAAGTTTAGCAATGAATCCCTCACATAAATTGATGTGGTGAGTATTTTCCACCTTTCATGATCTTTTTCTCTAGGGAGTGTGACAAATAAGATATTCATCTTCGATTGTGCTCACAATTGAGGCTAGGGAATTTGCAAGCTCCTTAACCTTCAGAATTGTTGAGATATCAAGCTAACCATGTGATGGTCAAGGATGAAACATATCACTTTTTCATTTCTCTCACATATGTAGTGGTCATGCTATTCTATGTCATGGATACTTTAGTGAGCTTTACTAGATTTATCTACCAAGAGTGATGGCACATTTATTTCTTTCTAACTCACTGATTCATAGACATCAGGATTTTCCTTAGGTACTACTCTTTATATATTGCACTATTTGTATTTATGTATTAGGTCATTCTTGTCTATTATATTCACATAAAAGAAGAAGAAGAAGAAGAAGAAGAAGAAGAAGATCATTCTTCATTGCCTCAACCTCTTTGTGCTCCTTTCCTTGTGTCTAAGAGTGTGTGAAAGCTCTCATCCTTATCTTCTTTCTCTTGACATGGTATGAGAACCAATGTGGCTGTAGAGAGCTTTTGGAGAATGTGGACAATGAAGAGTATGGGAGAAGGCATGGAGAACCTGCACTTCAAAAATGATTTGAGATTGCTACGAGACTTTGTATGAAGGTAGAAGGCTTCAAAATATTTTTGAGAGTTATCCCTTTAGAGACTTTTTTTGCTGAACTTTTTTTCAGACCCATCTCAACCTCCGTTTTGATCACACAAGGTAAAGCTCATGGTCAAAATCATTCAGTTTATAAAACTATGACTTGCATTCTTTTCCAGCACTCAAATACTATAGGTCCAAAATTTTTATCAATTCTGTGTGTTGTTGATACATGAAAACTGGTTTTTTCTAAGACCGAACTATCACCTCATAGTGTGATATTGTTCAAGCAAAGGTAGGGCTTCTAGTGTTTTCCCAGTTTTATGAATTGTTGCAAAAATGGAAAATGTTGATGGAATCAGTCAAGTTATAGGCGAAATGTTAGAGAAGAACAACTTTAATTTTGCAAAACTTGGAATGAAAAATTTCTAGATAGGGAAAGGCTACTAGAAGTACATCATGTTGGAGCACCAAGCTTTTATTATGATTGAGACTATTTTTTTATCCTATCCCCAAAACATCACATGAATGTTGAAGAGAATTCATTTCTTGAGCACTCATGTGCATTGAAATATTGTATTAAAAGTTTGATCTTGTTATCACCTCTTAATGTAATTTCCAAAGAATTTATCTTTGTAAAAGAAAGGGAAAAAACTCTAAAGGCCACGATTTTGGAGTGGTTGAGATTGATTCTCAATAAATCATTGAAAAGGTAGATGTAACTCCAATTTTCTCTTTTTCTAGATTATATGAAAAGTAGATTCAATCAAGCATAAAAAAATATCCCGCGTAGTTTGAATTTGAATTCAAAATGATTGAGTGGCGGGAATCTACCCAAGATCTATTTAAAATCCCACAACATTGTACCAAGACAATTGAAGTTCAAAATTGAATGTGTGTATTTTTTCCCTCTTCAACTATTACAAGAACTAATAAGGACTCTTTTTTCCTACCAAGTCTCTCCAAATACTAGAGGTAGGAGCTTCTTCATATTTTATTTTGTCCTTTACAATGACCTCCAAGGTTTCAAACTTAGTTTGATCCATGTGGAGGAGTTGGAATAGGATGAAGCCTTTCATCATGATTAATGACAATTGTATGTGGGATGACAAGATAAGTCAATGCAAATTTGTTTGGTTTCCTACTAGAGGCATTAAGGATATTGAATCGGAGTTCCTCCAAAAGCCAAAGAGACTTTGTAAAAAAATAGATTTTGTATGTGGAAACATTTTTGGAATCACGTGAGAAGACACTCGATTAGGTATGAGGACATTGATCCATCGAAGGATGTTGATGTTGAAGAGTAGTGTCTTTTCAAACACAAAATGAATTCTTGGGAGGCATCTAAGGCCCATCTTCTGGTGGGCCAAGATCCCCCAAATATTGAAAGTTTAAGATGGATCAATGGTAAAGAATTGAATAAGAACCCTAGACTCAAGAAGCAACAAGATCTTCATATCCCTCTTAAATGAAGACGGTGTATGAATTGGCTTAGTGTCCGATGGCATTATAAGTTCAAGATCTATGACATCCACTCATTGAAATGATAAAGTATATTCTTTTGTGGAAGATTCCCCTTAGGGGAATTTGGACAGACATTAGAGATAATAAAGTCTTTGTGCCCCCATAATGGTGTGAGTGATGCATTGATGGTTGTGAAGACATTATCCATCTCTTCTATTTGCGCCCTAAGGATAAGTTGGTTTGGCCAGCTTTTGCAAGGATTCTCAATCTAATAATTCAAATCAACTAGAAACATGAAAATTCTTGGTGAAGTGGTTGGATGTGCTTCTTCCTTGTTGAATGACAACAAGGGGGAAGCACTATGGAAGATATGCAAAGAAATATGTGCGGCCAACTTTGGCAAACACCCAAAAAGAATGGACGATTGATAAATCCCTATGGCTACTATGTAAAGGAATCTTGGACTACAAAATGTCCCCTCTATTCAGACATCATAGGACATTCATAGTACAAGACAATAAGGTAAAAGTAAGTGGATCACACATGAGGGTGACAAAGACTTCACTTATTGAATTTGAAACCCAATCTAGGGCTTGACATAATACTATTCCTTGACTATAATTTTTTCAACTCTTCAATCATGCCCTTGATTTGTGGGATCATGGGGGTCCTAAGGGAATTACTCCCATTTATTGTATAAATGTGTTTTAATTAATACAAGGTTGGGAGAAAAGGCTTAAACTGAACTTCCTTTTATGAAAAGAAAAATATTCCAATAACTAAATCAAGTTATTGCAATCAATTTAATTGTACCGCACACTGAGAAATGAAACTAACAAGTGAGGGGGTCATATAGACTTCTGAAGAAATAGAAAGTGTGCACACATACTCACCTTCCTTACTTCAAATCTCGAGATTTCCTCAACCAACCTTGATGAAAATTAATATGTGATGAGTACAAATTCTACTCTAACTATTCCAAGTTAAAGAATAGCAAATAGTTGATTATATGAAGATAAATCGATTTCACAAGATCACTATAATGAAGAAGATGCAATAGTAGGTAGTAAACAAAGAAGTACTTGAAGAAATGAATCACAATGTACATGCTAATGAAAATATAGTACAAGGTCAATGTAATGGACTACACATAGGTAGTGTGAGCTCAATGTAAACTCAAGTTTGTAGCTCAATGTCTCTCAGAGTATCTCTCCTATCCTTCAACTACAAATATATGTATTTATACACATTTTTGGAGTCTGAATTTTAATTCTGCCTCACCTAAAGTGATCCTACACTTTAGCGATGATTTGATTTGATTATTACTACCCAAACTAACTATGCTCAAACCGACAAGCATGAGTTCATATGTGGTTCTTCATGTGAAACGCTTAAATGAATGTGTAGTCCTAAAGCTTTGGCAATGCAATTAGGCTTGCTAATTGTACCAACAGCTCCCACTCAAGCCTAAGATGCTTGAGACTTCAATCCTTCATGATTTCCTCGAAACCAATCATTGATTTAAGTCTATTTAATTTGCTTCCATCCAATGTCTTTGTCATTATATATTAGATTTATTTAGACCTCCATGGTATACCATTGGTCTACCTGCATTTGGTCGAGGACCCTTGCCGGTTCAAGGACTAGAGCTCGAGGGAGCCAAGGCTCTAGCATGAATCTTCGAGGGTATTCCATCTCCTCAGAGTGGCCATATGAGGAGTGTTTGTACCTTAGAGAATATTCTAGATGTGCCAAGGGCAAGGGCTATTTAAGGTTGGGAGGAGAGTGGAAGGTAGCTAATTGGGGATCTTTCATTTGGTATCACGAGCTTGAGGAAGAGAAGGGAAAGTGTGGGGAGAAATGGGCACTTCACCATCTACTTCAAGATTTTTTGTAAGAAAGAAGGAGAAGCTGACGCATGCATTCATTTTTGGAGGAGATGGAATAAACTCAAAGATTCGTTCTAGAGCCTTGGCTCCCCCAAGCTCTGGTCCTCGACCAAATGCCGGTAGACCTATGGTAGACCATGGAAGTCTAAATAAATCTAACTTTATATCTACATATTGTAGATGAGTTGATACATATGAGAGTTGTATCTCCTTACTGATAATGTTTTCTCTGACATAATGGTAATGAAATTATATATGTTTAGTCCTAGCATGATAGACAGGGTTAGTAGCAAGATGTAATCAATTAATTTTGTCTCAAAATATATGTGGAGTTGAAGTAATCAAATACTTGTGTAGGATTTGCAAGTGCTCTATATTCAGCCTCTGTTGGTGAAAGAGCAATTGTGGTTTGCTTCTTTGAGGGCCATGAAATCAAATTTCTTCCTACAAAGGTAAATACCCTGATGTGCTTCTCCTATCATCTTTAGAGCTTGCCCAATGTGAGGCTTCCTTGCGGTGTGCATGAACTAACTTAGCACACTTACTCCATAGCATATATCTACTTTGGTAGAGTAGCATAAATTAAGCTTCCAACCAAACTCTGATAGCTAGTTACATCCTCAATAAGCTCACCTTCATGAGCACTTAACTTCAAATTGAACTTCATGGGAGTACCTGAGAACTTTGTATTCATGCCATCAAAATTCTCCTTTACCTTGTGTATCCACCTTGAGCCAATGACATTTATAGATGGTTTCTTGGGTACTAATTGCCAATTCTGATTCTCGTGTACAGATTCTATGTCTTCTTCCATGGCACTTCTCCATTTTGGTTTCTTCTTGGCTTCTTTATAAGTAGATGGTACCTCAAAGTTTGAGTCCTATGCTATGTATATTGAATGCTTAGTGACCAATAAGTATCTTAACCATACCTTTCTGCTTCCTTTTCTCTATAGTAGACCTTCTTATAGTTTGTTGAGAATATTTTGACTTATCTCCCAACTATTGCACTTATAAATTTTCCTTTGAAGTTCCAAGAATTGATTTCCCTTCTTTGAGTCTTCCAATCATCATCAAAATCACTTGATGCTTCAATTGTATGCTCATTCCTCTTTAATAATGTCGAAAAGTCTTCCTCTAGATCATAGGGAAGGTCGATTCTCCTACAATCATCTTTAGACCAAGATTTTTTTCATCAAACACAACATCTCTACTTACAATAAATCCTTTGTTTCTTCAATTGTATAGCCTATACCCTTTCTGATTAAGGTCGTAGACAATAAAGATGCATTTCTCTGCCTTTGGATCTAATTTGCCTCATATTTGTGAAGGTATGTGTGCATATGCTATGCACCCAAAGATCTTACATTGATGAAGACTAGGTCTTCTTCCATTCCATGCTTCATATGGTGTCATCCCATCCAATGCTTTTGATGGGAGTCCATTGATCAAGTATGTGGCTATGGATATAGCATCTACCCATAGGTAATTTGGTAGCTTCTTTTCATTTAGCATTAACCTTGCAACCTCCACAATTGTCCTCATTCTTCTCTCTTTGACTCCATTTTGCTCTAGAGTACACCTGATAGTAATTTCTCTTTTGATTCCTCTTCCTTGGAGATATGAATCAAAGTCATGGAAGAAATATTCTCCCCCTTCATCTTACCTTAGTCTCTTCAATGTTTTCCCTATTTGATTTTCTACAAGTGCTAGGTATTTCTTGAAGCATGAAAACGCTTTATCTTTATGATTCATAAATTATAACATTGTCCATCTACTGCAATCATCCATGAATGACACATAATACATGGATCCACAGATTGAAGGCTCCTCGCTTGGTCCCACACATCTGTATGGAATAGCTCCAATAGGTCTCCATGAATATATCCCTTCTTTGTGAATGGTTGTCTATGTGACTTATTACCAAATTGACAAGCACTACATTTGTAGATCATGTGTTGTTTAGATATATTCGGTAGAACAAGTACACTTTGATCCCTATTGATTTGCTTGAGAGCTCTTTCACCTATGTGAGCTAACCTCTTGTGCCGAATTTCCAACTCTAATTGAGTTTGACTATCATAATTGAGCAATGCAATAATTCTCGTATCTTAAAGCTAAATGTAAATAATCTACCTGAGTATGTCATATTTCTATTTCTTGAATCCATTCGTGTGGATCCTCAACGAATTCTTCATTCTTTGTGAGTCTGACGTGCAATCCTTTTTCAACAATCTGATCTACACTTATGGGATTTTTGGTGATAATTAGCACATACAATACCTTTCTCAATAGGTTCATATTACCATTTGAAGTCTTCACATTTCCTATATTCTCCACTAGGTGACTTGTTTCATCTCCTGTTTGGACTTCATGTCTATTCCTTTGATCCTCCAAGTTTGAGAGTAGAGCCACATTCCATGCTACATGATTTAAGCAACTTGAGTCTATACTGAATACATGCTCTTCTACTTTACCTTGCTTCATGGTCATGTTGATTAGAAGTAATGAATTTTATTGACTTTGATCATCTGCATAATTGTTGTAGTCTCTCCTTCCTCTGTATCCTCCTTGGTAGATTTTGTTATTGTATGATTTCTTATTGTATCTATTGTTGTTGTTGAATATACCTCTAGAGCTGCCATACCCTCCTCTATTGTAAGCTCTTCCTCTTTGGTTCCTAGGATTTTTGAAACAATTCTTAGTGATGTGATTAATTAAGCCACATATGGCACATGGAGATGAGCTTTGAGCTCTCCCCCTGCCTTGTCTTCCTCCTCTGCCTCTTCCTCTTGAGCCTCTACCTCTACCTGTAACATTTGCTTGAGACGTGCTACCTTCATTGTCAGACTTTTTACCTTGACTTTGGTATCCTTGTTATTATTCTTATATGTAGTGAGAGCATAGGATTGATTACCTTTTTAGTTTTCTCCATTCTTCATAAGCTTTGCATCATGTATGAAGAATTGGCCCATGAGGGTGTTGAAATAAGGAACTTCCATGTCCATATAAAGGTCCATGGTTGTGGTGAAAGCTTCCCAATTGTCACTTGCCTTACTATTTCTTATTCATCAATGATTTCTCCAATGCTTCCAAGTTGTTCTGCTATATCCTTCATTTTCATGACAAAATCAGTCACACTTTGCTTGGGCATCTTCTTGAGTGTGGTGAACTCCATCCATAGTTGATTCTTCCGTGCCTTGGTACTTGATGAGAAAAATGCTTCAAGAGCACTCCAAGTCTCTTGTGAAGTCTTGCAACTCTTGATGTGTGCATGTAAACAATCAAAGATTGAGTTAAGAATATATCACCTTGCTAGAGCATCCTTTGAGCACCATGTGGTTAACCTCTCTTGTTCTTCTTGAGTTGGTTGGATTTTTCTTCCGAGGATTGGTATCATCTCGTCTCTAAATATGTAACCATAGAGGTTTCTTCCTTGAAGATAAGCTTCCATTCTAACTGAAGAAGGTGATCAGTTACCTCGATCCAATTTATCTATGGATGAAGGAAATCCATCTCCCATGTTGATTAGTTGAGGCTCTGATTACCACTATGAGGAGATGATGTGATAGGTAATGGAGATGAGCTAGTGCTGCACAAAACCTATTCTATACTTGCCAATCTAACTTTCCGGATGCATTAAAGACTCTATTATCTTCAAATTTATACATTTAGAACTACTAATTCCTTTCGAGCATCAATGTCAATTATTTGCAACAAAAGAGGTAACTTGTACATGCAAGGAATGTGAAAAACTTTCTATTTCTGGAATAGAAGTGCTTAGTATTATGCTCAGAGATCATAAACTGGTATGAATTAACCAAAGCACTTTTTCAAACATCTAACTAAAGTGTATAGCTAACTAAACCTAGTTATTTCATTAATTTATCTTTACCATACAGTGAGAAATGAATCTAACAAGTGAGGGGGGTCATCCCAATTTTTCAAGATTGAGAAGGTGTGTAGGCAGATCAGTCACCTTCTTTATTTTATATCCCGAGATTCGCTAAGCCAACCCTGGTGAAAATTAATATGTGAGCACTAGACATTCTACTCCAGCTATTCAAAAGTAAAGTATATCAAATGATGGAGTATACACATAGAAGTCCATTTCACAAGATCACTATAATGAAGAAGATGCAACAACAGAAAGCAGATAGAGATGTACTTGAAGAAATATATCAAAATGTATATGCTAATGAACATATGATACAAGAGAAATGTAGTTTCCACACATAGGTAGTGTAAGCTCAATGTAAACTCAAGTTTTTGGCTCAATGTATCTTAGAATGACTCTCCTATCTCGTGACTAGAAATATGTGTATTTATACACATTTCTTGACTTTGAGTTTGAACTTTCCCTCACCTAAAAGTGATCCTATACTATAGGGATAATTTCAAATGACTATTTCTACAACATGAGTCGTAGTTTTAGCTTACTAACTTCACAATATTCCATCTTCTTTTTTACTTTTATAATTATCCATCGTAACTATGCTCAAATTAACAAGTAGAGAAAATTCATAGAAACATTCCAAAGCTTTGTACTAGACCAAGAAAGGTACTTGTCCACGTGGTGGAGACTCAAGGGGGATTTAGATATACTTAATATGGCACTCTAAATAAACCAAAAATGATCCATAGAGATCTATGTTCTAAGGCCTCCATTATTAGACGAAACCATTTTTAGATACCATGCATTTGTGGAACCCTAAGTTCCGAGTTTGAGGAGTTCTACATGTAAATTTTCATGATGATAGATTATCTTTGTGAGACTAGCCATTTGGTAGGGCTTAAGTTTCTAGGCCATAGGGTTTCCATTCAAGGTGGAAATAAACGATTTATGTTTCTGTACAATCTCCCCATAGAAACATAATGAGGGGAAAGGGTAAGACTAATCTCCCTTGCTTGAATTGATTGAAATAACAACTATAAAAGTGAAGGGGCATAATACCCACAAGACCCCCATATCCCACAAAGCAAGGGATAAGGACTCCCCAAGGTGATACATTGATGACGTCTGGAAGGTGGTACGAATTTGGGTTTGGAGATTGGCCTAAGGCCCCATACATGTCAGTCATAACCAACACGGGTTAAACCCCTCACCCTGCCTCAAAAGGCAAGGGCTCAAGCCACTTTAGCTAACATGCACCGAGTCACCCAATGCACTTGATCATAAGAGAGTTGCCCTAGTTACTCTCCTAATGGCTCTCACTATTATGTTCAAGAATGAGGGTAAGCTGTATGATACTTCCAAAAAAGGAATTGTGCTTCTTAAATATGTAGCTTTATTGGATGTTATGCTAGCATTTTATCATAAGTAAAGTGAATACTTACCACTTCAATTAGTATCTTGCATAGGTTAAAATTGGTTTTTGTTATAAATATTGTATTGTTAATAAGATATCCTCTCATGATAAGCTTAAAAATATCACTTGTCACGAGCACAAAGGCATGTGATCATGTCTACCAGCAAATGAGAATCAAATGAAGACCTATTTCCAAATTGAATTTAATCTTTATGGGTATGTATATAAATCCAATTCTACATGTAGTCACATAGTTGATTTCATCAACATACATTCCTATCTAGCAACGCTATTTTTGTGTCTTCTTAGAGGTTCCTAAAAACAGAGATCTCCTTAACCACTACTATAATACATTTTCTTAAAAAGAATTTTTCATAAAGTATTTCTTGAAGCTACTTCCTATGCAGATTTTTTTCTACTCTTAGAATGTTCCAATTGTACTTCACTTCTCCAAAGGGAATTATGCTTCTTGTTATGAACTTTTATATGTTCTATATTTTGAGCATGTATCATCTATTGATAATTTACTAAAATATCTTCATATCCCCTTAGGCTAATTTTGGCAATCATGGAATCTCTCAACTGTATATTATACATTGTTCTTTAGCTTAATTTCTTCTTATCTCCAATATCATCTGTATTTTTTAGAGCATCCTCTTGAGGCATTACATCCGCTCGAATATAATTTATTTTATCATTTGTATTAAAAACTTTATATAGTTAACGTATCTAATCCATCTCATAATTCCTATAGTTTGGGTTGAGAGACTAGTGGTTGTGCCTAGGGGTCACGATGAATAGATTTCAACCACTACACCTACACCAAAAATATATCCTTAGTATCATCCTAATGTTGTTCGAACTTATCACAGTTTTCACCAACAATTGGTATTTATTTTTTGTCCGTAGAGCATCTCCGTCCAATTCGGAATGCATGTATGTCCTCTTCTTTGTCGTCTCGGCCTAAAACGAATCCAATTGAAGTTAATGTAGTTAAACTGGTCACTATGGTTCGTTTTTTCACATGGATAATTTACTTTTCATGGGAAGGGGGCTTGAAAATGGCAAGAGTAGAAAGGGAATATTATATGTAATTCCAACAAATTTCTATTTGTAGGTGTATTTACTTGATGATGAGGATAAATCTATTGATTATGGTGTATATAGAGTCGATAGTTTTTTAGCAATTGCAATCGGAGATTTCTACATGTAAGGAATTGAACTCACAACCTCTTGGTTAGGAATGTGACGGGCTAACCACTTGCCCCAAAAGCCATGGTTGAGGATTACTTCCTAATCCTCTCTCTTATGGTGTAGTTTGTTGGAACAAACCAATCACACATTGGTGACTACAAAGAGCTTGAAGCAAGCTTATGATCACATTGAAGTGGAAGAAGACACTTGAGAAAGTGAAGAGATCTCAGAAGTGAAGTTTGTATACATATGTACATTACAGGTGGAAATTCTTGTAATATGAGTATAGATATTCCTTAGGATGATAAGGAGTAATGTAATAGACGTGGGATAATTCTAAAACCATATGTATATAAGTCAGTGATGTATAGAAATAAATAAGAGAGTCATTAGAGAATAAGTGTCATAGAGATAGATGTAAAGAGAGTCATCTTCAAGAAATAGCAACAAAGATTTCTCTTAGTCTGATCATGTGGATCAGAACTCCTTTTGTACACATCTAATCTCAAAGCTAATGAAGCTATGTTCAGAATTTTATGATCCAATTCCTTTTCTACTATGAGTATGATCAATAGGAACATTGGTATGTAGAATCTGCAGATAGACTTATCAGAGTCGCACACTTTTCCATGTCAATGTTTTGCTTAGATCTCAGTGCATAGTGTAATGTTTCTAATGACTGAGCATTCAAAATGTAAGTTAGAAGGTAAGGAAGCTATTTCTAAAAGCATTTAGCAAAATGGGATCTGTGCTGTGAGAAATCAACTTAAGAAGTTGACCATGTCAAAGTCGCCATTTTTGGAAGACAATTTTTGACATATCTTTGATCTTATGGATCAAATTAAAGTTTTAAGGATTCTTTTGAAGAACTAATGGTTCATATGATTGCGGAAAGGTAGTGTGGAGATTTCTGCATCATTGCTTTGAAGAAATCTAAAGATATGTGGAGGTATTGAAGTTAATTTCTGAAGCAGACTTTCTAAAGAAGGAATTTCTTCACTGACAGAAGTGCTAGTGAAAGTTTTGATAAATGAAGACAATTTTTGTGTAAAGTTTGATCCATAAGTGATAAAGAAGTGTTCTTAGATCAGTATAGATCAAACCTTTGGAGATTAAGAAGTCTCCAACATTGGTATCAGAGCTGAAGGTATAATACAAGTGAAGTAAAGGCATTGGAAGTCCCGACTGCTGCAGATATTGAAGTTCCTTCTAATTGAAGGTGGACAAGGACAAATTCTTGCAGATAATTTGCAGAAGTACAAAGTACGAGTTCAAAGGATAAAAAAGGATTGAAGCTTCATATCAAAGGTACACTTTATTATCATAAATCATAGTAATTGCAGACACAGAAGATCAAAGATGGGAGAAAGCTTGCAGATTGGAGCTATCTAGCTTGGTCCATGAGGATGGAGGCACACCTCATGAGTAAAGATTTGATGGCATTCATTACAAGAGAAGACGAAAAGCCTGAGTTTGCAGATCGTAGTATTCCAACTAGGGAAGAGCTTGTAGATTTGAAGACTTGGATGAGAAAGGATGCTCAAGCTAGGAGCATAATTTACATGGCTATAAATGATTATCTTCTACCTCACATCAGAGGATTGGAAAGTGCAACAGATGTGTGGAATGCCTTGGAAGAGCATTTCCAAAACCAAGTCAAGGAAGTCCTCATTATGGGCAGAATTCATAACTTTCAAGAAGAAGAGTTCACAATCAATTTCTGATTATGTGGCAAGGATGAAGGATATTGCAGATGGCTTGGGAGCTGTAGATAAAGACATTGAAGAGGATAAGTTGGTAAGGCAAATACTTACAGGTCTGAGAGGAGATGAGAAGTGGAAGCCCTTCATATTGTCCCTAGAATTGTCACTTGATCACTTTACTCGTGATCTTAATCAATTGCTAGGACACATGCTAACTTTTGAGCAGGACATTAAAGGAGACAATGGTAGGAGTGCAAGTCAAGCTATGTACTCCAAGGACAAGAAAAAGAATGGCAAAGGGAAGCAGTCAACTGATGATGAAGGGACCTTAAGTCAAGCTAACTTTACAAAAGGAAAGATGAACTTCAGGGGTAAAGGAAGAGGAGGTAAGAATAAAGATAATACTAAAGCTTGTTGGATTTGTGGCAAAACCAATCATTTGGAAAATGATTGTTGGTATAACAATCAAAATGGAGGAAATAATAATCACAGTTTTAATCAAAGAGGTAGAGGAGGCAGAAACCAAAGAGGCAACTTCAGAGGAAGAGGTGGTAGGGCATCATATGCTAGAGGAGGTGGAAGAAGTTTTCAATCTCAGTCCTACAACAACAATTATTATAATTATACATCACATCAGAAGGATGATATGACTCTTATCTTGAATGCAACTCATGAAGCAGTAGGAGAAGACCAAAGGGTGTTTTATATTGACTCAGGATGTAGCAATCATCTGAGTGGCAATATATCCTTGATGACTGATATGGAAGCAAAGGTGAATGGACATACAATTCAAACAGGTGATAACACCAAACGTAAGGTGGAAAGCATTGGATCAGTGAAGACAAAGAATGGAAGTACACTCTTGAGCAAGGTACTTTATGTTCCTACTATTCCTAAAAATATGATAAGTGTAGGGAAAATTGTGGAGAAGGGATATGAAGTCAGATTCACAAATGATGGTGTTTATGTGCAAGATCCAAATCAAGGATATAGAAACATTATTGCAGGTAAAAAAGAAGGAAGGTTGTTTACTCTCAAAGTCCAAGGTAATGTGGGACATGCTTTATTTACTTATGGAAGTCAAATGATGTCTGAGTTAGACCTATGGCATAAAAGGCTAGGTCATTTCAATGAGAGAGCCATAAAGGAAATGTCAAGGAATGATGTGCTTTGTTTGTCAAAAGTTGAAGGGAAACATATGGTGTACAAGTGTGAAGCTTGTCAATTAGGTAAAGCACATAAGAGTTCATACAATAAATCAGGATATAAGTATTCAAAATGCTTGAATTGGTTCATAGAGATGTGTGGGGTCCTTCAAGGAACTATAACATAAATCGATCCAGATATTATGTGTTGTTTGTTGATGATGCAACCAGATGGATTACTTTATATGTAATCAAGGACAAACCAGAAGTGTCCAAGACATTCAAGCATTATCATGATTATGCAGAAAGGATCATAGGACAAAAGCTCAAGAGGTTGAGATAAGGTGGAGGGGGAGAGTATTTCTCTAAAGAGTTTGATGATTATTTGTGGAATGTAGGTATAAAGAGAGAAGTAACTTGCAGGTACTCTCCTCAACAGAATGGAATTGCAGAAAGAAGAAATAGAACTCTTGTAGAATTTGCAAGAGCAATGATGAAGGAAAAGAATTGCCCAAATTACTTATGGGCAGAAGCTATCAACACTGCAACATACCTTGTGAATATGTTACCTTGTAAAGCATTGGAGGGAAGAACTCCTTATGAAGCATGTGTTGGGAAGGATGGTTGGATGCACTCAAGAGATTGAGTTGAAGCTGCTAAACCTGCTTTGCTCCAGCCCTCTCTGACTCTAGGAATGCTTAGTACACTTGTTTAGCTTCCAAATGATACCAAGAAAGCATATATGTACTTTCCAAATGATATGTGTACTGATCAAATCAAAACAGATAACTTGGCACTTCAGAGATCAAGAAAAAACTTGCTATTTTTGTAGTGACACCTGCTCAGTCTTTTACTCAGTGTGACCAGCACACTAACAATTGATCTAATTCCTTCTGGACATATTAAATTAGCTTAACAAGCTACCATTTGCAAGTGGAATGAAAGGAAATGACAAACTATACTCTGAGAAATGAATTTAGCAAAATTATATGTACCCTCGACTTTTTAGGAACATTGCAGCAGAATACCAGAGTCCACTTCGAGCGCGATTTCTCTGTAATGGCTGAATCAATTGACTTCAAACTTTGCAAGTGTATAGAAGACTATGAGCTGAATCCAATGTGCTTTGAACCACTTGATTTGGTTCAGTAGATCCTGAGATATGCTTCTCTGAAGTTGACAGACTTGGAGTAGATGACTCAGAGACAACAAAGATGATTAATGTATATACTTCTATTGATTGATGTAGTTGTACAATCTCATTAGCATAACAAGCATAGCTAATTGAGGTATTGTGGTGTAGGCTATGAAGTAGCACTAACACACACATAGTTACAATGGTAGAATGCCTCGGGGAGTGAGCTGAATGAGACTAGCTTGAAAAAAAAAAAACACGACTTTTTTTAGTACATCTTTTATAGAAGTTGAGTTGAGATTTGAATTTGAATTCAAAATCAAATCTCCTACAATCACTCCTCTAAACGTAGGGAGATATTCTCTCCATTTACACCATCTAATTCCATGACTAATCAAGTAGGTAAGTGATTACATGTAAATGCCAAGTCACTAAAACTTTTACAATGGAAGTAAAAGTAATAAATCATAGGTATGAGTTCCTATGCCATTTCCTTCAAGTGAAGCCTTGATGAAATTTGTCCAAGCTAATCTTCCAAGGTTCCAAGCCAAGTGTGAAGGCTTGAAATGCACCAACAGCTCCCCCTCAAGCCAAACACTTTGGCTTAAGTCTTCATCTTCAATCTTCAATCACATCCTGCAATCCAATCATAGATTTGAATCTGCATAGCTTGTTTCCATCCAATGCTTTAGTGAGTAAATCTGCACATTGCATATTAGTAGACACATATGTCAATTGAATCTCTTTGCTTAGTAACTTCTCCCTCACATAGTGGTAATGAACCTCTATGTGTTTGGTTCTAGCATGATATATTGGATTAGCTGCAAGGTGGAGAGAGCTAGTGTTATCTCCAAAGATAATTGGAGGTCTAGTGTATAGACCTAACTCTGTATACAAGAGCTTCAACCAGATAGCTTCTTGAGTGGCATTGGCAAGCCCTCTATACTCTGCTTCAGTGGATGACAATGCCACTGTAGGTTGTTTCTTGGCTGACCAAGAAATAGGTTTATCTCTTGCAAAACAAATGTAACCTGATGTGCTCCTCCTATCATCCTTGCATCCTGCCCAATCTGCATCTGAGTATACTTTAATGTCAATATCTGATGTATAAGGAAAGTACAATCCATGACTTTGAGTTCCTTTGAGGTACTTCAAGATTTTCTTTGCTGCCTCTAGGTGAGGTACCCTTGGTTTGTGCATGAATTGGCTTAGCACACTAACTCCATATGCTATGTCAATTCTTGTCAAGGTAGCATAATTCAAACTACCTACCATGCTTTGATATCCTGTAATGTCTTGTATTTCATCCCCTTCATGAGCACTTAGCTTTAGGTTGACCTCCATTGGAGTAGTTGAGTCTTTAGCATCCTACAAGCCAAACTTCTTGACCATATCCTGTACATACTTCTTTTGAGTGATATATATACCTGAGTTGGTGTAGACTAACTCAAGACCTAAGAAGTACTTCAATAATCCAAGATCATTGATCTTGAATTCTTTCATCATCTGTCCTTTGATGTGTCTAATCCCATTGACATCATTACCTGTAATGATGATGTCATCCACATAAACACACAAGTAGATTACCTCTGTACTACTTCTCTTTACGAACAGAGAAGTGTCAGCTTTGCTCATCACAAATCCTTGGTCTTGGAGGTAGGTTGTCAACCTGTAATTCCATGCTCTATGTGCCTGCTTCAATCCATATAGAGCCTTCTTCAATTTACAAACATAGTTTACCTTCTTGGGGTCTTCATAGCCAGGTGGTTGTGACATGTAGACTTCTTCAGATATCCATCCATTCAAGAAAGCATTCTTGACATCTAATTGGTACATGTTCCAATTTTTGGATGCAGCTACACTCACCAATATTCTGATAGTGGCATCTTAGCCACAGGAGAAAATGTCTCCTCATAATCAATGCCTTGGGTTTGTGCAAAACCCTTGGCTACCAACCTAGCTTTGTACCTGTTGATTGTTCCATCTGAATTTCTCTTTAGCTTGTAGATCCATTTGGATCCTATCACCTTCATAGAGTCCTTCTTGGGTACCAAGTCCCAAGTATCACTCTCCTTGAGAGCTTCCATTTCTTCATCCATAGCTCCTTTCCATTCTGGTTTGGTGATTGCTTCTTCATAGGTACTTGGTTCTTCATTCAACAAATCCTTTGCAAGATATACAGAATGTTTGGTTACAAGAGAAGTATCATACCCATATCTGATAGGCTTCTTCTTTTCTCTCTGAGATCTCCTCATTGCTTGAGTTGAGGATTCTGGTGCATCCTCTAGCTTCTTCATCTTCATCTTTCCTTTGGACTTCCATGCCTTGAATTCCTCAAGGTTAATTGTATCATCATCATCTGAGCTTGATTCTTCTTTCTGAATTGATTCCTCCTTGGTGAGCCTTGGGAAGTCTTCTTCCATATCATAGGGTAGACTAACCTTCCTGCATTCATTCTCATACCAAGAGTCATTCTCATCAAAGATGACATCTCTGCTTACCTTGAAGCCTTTGTTTGTTGGGTTGTAGAATCTGTATCCCTTTTGGTTCAAATCATAACCAATGAAGATACATTTTTCAGCTTTAGGGTCTAGCTTTCCCCTTACCTGTGAGGGAATATGCACATATGCTACACAACCAAAGATTTTACAATGATCCAGAGAAGGCCTCTTACCATGCCAAGCTTCATATGGTGTCATGCCATCAAGAGATTTGGATGGCAACCTATTTATGAGATAGGTGGCAGTGGATACACCTTCTGCCCAAAGATAATTTGGCAACTTCTTTTCATTAAGCATAGACCTAGCTGTTTCTACTATGAGTCTATTCCTTCTTTCAGCTACCCCATTTTGTTCAGGTGAGTACCTTGTAGTTATCTCCCTCTTGATGCCTCTTTCCTGCAAGAAATCTTCAAACTCATTGGAGAAGTATTCTCCTCCTCCATCTGACCTTAGCCTCTTCAAGCTTCTTCCTGTTTGGTTTTCAACAAGTGCAAGATACCTCTTGAAACAATTAAACACTTCATCTTTATGTTTCATAAAGTATAAGATGGTCCACCTGCTATAGTCATCAATGAAGGACACATAATACCTTGATCCTGAAATGGAAGGGTCCTTGCTAGGTCCCCAAACATCTGTGTGTACCAAGTCTAGGTAGTCTTCATGCATGAAACCTTTCCTTGAATATGGCAACCTGTGAGACTTACCAAACTGACATGCTCCACACTTGTAAATCATGTGTTGCTTGGACACATTAGGTATCCCAAGCACACATTGATCCCTGCACATTTGCTTTAGGGTACTTTCACCTATGTGACCTAACCTCTTGTGCCATATTTCTAACTCTGAAAGTGTTTGATCCTTGTAATTATATAAAGCAATGTTCTTGGTGTCTTCTAGCTCAAAAGTAAACAATCTACCTGATTTCTTCCCCTTGGCAATTCTTTTGAACCCATGTCTTGGGTCCTCCACATATGCTCCATGTTGAGTGAGCCTGACCTGCAAACCTTTCTCCACAATCTGACCAACACTCATTAGATTCTTGGTGATGGTTGGTACATAGAGTACCCTGCTCAATAGATTCTGGTTACCATCACATGTCTTTACATTTCCAATCTTTACAACAGAGTGTTTAGTATCATCACCTGTTTGTACCTGATGTTTGCCTTTGGGTTCTTCTAAATCAGAGAGTAGTGCCACATTGCCAGCTACATGGTTAGAACATCCTGAGTCAATATAAAATAAATGATCATCATTTGTACCTGCCTTGGAGGTCATATTCATGATCAATAGGGAGTCATCTTGCTCCTCTGTGTAGTTGTTGTAGTCCCTTCTATTTCTGAATCCACCTTGGTAGTTACCATTGTGGTTGTGATTATAATTGTTGTTGTATTGATTGTTGTATCCATTGTAGCCTTGGTGTTGATTGAACCTGCCTCTCCCTTGAGAGTATCCACCTCTTTGATAGCCTCTTCCTCTCTGATTCTTGTAGTTCTTGTAGCATTCATCTGTGGTATGATTGGACAGTCCACCAATGTTGCATGGTGATGAGTTGTAGGGTCTCCCCCTACCTGACTTACCTCCTCTGCCTCTTCCTCTTGAGGATCTACCTCTCCCTGCATAGTTTGCTTGGGAGGTAGAACCTTCTTCATCAACCTTCTTACTTTTATCTTTATCTTTAACCTTTTTATCAGTATATAGAGCAGAGGGGTTGTTACCTTTTGATTGATCTCCTGTCTTTGTAAACTTTGCTTCATGTGTGAATAGTTGGCCCATGAGTGTTGTGAGATCTGGGGTATGCATATCCATGTAGAGGTCCATTGCTGTGGTGAAACTTTCCCACTTATCATCTGCCTTGAGTCCATTTGTTACTTGCCTGACTATTTGCTCCTCTTCAATCTCCTCTCCAATACTTGCTAATTGGTCTGCCACATCTTTAATCTTGGTCACATACTCTGAGACTGATTGCTTTGGTTGCTTCCTAAGGGTTGTGAATTCAATCCACAGTTGATTCTTCCTGGCCCTTGTGTTGGAAGAAAATAATGTTGACAAGGTTTCCCAAGTCTCTTGGGAAGTCTTACAGTTCCTTATATGAGGTAAAAGGAAATCAGATATAGAGTTAAGAAGGTAAGGCCTTGCTAAAGCATCCTTTGCACACCATTGATTGAGTCTCTCTTGTTCATCCTTGGTGGGTAGTCTTCTAGCTTTGAATGAGGGCAATTCCTCATCTCCTGATATGTATCCAAATAAACTTCTTCCTTGTAGATAGGTCTTCATTCTCAGAGACCAAGCTTGGTAATTGTTCCTGTCCAATTTTTCAATGAATGAAGGAAATCCGTCTCCCATGTTTACCTTATTTGCTCTGATACCACTATTGGGAAGGATGGTTGGATGCACTCAAGAGATTGAGTTGAAGCTGCTAAACCTGCTTTGCTCCAGCCCTCTTTGACTCCAGGAATGCTTAGTACACCTGTTTAGCTTCCAAATGATACCAAGAAAGCATATATGTACTTTGCAAATGATATGTGTACTGATCAAATCAAAACAGATAACTTGGCACTTCAGAGATCAAGAAAAAACTTGCTATTTTTATAGTGACACCTGCTCAGTCTTTTACTCAGTGTGACCAGCACACTAACAATTGATCTAATTCCTTCTGGACATATTAAATTAGCTTAACAAGCTACCATTTGCAAGTGGAATGAAAGGAAATGACAAACTATACTCTGAGAAATGAATTTAGCAAAATGATATGTACCCCCGACTTTTTAGGAACACTGCAGCAGAATACCAGAGTCCACTTCGAGCACGATTTCTCTGTAATGGCTGAATCAATTGACTTCAAACTTTGTAGGTGTATAGAAGACTTTGAGCTGAATCCAATGTGCTTTGAATCACTTGATTTGATTCAGTAGATCCTGAGATATGCTTCCCTGAAGTTGACAGACTTGGAGTAGATGACTCAGAGACAACAGAGATGATTAATTTATATACTTCTATTGATTAATGTAGGTGTACAATCTCATTAGCATGACAAGCATAGCTAATTGAGGTATTGTGGTGTAGGCTATGAAGTAGCACTAACACACATAGAGTTACAATGGTAGAATGCCTCGGGGAGTGAGCTGAATGAGACTAGCTTGAAAAAAAAAACACGACTTTTTTTAGTACATCTTTTATAGAAGTTGAGTTGAGATTTGAATTTGAATTCAAAATCAAATCTCCTACAATCACTCCTCTAAACGTAGGGAGATATTCTCTCCATTTACACCATCTAATTCCACGACTAATCAAGTAGGTAAGTGATTACATGTAAATGCCAAGTCACTAAAACTTTTACAATGGAAGTAAAAGTAATAAATCATAGGTATGAGTTCCTATGCCATTTCCTTCAAGTGAAGCCTTGATGACATTTGTCCAAGCTAATCTTCCAAGGTTCCAAGCCAAGTGTGAAGGTTTGAAATGCACCAACAGGTTCCAAGCCAAGTGTGAAGGCTTGAAATGCACCAACAGCATGGTGGGGTAAGAAACCTACTCTTGATCATTGTAAGGTGTTTGGATGTTTAGCATATGCTTATGTTCCTTCACAATTGAGACATAAGCTAGAACCCAAAGCAGACAAGTATGTGTTTATTGGGTATGATGATAGACAGATGGGTTACAAATTGTGGAGTCCATCCACAAAGCAATTTCTTATTACCAAAGATGTTACATTTGATGAGCAAAGCACATGGTATACAGGGTCAACAAATGATTATGCAGATGACAAAGAAATACAAAGAAAAGGGAAGACAAAAGTAAGTATGTATGAAGAAGATATTGATGATGTTGACTATAAAAGTAAATTGCAGGATAATGTTGAAGATGGGCCAAGATTTGATCCAGAATCAAACGTGGCTGAGACTTCAAGAAGTGCAGAGGTCAGAAGATCCTCAAGGGAAAGAAAAGAGACTATCAGGTATAGCTATGATACATCTTTTCTAACAACAAAAGATTATGCTTACATTGTGAAGACAGAAGAGGATCCAATCACATATGAAGAAGCTAAAGGAAAAAAAAATTGGGAGAAGGCAATGCAAGAAGAGTATGATGCTCTACTTGAAAATGAAACATGGGAATTGGTGCCAAGACCAAAGCATCAGAAAGTCATTGGATGTAAGTGGGTGTATAAAACAAAAAGATTTGCAGATGGTAAGGTGTCTAGATACAAGGCTAGACTTGTGGTCAAAGGTTATGCCCAAACTTATGGGGTAGATTATGATGAAACCTTTAGTCCTGTTGCTAAGATGTCTACAATTAGATCATTGATTGCTATTGCTGCTTGTAAAGGATGGAAAATATCACAATTAGATATGAAGAATGCATTTCTGAATGGATATACATTGCAGATGAAGTGTACATGGAGTAACCAGAAGGCTTCATGGATTCAATTCGATCAGATTATACGTTTAAGCTCAAGAGAGCTTTTTATGGGTTGAAGGAGGATCCAAGAGCATGGAATTACAGGCTTGTTAAGTTTTTGAATGAATGTGGGTTTCAAGCATCAAAGGCAGATAGTAGCTTGCTAGTGAAGGCAAGTGAAAATGGATACATATACATGTGTATTTATGTTGATGATATTATTGTCACAGGTACAGATGCTCAAGGAATCAATGAGCTTAAGAAACAAATAGAGAAGGAGTTTAAGATAAGTGATTTGGGAAACTTATCTTATTTCTTAGGAATGCAGATTGTATATACTCAACATGGAGTATATGTTACACAAGAGAGGTACTTGAAGAATCTTCTGGTCAAATTTAACATGGAGGATTGCAGGCCTTCAAGCACACCATTGGAGGTAAATCATAAGTTGAGTAGGTATGGAGGTGAAGAATTCAATGACATGAAGAAATATCAGAGTTTGGTAGGTAGTTTAATCTATGCTACTTTGACAAGGCCAGATTTATCATATGCAGTAGGTGTGTTATCACAATTTACGCATTGTCCAAAGAAGACTCATTGGATTGCAGCTCAAAGGGTACTCAGATATATCAAAGGAACCCTAAGTGAAGGTTTGTATTATGGATTTACTTCTGATACAAGAGTCAAAGTGTTTAGTGATGCAGATTGGGCAGGTGATTCAGATGATAGAAGGTCTACTCATGGGTATCTCTGTTATATTGGAGATAAACTAGTTTCTTGGTGCTCAAAGAAGCAACATACAGTTGCTTTGTTATCTACAGAAGCTGAGTATAAAGGAATGGTAGAGGCTGCAAAAGAAGTGATTTGGTTAAAGACCTTGTTGAAGAGTTTTGGAACTGATCAGAGTACTCCAATTTTTTTTGGAGATAATATGAGTTCATTGTATTTGGCAGCTAACCCTGTTTTTCATGCCAGGACTAAGCATATAGAGACTCAGTATCGTTTCTTGAGGGAAAAGGTAGTTGATAAAGAGATTGAAGTGATGTATACTCCAACAAAAGAACAAGTTGCAGATATGTTAACAAAAAGCTTGGATGGACCTAAGCGACAACGATTCAAGGAGATGGCAGGAGTGAAGAAGAATGGAATAATCACAATTAGTGATTGAAGGGGAACTGTTGGAACAAAACAATCACAAATTGGTGATTACAAAGAGCTTGAAGCAAGCTTATGATCAGATTCAAGTGGAAGAAGACACTTGAGAAAGTGAAGAGATCTCAGAAGTGAAGTTCAGAGAAGGAGTATTTCTATGGCCAAACCCTCCTTGAGGGTATTTTAGTATGATAATATTAGCCATGATGTCAAAAAGTAAAAACAAGATCTCTAGATGTTGAAGAAATGCATATAGACAATTGTTATTAGGGTTTCACATGTTCTAGACATGATGGTCATGTTAGATATTCCAAGCTCCTCATTAATCACGAGGTATGAGAAAATGATATTGAAATCTAAGATTGACTATTTAGTTTTTGTTCTTCACAATTACTAGAAGAAATATTCTAATAAATGAGTAAAATGTTTGAAACTAAGATATAAAAGAAATCTATAAAGGAAGCATTTGCTAAATTACTTTCAAGATTTTAAGTATCCTTGGATAGATTAGTTTACCATTCAAGAATATTTTCTTTTATTATTGATCATATTTTTAATGGACTTCGAGGTTAATCTATACTAATCGTTTGCGAACATACAATATTTATTATATATCACATGATGAGGTTAAAGAAGATGATATGTAGATTATTCTTCTATACATGTGTATCCAAATACGGACATGATGAGGTCAAGAAGATGATATATAGATTATTCTTCTATATATATGTGTCCAAATAGGAATAAATTGGGACATGATCAAAATATGAGACGTGTATCTATGAATAGGAATATAAAAGAATACTTCGAAGCATTCTCTTCGCTCCACAAATAAAGCACATGCTCCAAGACTCAAACTAGCTAATTATACAGAAATCAACATCTCAAGAGAAAAAAATACAATAACTTGGATGAAATTGAAGCATGTTGCATTTAAAAATCTTGCTTTACAATGGTAAACTAATTTACTAGAATGGCATGCAACTCAACCAGTCCGGTGTGTGCCATGGTGATTAAAACCTTCCTTTTTCATGCGTTATTTATATTTTCACTTGTTGGAGATCAAAACACAAAGATTTGAGAAAATTGGGAGGAACTTGCTGAGATTTCCTTTGGACTAGTTATCCAAATAGATGAGATGTCCTCAAAATTAAATGGGCCATTAAAAAGAAATATTTTTGTGGTTTGGTCTCTTAGACATGGAGGGATTGGCAGATAAGAAGGTTGCCAAGTGGATTATCAAAGCATGGCACAAATCAAAAGCTCCATGTGTCAAGGGAGCACTAGATTGTGCTCTCTGACCATAGTAGACAAGATTTTGAGAATACACTTCTGATAACAAGAACATCCACAAAGGGAAAATAATACAAGCATACGTGATTGATACAAGATGTCCCACAACCCGGGACTCATAGGTATGGAAAAGTAGACTAGAGATGATACAGGAGATCCTACAACCTAGGATCATAGGTATGGAACAAGATATCAGGATTACATGAATTCCCTCCAAGGATATGTACTAGATACAAGAAATAACTAGATAATATCTTGTATGACAAGATTAAAATAGGACAAGAAAGGATGTCCACGATACAAGACTAGACAAGACAAGAGCAAGAGAAAAGACTAGAACTTTAACTCGAACTTGAAAGTACTTACTTGATGATCACGACCCCATGAGCTCCCAAGACTGGCATTGGCAAGAGTCATTATGAATGTGCCCAACCCCTCCTTATATAGGTTTTCAAGGGTGGCTCATGAAAGGCAGTTAAAAATTGATGATATCATCAATGATGTCATCGATTCAAAACATGAGCTTTAGATTTCAAAATGAGGAAAGTAGACAGTCGCTCTTAGGCTTTTACAACATTTTGGACGCAATGGAAGCATTAGCTTCTCCGAATTCTGAACCAATCATGAGATATAGAAATTGACATGGAATCTAAGGTTCGAGATGATTTCCTTTGTGTCCATGAAATCACCTCCCCCTCAAGGGACGAGTTCCATGAGTAGTTTTGTGACTATGCGATCTTCTATGAATTGAATCTTCATAGCTCTTGGTCTTTGTAGCGTTCTTCATATCTTGTACTGGAACAAGATGATGATGGATATCCATGATGAAAGTGGAAAGGGTTTTTCGTATATATAGGTACAAAATCAAGGGCATTGTTCTCATGATGGACTGTATTGTTCTTTTGACTCTGATGATGGTCCTTTAGGCATGCAATGGTGATTATGGAAGTTCTAATCCCAACTTTTTTCTTCTTCTTAGGGCTTTTGAATACCACATAATCATGCTCTCCACAATAAAAGCATAGTCAATTATCCTTTCAATATTATCTTTCCTTTGTTGAAAGTCCTCTCACCATGATGTGATCCAATTGCATGGGTTGTGGTTGAGTTTCCTCGAGCATATGTTGTTGTGAAATAGAGGTAAACTTGTATTCTGGATCCACAATGGAAGTTCTCTTATCTTCTTTTCTCTGAGACAACCTATTATCACACTCGATTGCTTGATTCATGAATTCATTCAAAGTATTTACCATGGGCATGGTTAGCATGAGGTCCTTGACATCCTCACCTAAAACCCATTGAAATCGGTTGATAAAATACTCCTCATCGAATGTGAGGTCACAAATTATTTGTCTCAATTTCGATGCATAGGTAGAAGGAGGCCTATTTCCTTGATGTAGCTTCCGTAGCTTTGCCTCAGCAACAAGTGAACAATTGGTATCTCCAAAAGAAGATGTAAATTCTTGAACAAAGGTCTTGAGATCATACAAAATATCCATCTTCTTCTCTAGGATAGGTGCAAACAATGAAAGAGAAGGACCACATAACAGAGATCCTATGAGTTCCACTTGAGAAGCATCATCTGGGTACCTATCAGGTTGCATTCTTACAAACGGCTTCACTTGTTGCAGAAATCCTCAAAACTTAGATCTTGTCCCATCAAATTTTTGAGGCATGATCACTTTTAGACTTTTCTTCATATTTGTTGTCATGGTTGTACATTGAGAAGATTGATTTACAATGATTTGACACTCTTGAATTAGCCTTTGAAGTTCCATGATTACATCTTCAATATTCTATTGTTGAATCCCTTCTTGGTTTTCACGTATCGCTTGGACTTGTTGTTGAATGACTTTAAGTGCATAAAAAAATTATTCTCGAAGAATCTCCATATTGCCTAGTCTTGATGAAGGTAATCTTGCCAAAATGTTAGGGAAGCACTAGATTGTGCTCTCTGACTACATTACACAAGAATTTGGAAAGACACTTTTGATAAAAAGAACATCCATGTAGGGAAAATAATACAAGAATATGTGATTGAACTAGATATGATACAAGAGATCCCACAACCCGCGACTAAAGGTATGTAACAAGATATCAAGATTACAAGCATTCCCTCCAAGTTTATGAACTAGATACAAGAAATAACTAGAAAAGATATCCTACTATGAGATTACAATAGGAGAAGAAAGGATGTCTATGACACAAGACCAGACAAGAGTAGAGCAAGCGACAAGACTAGAACTTGAAGTGGAACTTGAAAGTACTTACTTGGTGATCATGACCCCTTGAGCTCCAAAGAATCGCATTAGCAAGACTAATTATGAATGTGGCAAACCCCTCCTTATATAGATTTTCAAGGGCGGTTCATGAAGGGCGGCTACGAATTGATGATGTCATTGATGATGTCATAGATGATATCATGAATTCAAAACATGAGCTCTTAATATCAGAATGAGGCTAGTAGATAGTCGATCTTAGGATTTTGCAAAATTCCAGACGTAATGGAAGCATTAGTTTCCCCAAATTCTGAACCAGTCATGAGATATAGAAATTGACATGGAATCTAAGGTTCGGGATGGTTTCCTTTGTGTCCATGACACCATGCATGAAATTGATTCTTATAAATATTTCTTATCTTAACCTTGTGGGGCTTCCTAGGTAGAAGGGACATGATATGCTTACTTGCTCATTTTCCTCTTTTCTTGTGACACCTTCAGGTTCGGAATAAGTTTACTTCTTGTGGAAGAGTTGGAACAAAAACCATACATCAAGGCCACTAAAGATTCGAACTTGGCAGCCAAGATTAGGTAAAATGATTCTATTTGGCTCCCTCTTAGGGGAATCAGAGAAATTGACTCCCAAAAACTTTGAAGGGCAAAGAAGGTATGGAAAAAAAGGCTTTCATATGTAGAACCATCTATGGAACCATGAGAGAAAACATTGGATTAGAATGAGGACATTCACCCAGCTACGAGAGTTAACTATTAATATTGGTGTCTTATAAGACATAGAATCCGTTCTTGGAAGAAGACATGATCCACCACAGATTGATGGGTTAAGGTGGATCAACGGTAACACATTGGATAAGGCAATAAATATGTGAAGTTAAATAAAAGACGAGGCAATTTACAAGAGAATTAGGGGGAGACACAGAGAAGTTTAATAAACTTGTTGTCTCGTTCGTGGGCGATCCATTTTCTTTTCAGTTTATCTCTTTGCAAAACAAGATCATAGACTTGTTGATTGAAGGGACGCTCTTACAACTCCTGAGCCTTTAAACATCTACAGTTGTGCAAAATATGTCTCTCAGGATGTTTCTTATTTTGATTGTATTCCCAAGAGTTGAAGAATAGGTCGTTGCAGAGTATCATGCCTTCACAATTATCACTTAAAAGAAAAAAAAGAAAACATTCCTAAACTCTATTCGTTGAATACAAATGAAATCTTTAAGTGGTCGAAGGACACCCCGAATACTTTGTCATTGTATTGTAGGTATCTATATTTCTCTAATTATTTGTCAGACACACCTTTTGTCTCATTTCTAGTATGAAAGAGAGTAATTGAGTCTCAAAGGTGTCATGGGTAAGATAAATAATAGAAAGATTCACAACAAAATTCGGGAGAACGAGATGTTGAATCGGCATTGTTTCGTTTCAATTTTGATCTTTGAGTCCTTCTGAACGATAAATTGATATTTGACTTTGTGTGCCTCCTGGTCTTCGCGTTTGGAAGTTTGCTTCTGAAATGCTTTTCTTCCAGTACGCATCAATCACAAAGAGTATACTGATAATGTTCTCTCTCTCTCTCTCTCTCTCACACACACACACACACGGCGGCACAATCATACAAAGGAACAGTGGGAGTCGGTAAGTGTTTTTATTCTCAATGGAAGGATTGCATGACTACTGAATCGACCCTTGTGCTGTACATTTTGGTATTACAAATAAAGGCTCATGCTTCATGATTAAATTGGAGGTACTCTTACAGACACTCTTTCTCATGGCTTCTGAGATGTTAAGAGCCCAACATAAATTAACTCTGTTGGAAAGAACATTTTTTCCTTGGACGATGAGTATAGATCACATAACCATTGAGAAAATGGAGTAAACTTCAGTTCCCTCTAGTGCAGTTGCGCATGTCTTACCGAAAACGAGAGAGAGAGAGAGAGAGAGAGAGAGAGAGAGAGAGAGAGTGAAGTGCATTGAAGTCATAATTCCTCGGACAATAGCGTGATAGAGTGAAAAAATGAAGATGATGACACAGCTAAAGGAAGACAAAAAAATTCTAGAATTTGAAGAAAATACCACTTAAATTAAAAAGATGCATGGTATTTCTTAAAGTCAATTCTCACCAATCTAACTTATTGTTAAGAAAGGATCATACACTTTCTTCACAATGCATAATCGAAAAGGCCCATATTTGTTCTTCAAAAATAAAACAAGTGCTCACCAAGGTGAAATATTTGATCTTATTAATCTTTTCTTCAAATGATCACCTAAGTGAGCCTTATGTTCCTATAATCCATCTATGTTAAGTCTATAGGGTGCTCTAGAATATGTTTCACTTGGTGAATAAAGGTCAATGGTATGGTTAATCTGCGTAGGTGTAGGTATACCAAGCAACTCCTCTAGAAATACATCTACATATTCTTTCAAAATATTTTCTACATAACTCAAAAGCTTTTCCTTAGTATTTTTCTCATGCAAATTATTCATATACATTACAAGTCTTTTACATCCATCACATATACCTCTAATTATCTGCATAGCATAGATGAAAATCGTCTTAGGATTATGCGCATCACCTAGATTTTGGATAGATTCACAATCTAGCCTTGAAGTGACTATTCTTTATTTGCAATCAATTGTTGCAAGATTCTAAGCCAACCACTCCATGCCTATAGTTGCGTCACTCTATTTAACTGCAATCACATGAAAACTCGAAGAAAAACATGTATCAAAAAGAGTAAATGCAAGGTTTTCAATGTAACCTTTTTTAAAGTGTAGACATCTCTACTCGTCTTATTATCTGCATATTTAGGGGTATTTGTAAAATTTTTATCGATTTCAAAGATAGAAAAAAAATTTTACTTCTCGAATCAATTAGAAAACTTTATATGCAAAAACTATACCCCAAATCATAATCACAAAAGCCCTTGGGAAAGAAGTAGTCACCATGAAATATAAAGTAGAGTTAACGCACTAACGTCCATCGTTCGATTTTCAAATTGTTGCATCTTCCTCAATGATGTTTACCTCCTTCACTTTTGTAGGACAGACGATTTCCTTTTCTGGGCATTTATATGTTTGATATCCTTATTTGTTGCAACCGAAACGAAAATCGAGTCTTTCTGCGCTTAATGAAATCAAGGTCTTACTAGCAATGGATGGGTTGAAACCTCTATTGAGTCTCCACCTAAGCAAGATTCTTTCCTTGATTATGAGAGGATGCTCCTCTTTTAATTTTTCATGGTTGCTATAATAGGTTTCTATAGCTCATGTCCCATTGCAATGAATTTGGTTCTATTTTCCTTCAACATATTGAACTTCTCCATCTTTTAAGAATTCTTGAGCATTTCAATAACATCTAGGAAGTCAACACATCTAGATCCCTTCACTTCATGATAACAAAGATCCTCATGAATCCCTACAATACACTTGTTCTTCGGAGTGTCCTTCCTAGCCTTCAGTGCATCTTTGTGAAGATAATGCCACATATATCTTAAAAGGTACAAATCAATTCAGCCTCAAACTGTGCAATAATGTTCTTCTCAAGTAGAAGCTACATATATGACTGAGCAAATCTCCATGTAGCCAAATGGGAGATTGTCTTCCTTCCACTTTCAATATGGGATATAGCACTCTTGCACCCAAAAAAACTAACCAAATTGTCTTCTTTCTCCTCCTTTCAACCATATATACTTCCAAATCCGTGTCTTTCTTTTGCTTCTCAGTAGCTCATAAGTTGTAGCCATGTTATGGATAGGATCTAATTAAATTGTGTTATTTGTCTTTTTGTAATTATTACGCAAGTAGATCTTCATAACTACATGTAGATCATGGTTCATCAAAGTGGGTGACATAGGAAAATCTTCCATGGGGAACAACATGAAGTAAATCAATAAGAAGCTGCGAATGAGCAATTGAGGAGAAAAAAGAAGAGGGAAAGCAAAATCATAGCATACATGACTCTTGGAACATCTCAAATAGAAAAATTTAAGTTTGGTGTACAAGGATGATCCTCTTTCCAAACATCAAAGGATGAATGGAGCTTATCACGAAGCTACCTATTTTCCAAGTTATGCTTGAATTCAATATTTTTCCTCCTTATATTTCATTCTCCTTGAAAGGTTCAAAATAAAAGCATAGAAAAACTTTTCAGTTATTGACTATCGTTCAAGTAAAGGAAAGAAGTTAATGAAACTTAAGTCCGGAAAATATATATTGAAAACGAAATGATGCACGAAAAGCTCCTTCTTGCCTCTATAATCCTTAAAATCCACTTCATCCATGGAAAAGAATTAATGTTTCAACATTTCTATTTCCAAAAGAGTGTTTTCAACGCACAACCTTAAGTATAAATCTGTTGTCTACGCACATCACAAGTTTCCTTAATATTAGGAAAATCTTTTGATGCACAAAATTGTGTTCATTGGCATGTTTATTCATGAAAGGGAAGTAAAAGTATATTGTTTGTGCATAAAAGTAGGTGCATGAATGACATCTATAGCGAACATATTTAAAGTAAAGGAATGATTGAACCAGTTTTGGCATGCAAGAACATGCAAACACATGCATTTTCATGAATAAAAGAGAATGCTTTTTTGCTAGGTATATGAAAGAAAATAAGTGAATGTATCTTCGTAGATAATAGCTTACTTTTTAAGTGAAGCCATGACACTAGGAAAGAAGGGAAAATTCATGCCAGATAAAAATTCACAACACACATATCTAAAAAGCATCGTTCCCTAAGTGATACTTAGGTATAAAATGCTTACTATAAATTTCACATTAAGTATGAGAGATGTCTCTTAAGTAAAATATAATTACTAAAAGGAACCAAGATTAGGAAGCTACACTCCAAGACACGTTTTCTTTGCATGATAATGGCCAATGATTCATCAATACTTCTTAGAGATGCTTGAGGTTCCTTCTCTCATGTCATCTTAGAGATGTGATTGCATGTTCTATATGTCCAACTTCAAGTCAAAGAGATTTGATGGGAAGTTTCTCAAAAAGAGGATAGCCTACTCACCAACAACAAAATAAGGGATGTTTTTCGTATCCTTATTGAAGGGAAAAGCATAGGACTTGAGAAACTTAATAATGAGTTTTGTTCAAGTGCTTAAAGAAGTTTTAGCAGCTCCAATTAGGCTGATATATAAGGAGGATTTCAGCCTTGCTATCCTTTCAATATTCCTCAAAAAACGGTGTTATAAGACATATTCACAATAAATAAAACAAAAATAGAATAGAAAATTAGAGGCTCTTCAATATGCTCCAAGTTACTTACCTTTGAAAACTTCACTATAAATAATCTTCAAATATGGTTTTGAGAAGGACAAGAATATTTTCGCTCAAAGAAGCGTCAATCCTAGAAGCTAACAATGAAACTTAGAAAGGCATTTATTTCACTAAAGATTAATACCACAACTTTTTTTTTTAAGATTGACTTTGATAGAGCCTACACACTTGAATCGGATTTCACTCTACAATCCTTAAAACACTTGGATTTTTTATCGAAGGTTGTAAAGATGCTTCACCTCAAATCGGCATCAATGACTTTATGGTTATGAAGCTCTCCATCTCATAGAGTTGCTCACTACCATGGATTGGTTTCATTAATCTTTGAAGGTTGCGCAACAGCTATGGCGTTCAGATATTGTGTAGAGATAACAATAGAGAGAGAAAGATATTTGGAATTAGGATCTCTGATATACATATCGAAGGCCAATGGAGAACCTTTCTAGATCTTTTCTATCCGTGTTTTATATTCTTTTTGCTCTTCTACATTCGGATTCTCTGGCAACTCAGGACACTCGTCCTCTCCATTCACTAGTCCCCATAGACCTTTTCCCATCAAGAAATTTTCCATTCTATATGACCATATGTGGTAATTATCTTTATTCAACTTATCACCAACTATTTGCGCAATATTATCACCCATCCTTGCAATTTAAGCACTTTTCTATGCTATGGCAATTTTATGGTGAGACATAGAAAAAATTCGGCAACATTTCGGCTCTTTTTCTAGATATATGCACCAAAAACTGAATCTTCACAAGTAATCTCAATGGTTTCCCTCTTGTTCTAAGCACTCCCTGTGTCTCTATGCACTTATATGCTCAATTTTTACCTCTTCGAAAAAATTTCGACAGTCTCCTTTGTCCAAAGTGTATATGAACCAAGTTAACTATAATCATTCCACTCTAAAAACCCAAACTCTGGGTAAAAGCATCATTAAGAGTCTGTAACGTAAGCAAATATACTCTGACAGGAGGCTTCAAAAATCATACATTCAGCCCATGATCGATACAGGAGGTCTTCGGACTGTCTTCTCTTTGGTCTTCCACCTATATCACCAGAGTATCTCCAAGCACGAGAATACCCCAGTAAAAAACTTTACCACACCCCTTAGTTTTTGTTTAAATTCAAGGTTTTCAACAGGGTAATATAAAACCTCACAAAGCGCGTGAGTTGTTCAATTAAGGACCCACAATATCATACATTCATCTCACAATGTGTGAGTAGTGTCCATTTATGAACCCACAAGAAAATACATATCATCGCCTACCACACGCACTCGAAATAAAGAACCAAATGAAATGTGGACCTGGGTGTATAGAAAGAACATTCTACTTTTCTTTTGCAAGGTACATATGTATGTATGTATTTTGTTGCTATAAACTAGATCAACTTCTGTCTTTTTCTTGGTCTTCGTCAAAATTTTTAACCTCCCTTTTTTTTTGCTTTTGTTTTATTGCATTTCAGACATAGAATCTGATCTGCATCTACACTGACCTGCTTATCATCCTACTCCGCGTCTGCCTTTCCACTGTTTACACGAAACACTGTCAAGAGCCTCACTTATGGTACTCTTCTGCAGCCTATTGCGTGCTCTTTCTATTGCATGCACTTTCTCCTCTGTCAAGATTAATTCCAGTTCAGCACGGTAGATAAATTCTCAGTTCAGCGTTCCATCGATCCATTGAGATCCACTGTCTGTCAGATTGTCATTGCGTAACGCGTTCACCATTGTAGCCTGCCGATCTATAGATATTGGGCTCGAACCACTTGTTTATATGCTTAGATTTGACCTCATTCCCAGTTTGAAGCCGACGGAAAGCGCCGTTGCATCAAAATGCTGTCAGCCATATAGTTCTAGAGGTCCGATTCAATGGTAATATTATCTGCTCGACGGAGTTCGTTCTTCAAGCATGGATACACCTGTGAAGCTTGCTATTGTGAAGTTCTGATACCACACTGAAGCTTGCGCAGCAGCTATGGCGCTCAGATATTGTGCAGAGACGACGATGGTGAGAGTAAGATATGTGGAATTAGGCGCTCTGATACCACTCTGTGGAACCTGTGCAGCTCTGATACAATCCACCGCCGTGAGCTAAGCTAGCCGCTGTGTAGCGCGCAGGCGTTCTCTCCCTGTCTCTCTCTCTCTGTGTATCATTGTCGATGGTCGTCTGTGTGTATTGTATCAGAGCTGCGCAGGTTCCACAATCTTGTGGATGGACTTAGTTTCATTGTTGAAAATAAATTGTAGTTAGGTTTTATAAGAGATCTCTCTCTTTCAAAAGCCAAATCACAGATAGTATGAAACTTACGAATGAGATTGAGTTTGGGGACCTAATTCTTAACAGCCTTCATGTCTTTCATTTAGCCTTTGGGTACCACATTTTTATCGATATGTGTGGTGAAGCAAGCTTAGTGCTCAATAAGCATTTCACCTTTTAAGGATCATAATGTGGATTGTCGTTTCTTTTTCTTAGTAATGGGATTGGGAGATGGAAAAACCAGAATTCAAACTCCACCATGGGAAGGGTATGCTACCTTATGTGGCTGGAAAAGTGATGGTGATAAAAAAAAATCATCATTTCCTTATCTATCTATAACCTAGCCTATCGGAGACTCAAAATCAATTATTTGTTGAGCATGGAAAGAACCTGTAAAGACATTCATTCAATAGGAGACCCCAATGAGAGATGCGTGTCTTAGAGAAAACATGAAATCCACTCTAGAGCAAAGGATTTGGGTGGGTTTTACTTCATGGATCTGGTGTCGTATCTAGTAAGCATGTGACTAGATGGATGATCAAATGTATCCTTTTTAGAAGTTATTTGGAAAAAAGAAAAGCCAAAGCGTATACCATTACAAAGCGCCTACATGGAATAACCTTGATCTCATTATGCTCTTGTTCTCTCGTATTTTGGTTATCCCCAAAAGCTGAGATTGCATAATCTTCACTTTGTGGAAAAATTAGAATGATTTGAAAGCTTACTCCCCCATGAATCACAACTTGAAATGGGTGGCATGCGTCACACAATATGATTCCATTTGGTTGAGCATAGATAAATTCAGGGAACTCCAAAAAGAGAACATAAAAAGATCCATCGGTCTATGAAATTAAGAATCTAATAGGTGGAATCATCTATGGAAAAACGATAAGGGAGATCCGATAAGACTTATCAAAATGAACCCGTCAGATAGTGGACTATAAATACTGGTGCCTCATAAGATCAGATTCAATGAATAGGATATGTTAGAGATTCATCTACTTCTTGGATGTGAAGTCCCACAAATGAAGGGGCTTAAGTGGAACAACATTTAAAAAATTAAGGACATTGTTAAGACCAAAAGATGACTAGAGATTCATTGGTCTCTCAACAAAAAATATTACACTAATTGGTCTTGCATTAGATGGGAATTGAAGTTTAATGATTTGTGACACCCCTTAGTGAAGAACAAGAAAGCATTCCTCATGTGGAAAGTTGCTCAAGTAAAGACAAGATGTTCGTGAGACTTAAATCGGAGAATAATATATGTATTGAAAACTAAATCATTGACAAGGAGCACTTTCTTGCATCTATAAGCCATTGGATCGAGTTGTTGGATGGAAAAGAATGAATGTTTCTCCATTTGTCTTTCCAAATGAATGCTTTCAATTCACAATATTCAATATAGAGGTGCTTTTTATGCACATCACAGGCTTCTTCATTGTTAGTAAAAGTTTTGGATGCACTCAAACAGGTCCATAAGCATGCTCATTTATCAAAAAAGAAGAAAAAGTATTTTGTGCATTAATGTAGGTGCAGGAAATGCATGTATACGAAACATACTTAAAGTAAAGAAATGCTTGAGTTGATCTTGGCATGCAAGAACATGCATTTTCATGAATAAAAGACACTATTGTTTGCTACGTATATGAAATACGTAAGTGAATGTATCTCTCTAAGTACTTAGCTTAATTTTTAAGTTAAAGCATGACATGAGGAAAGAATTAAAGGTAGATAGTTGCAAAGTCATGCTAGCTATAACTTTGCATATCAAGTGTTTATAAGATTCCTTTCCGAAGTGATACTTCGATATTAAATAAGAAAGATGTCTTGCTTGCGAAAAAGTAAGCACTACAAAGAACCAAGTAACTAGATGTACTTCCATGACAATGGCCAAGCATTGATGAATACTTGAAAATATAGAATTTTCAACTTGTATCTCTAATTATTGGAGACACTGGACAATCATTTGAGATTGTTGTAAAGAAAAATTTCAATCATATCTTACATGTGTAATTATCATACATAGTAAGAAGGATGTGTAATTATCATACATAGTAAGAAGGATGTAAGTCTCAAAGTTTGTTGAGAACTTTCTTCCAGAGCTGTCACATGATTTCATCAAAGGGAATGATAGAAATCAAAGACAAGAAGTTGAAACTAAATACAAATTGAGCTTTGACGTTCAATAAATTTGTATTTAGTTCTGTGCATTGAAATGATAGAGTCTGTTCTTAGGGGAATTCAAACTGACATTAGAGATAATAAAGTCTCTATGCCCCAATAATGGTGTAAGTGATGCATCGATGGTTGTGAAGACATTGACCATCTCTTCTATTTGTGCCCTAAGGATAAGTTTCTTTGGTCAGTTTTTGCAAGGATTCTCAATCTAAAAAGTCAAATCAACTAGAAACAAGAAATTCTTGGTGAAGTGGTTGGATGTGCTTCTTCCTTGTTGAATGTCATCAAGAGGGAAGCATTATGGAAGATATGGAAAGAAATATGTGTGGCAAAATTTGGCAAACACCCAAAAAGAATGGATGATTGATAAATCCCTATGTCTACTATGTAAAGGAATCTTGGACTACAAAATGTCCCCTCTATTCAGACATCATAGGACCTTCATAGTACAAAAGAATAAGATCAAAACTAAGTGGATCACACATGAGGGTGACAAAAACTTCACTTATTGAATTTGAAGCTCAGTCTAGGGCTTGACATACTACTGTTCTTTGATTGTAATTTTTTCAACTCTTCAATCATGCCCTTCATTTGTGGGATCATGGGGGTCCTAAGGGAATTGCTCCCATTCATTGAATAAATGTTTTTCAATTGATACAAGGTTGGGAGACCAGGCTTAAACTGAACTTCCTTTTATGAAAAGAAAAATATTCCAATAACTAAATCAAGTTATTGCAATCAGTTTAGCTATACCATACACTAAGAAATGAATCTAACAAGTCAACGGGTCATACATACTTCTCAAGATCTAGAAGAAGTGCACACATACTCACATTCTTTACTTCATATCTCGAGATTTGCTAAACCAACCTTGATGAAAATTAATATGTAAAAACTACAAGTTCTACTCTAACTATTCCAAGTTAAAGAATAGAAAATGGTTGAGTATACATCGATAAATGGATTTCACAAGATCACTATAATAAAGAAGATGCAATAGTAGCTAGTAAACAAAGAGGTACTTGAAGAAATGAATCAAAATGTACATGCTAATGAACATATAATACAAGCTCAATGTAATAGACTACACATAGGTAGTGTGAGCTCAATGTATACTCAAGTTTGTAGCTCAATGTCTCTCAAAATAGCTCTCCTATCCCACAACTAAAAATATATGTATTTATACACAGTTTTGGAGTTTGAATTTTAATTTTCCCTCACCTAAAAGTGATCCTAAACTTTAGGGATGATTTGATTTGATTATTCATACCACATGAGTTGTTGTTTTAGCTTCTAAACTTCACAAGATTCCATCTTTTCTTAATTACTTTTACAATTATCCAAAGTAACTATGCTCAAACTGACAAGCATGAGTTCATATGTGGTTCCTCATGTGAAAATCTTAAATGAATGTGTAGTCCTAAAGCTTTAGCAATGCAATTAGGCTTGCTAATTGTACCAATAGCTCCCCCTCAAGCCTGAGATGCTTGAGACTTCAATCCTTCATGATTTCTTGTAAACCAATCATTGATTTAAGTATGTTTAATTTGTTTCCATCCAATGTCTTTGTCATTATATGTTATATTTACTTGGACCTCCATGGTCTACCATTGGTCTACCTGCATTTGCTCAAGGACCCTAGCCGGGTCAAAGACCAGAGCTTGTGGAGCCAAGGATCTATCACAAATCTTCGAGGTTATTCCATCTCCTTAGAGTGGCCATATGAGCAGTGTTTGGACCTTAGAGAGGATTCTAGATGTGCCAAGGGCAAGGGCTATTTAAGGTTCGGAGGAGAGTGGAAGGTAGTCAATTAGGGATCTTTCATTTGGTATCAAGAGCTTGAGGAAGATAAGGGAAAGTATGGGGATAAAGGGCCACTTCAGCATCTCCTTCGGGATTTTCTGTAAGAAAGAAGGAGAAGCTCACACATGCATTCATTTTTGGAGGAGATGGAATAACCTCGAAGATTCGTGCTAAAGGTTTGGCTCCTCAGAGCTCTCGTGCTTGACCCGGCTAAGGTCCTCGACCAAATGTAGGTAGGCCAATGGTAGATCATGGAGGTCTAAACAAATCTAACTTTATATCTACACATCGTTGATGAGTTGATACATATGAGAGTTGTATCTCGCTACTCATAATCTTTTCTCTGACATAATGGTAATTAACTTCTATATGTTTAGTCCTAGCATGATAGAGAAGGTTAGTAGGAAGATGTAATGAACTAATATTGTCTCAAAATATATGCGGAGTTGAAGTAATCAAATACTTGTGTAGCATTTACAAGTGTTGTATATTCATCCTCTGATGATGAAAGAGCAATTGTGGGTTGCTTCTTTGAGGACCATGAAATTAACTTTCTTCCTACAAAGGTATCATACCCTGATGTACTTCTCCTATCATCTCTAGAGCTTGCCCAATGTGAGGCTTCCTTGGGGTGTGCATGAACTAACTCAGCACACTTACTCCATAGCATATATCTACTTTTGTTAGAGTAGCATAGATTAAGCTTCCAACCAAAGTTTTATAGCTAGTTACATCCTCAATGAGCTCACCTTCATGAGCACTTAACTTCAAATTGAACTTTATGGGAGTACCTAAAAACTTTGTATTCTCCATCTTGAATTTAGAGAGTATTTCTCCAACATACTTTCTTTAAGTGAGAAATGTGCCTTTCTCTACCTAGGAAATACGTTAAACCAAGATCACTCATCTTGAAGTCCTCCTTCAGTGGAGGTTTGATCTTCCTAATTCCTTTTGCATCATTTCGTGTAATGATTATATAATCCACATATACACAAAGGTATATGAACTTTGAGCGATTCCTCTTAATGAAGAGGGAAGGATCTACCTTGCTTACAAGAAAACCGTTAACGTACATCTAAGTAAAAATTCTATGATTCTAAACTCTAGGAGCTTGCTTTAAGCCATGCAAGGCTTTCCTCAACATGCACACATATTCAGGGCATGTTTGATCTTCAAAACAATGAGGTTGGGCAATATATACCAGCTCTAAAATCCAACCATTTAGAAAATCATTATTAACATCCATTTGGTATATCTTCCAATTCTTGGAAGATGCAAAACTCATGCATACCATAATGGTTGGCATTTTTGTAATAGGTGAAACGTTTCTTCATAATCAATACCTAGAGTTTGTGCAAATCCTATGTCTACAAGCCTTGCTTTATACCTATTAACTAAGCCATCAAAATTCTTCTTTACCTTGTATATCCATCTTGAGCCAATGACCATTATAGATGGTTTCTTGGGTACAAATTCCCAAGTCTGATTCTCTTGTACAGCTTCTATGTCTCCTTCCATGGTACTTCTCCATTCTAGTTTCTTCTTGGCTTCTTGATAAGTAGATGGTTCCTCAAAGTTTGAGTCCTATGCCATGTATATTGAATGCTTAATGACCAAAGAAGTACCTTAACCATACCTTTCTGCTTACTTTTCTCTGTAGTAGACCATCTTATAGTTTGTTGAGAAGATTTTGCCTTATCTCTCATCTGATGCACTTTAACTTTTCCTTTGGAGTTCCAAGAATTGACTTCCCTTCTTGAAGACTTCCAATCATCATCAAAATCACTTGATCCTTCAATTGTATGCTCATTCCTCTTTAACAATGTCGGAAAGTCCTCCTCTAGATCATAGGGAAAATTTATTCTCATACAATCATCTTTAGACCAAGATTTGTTTTCATCAAGCACAACATCTCTACTTACAATAAATCCTTTGTTGCTTCAATTGTATAGCCTATAATCTTTATGATTAAGGTCATAGACAATGAAGATGCATTTCTCTACCTTTGGATCTAATTTGCCTTATATTTGTGAAGGTATGTGTGCATATGCTATGCATACAAAGATCTTGCAATGATGAAGGCTAGGTCTTCTTCCATTCCATGCTTGATATGGTGTCATCCCATCCAATTCTTTTTATGGGAGTCCATTGATCAAGTATGTGTCTATGGATATAGTCTCTGACCATAGGTAATTTGGTGGCTTCTTTTCATTTAGCATTAACCTGTCAACCTCCACCATTGTCCTCATTCTTCTCTCTTCCACTCCATTTTGCTATGGAGTACACTTGGTAGTAATTTCTCTTTTGCTTCCTCTTTCTTGGAGATGGGAATCAAAGTCATGGGAGAAATGTTCTCCCCCTCCGTCTAACCTTAGTCTCTTCAATGTTTTTCCTATTTGATTTTCTACAAGTGCTAGGTATTTCTTGAAGCATGAAAACACTTCATCTTTATGATTCATAAAGTATAAAAGTGTCCATCTACTGCAATCATCAATGAATGACACATAATACCTGGATCCAAAGATTGAAGGCTCCTTTCTTTGTCCCCACACATCTGTATGGACTAGCTGTAATAGGTCTCCATGAATATATCCCTTCTTTGTGAATGGTTGTCTATGTGACTTACCAAATTGATAAGCATTACATTTGTAGATCATGTGTTGTTTAGAAATATTTGGTAGACCAAGTACACTCTGATCCCTATTGATTTTCTTTAGAGATCTTTCACATATGCGAGCTAACCTCTTGTGCCAAATTTCCAACTCTGATTGAGTTGGACTATCATAATTGAGCAATGCAATATTTCTAGTATCTTGAAGTTAAATGTAAATAGTCTACCTGATTTTTCTCATCCTTCTATCCTATTGAATCTATTCATGTGGATCCTCAACAAATGCTTCATTCATTGAGAATCTGACCCGCAATCCTTTTTCAACAATCTGATCTACACTTATGAGAGTTTTTGTGATAATTAGCATATACAATACCTTTCTCAATAGATTCATATTACCATCTGAAGTCTTCACATTTCCTATCTTCTCCACTGGATGACTTGTGTCATCTCCTCTTTGGACTTGATGTCTATTTCATTGATCCTCCAAGTTTGAGAGTAGAGCTACATTCCATGCTGCATGACTTAAGCAACCTGAGTCTATACATAATACATGCTCATCTACTTTACCTTGCTTCCTGGTCATTTTGATTAGAAGTAATGAATTTTATTGAGTTTGATCATCTGCATAATTGTTGGTCTCTCCTTCCTTTGTATCCTCCTTGATGGCTTTTTTTATTATATAAGTTGTTATATTACCCATTGTTGTCGTTGAATCTACCTCTAGAGCTGCCATAGCCTCCTCTATAGTAACCTCTTCCTCTTTGGTTCCTAGGATTTTTGAAACACTTCTTAGTGATTTGATTACTTAAGCCACATATGGCACATGGAGATGAGCTTTGAGCTCTCCCCCCCCCCCCCCCCCCCCCCCCCGCCCGCCTTGTCTTCTTCCTCTTCCTCTTCCTCTTGAGCCTCTACCTCTACCTGCAAAGTTTGCTTGAGGGGTGCTACCTTCATTGTGAGACTTTTTAACTTTGACTTTGGTCTCCTTGTTCTTATTCTTATATGTAGAGAGAGAGAGCAAAGGATTGATTACCTTTTCAGTTGTCTCCATTCTTCATAAGCTTTGCATCATGTGTGAATAGTTCGCCCATGAGGGTGTTGAAATAAGGAACCTCCATGTCCATGTAGAGGTCCATGGTCGTGGTGAAAGCTTCCCATTTGTCATTTTCCATACTATTTCTTTTTCATCAATGATTTCTCAAATGCTTCCAAGTTGCATTTTCATGACAAAATCACTCACACTTTGCTTGGGCATCTTCTCGAGTGTGGTGAACTCCATCCATAGTCGATTCTTCCTCGCCTTGGTACTTGATGAGAAAAATGCTTCAAGAGCATTCCAAGTCTCTTGTGAAGTCTTGCAACTCTTGATGTGTGCAAGTAAAAAATCAAAGATTGAGTTAAGAATATATGACCTTGCTAGAGCATCCTTTGAGCACCATGTGGTTAACCTCTCTTGTTCTTCTTGAGTTGGTTGGATCTTGCTTCTAAGGATTGGCATCATCTCATCTCCAGATATGTAACCATAGAGGTCTCTTCCTTGAAGATAAGCTTCCATTCTAGATGAAGAAGATGATTAGTTACCTTGATCCAGTTTGTCTATAAATAAAGGAAATCCATCTCTCATGTTGATTAGTTGTGGATCTGATTACCACTATGAGGAGATGATGTGATAGGTAAGAGAGATGAGCTAGTGTTGCACACGACCTGTTCTATACTTGCAAATCTAACTTTAGGGATGAATAAAAGACTCTATTATCTTCACAATGATGCATTTATAACTACTAAATCCTTTGGAGCATCAATCTCAATTATTTTCAACAAAATAGATAACTTGTACATGCAAGGACTATGAAAAACTTTCTATTTTTGGAATAGAAGTGCTCAGTATTATGCTCAAAGCTCATACTCACAATTTTCACCAAAAATTGATATTTATTTTTCGTCCATAGAGCATTTCCGTCCAATTCGGAATGCATTTATGTCCTCTTCTTTGTCCTCTCGGCCTAAAACGAATCCAATTGAAATCAATGTAGTAAAACTGGTCACTATGGTTCGTTTTTTCACTTGGATAGTTTACTTTTCATGGGAAGTGGGCTTGAAAATAGCAAGAGTAGAAAAGGAATATTATATGTAATTTCAACAAATTTCTATGTAGGTGTATTTACTTGATGATGAGGGTAAATCTATTGTTGATGGTGTATATAGAGTGGATAGTTCTTTTAGCAATTGCAATCGGAGATTTCTAGACATCCTCCATCTCTTGGTTGGGAGGTTGACATGGATGAATGTTATGCATTTTCGAATAATTCAAGTGCTCTTAAGTAGGGGCATTATTGAAGATGATACTGAGGATGGTAGAGAGGATCACCTCCTATAGACAGACAGGTTTTTAGATTCCAGGGAAATTGCTCCATCCACCATTACTAGAGCTAAAAAGGTCTCCTCGTTGTTGAGAAATTTCATACTCCACTTGACTTAGAGGTCAGCCTTATGTCTTTCGATGGACCTACATATGGATGTGGAGAGAGAGAGAGAGAATGACTTATTCTCTATATCAAGATCATGATTACTTATGTATTAGGCATTTATAATAACTCTATTCGAAGTTACGTATTGCCGATTCAAAAGGAGAGAGACTCTCTATTTATGGAAGATGTTTTTTTTTTATGTAAAGGAAGTTCGGCATTAGCCTACTCTCCCGGACTTGAATTAAATAAAGAAAGAAAAGTACAAGAGAAGGGGACTAGTGCCCACGGGACCCCCCAAATCCCACAAAGCAGGGGCAGCTTTTACAGAGCTTAAATGGCATTACAAAGAAGGTTAATCACCCTCTCATCACCCTCATGAGGGGCCCACTTGGGTTTAAGATTGTTATTGATCAAAAGGAGAACTTAATGATGCCTAAAGGGGGGGGATTTCTTACTGTTAACAATCCTTTTGCCAAGGAGGAACAACGATTTCTCAATTGACCACTCCTTGGGGGAGTCACTGAAGTTGAGAGCACATCTTTCCCGCCATATTTTCCATAGAACCTTCCCTCTACTGGTGTTCCAGAGAGTCGTGGAGCAGTCGATCGCTTCTCCCAGCAGGGCTTGCTGCCAACTGAGATGTTTCTGAAGTCTAATTTTCTTTCCAACCATCTACCAGAGTCTGTTGGAGTTGGGGCAGGTAAAGAAGATGTGTGAAACATCTTCAATAGACCGGTGGTAGCGTTTGCACCAGGGAGGAATCCCACAGAGTTTGCTAGCCTTACGGTTGGTCCAGATTCCATGATGAAGAATTTGCCATAAGAGGACAAACCTTTTGATTTCTATGAGGGGGTGCCAAATAGCCATGAACTTCATGTCCCACCGAAGCCGCGTCCATGACAGGCACCACTTCTTGTTGAGGTTAACCTGGTAATCAATCGTTTCTTTCATGTTCGGGATTTTTGATAGGCTATTCCCGTTGTGCCATTTGAGACCTAGCGAACTTGATGTGTCGTGTCCCATGAGAAGGCGAGTTTTGTGTCGGTTCGAGGCGAGACATCTGCTTTGCAAAGTGTTCCATTCTTCGAATGAAATGTTGACGCAAGGGTCAATATCCTTGAAGTTGATCCAGCAGTTGGTGTCTTGTTTCCAGAGATGTTTCCATTTTTTGAAGCCTTTGTTCCATAACTTCTTGGCATTTTGAATGTTCCAAGATTCCACACTCCGGATGCCATGGATCGGAAACCAGATAGAGTTGTTTTGTCTGATACCGGCAGCCCACTTCTAGTCTTCATTAATTCTTGTGTAACTTTTGACTTTATTCCAGCTCTTCCATAGGGAGCACACGAGATTAGAGCCTTTCGGGAAGACGGGGATCGGGGAAAACATCAAGGTCAAGAGAGATTCTTCCAATTTGGGAAGCCCATGAGAGCCAACTCGTTCTTGTTTCTACAGATCAAACTTGGCCCATGAGGCCTCCCCATTGCACCAAGCCTTAATCATCCATTTGGCTGCCAGTTTGTTAGCCATGCACCCAATGTCCAGGATACCAAGACCCCCACTATCTCTATGGCTTGTGCAGATGGACCACTTGATTTTAGGCACCCCCCTTCTGTTGTGATCGCCCGTGCAAATGAAGTTTCTACAAATACTATCTAGTTTGGACAGATCTTGCTCTTTCGGTCTCCAACAAGAAAGGAAATAAATGGTAGAAGAAAGGAGGAACGTGTTGATAACCATAGCACGACCAACAAGATTGATTTGCATACCTCTCCAATAGTTAAGCTTGTTTTTGAGTTTGGCCAGCACCCAGTTCCACCGCTGTTCCATAGAGACGCCAAACCCCAAGGGGATCCCAAGAAGCGGAAAGATTTGGCCCTGCGGAATGATTTGACAACCATGATCAATGAGAAGGCCGGGCTGAGACCCCACAATAGCTCTAAAGGTGGTCTTAGAGTGGTTGATTATAGATCCCGAGGATTCACAAAAAGTATCAAGACACCTCTAGAACATCTCTAGGCTAGTACTATCATTGTGAACAAACGCATTCATATCATCGACAAAAATTCTCATGGTGATCTGGCTGTGGTCTTGAGGCAAACGGAGGCCTTTGATATTACCAACTTCCACCTGGTGCGCCACAAGCCTGCTAAGCCCCTCTGTGGTGATAGCAAAGAGAAGGGGAGCCACTGGGCACCCTTGTCTGATAAATCTTCTAAGTTTGATCACCTTCAAAAGTTTGCCGTTAATGTTAATTTGGGTTGATGCGTTTTCGAGAAGGGTCGCGATCATCTTGGTGAATTTCTGACTACATCCAAGATATTGGAGCGACTACAGAATATAGTCCCATTCTAGCCTGTCGTAGGCTTTATCAAAGTGGATCTTGAGAAAGACCACATCTTCTTTAGACTCATTTGCAAATTCAAGACCTTCCCAAATATCTATAATGGTTTCCAAAATTGACCTGCCTTTGATGAAACCTTTTTGGTCCTCGCTTAACCACACTCTCAAGTGGCAAGAGATTCTGTTGGCAATGACTTTGGCGATGATCTTGTATCCTGTTTGGAGCATCGTAATAGGACGCCAGTTCTCTATCTTGTTCTTTTCCCCTTTTTTGTGTATTAACTTGATAATACCATTGTTGAGACAAGAAGGAAGTGCGCCAAACTTGAGCGCCTCTTGCCAAACCAGACGAAGAGGGGTGGTAACCACCAACTTGAAGGATTTAAAGAACTCATTAGTGAGCCCGTCGGGACCGGGGCTTTTACCGGGAGGGAGGGCATCAATGACCTCAATGATTTCTGCTTCAAAGATAGGGGCATGTAGCAGGGAGCGAAGGTTGAGTGGAATCCTATGGGGGGAAACCCTAGATATGGCTGCCATACAGTCCCTTCTATGGTGGGAGAGGGGATTCGAGGTTCCCAGGAGTCTCGTGAAGTGCCCTTCAATGATCCCAAAATTATCTTCTTCCGTATTGCATACATTGCCATTTAAGTCTAGCAATAAGGGGATCGATTCTCTGTTATGTTTCCTTAAGGATACGACACATCTCTTTGGTGGGTTTGTCGGCTTTGCCAGCCCACCACTCCTTGAAGAAAATTTACAAATTTTTCCTTTGTATTTCTTCCTCGTATCTCAACAACGCTCTGATTTTTCGAAGACCTTTTTGGACTTGAGATTTTCCTTTGTTCACTTCCTCCTCGAGCCTCCAGAGTCTGTGGTAAAGAGCTTCTCTACGAGCCCGCCGCACAGTCTCGAGCATCTTCCTTGATCTAATCATGATCTGTCGAGACTTATCGACCGCACTTCTCCAGCACTTGGCTGGGGACAAGCCGGAGGCGAACGCCTCCTTCCACACATCAGCAATTTCTTGATGGAGGGAGGGGAGAGAGAATGTGGGCGCACTGGCATGGAACCAAGGAGCCTTACGGATCTTGTTGGAAGGTTGGAAAGTGATAACGATCCGGTAGTGATCAGAGATGGTGAGGTCGGTGTGTTGCACAAGGAACGGGTGGCCCCATTGAAGAGTAAAACTCTGAGAGATGTAGCATCTATCAAGTCTAGCTTTCCTCAGGTCCTCGCCCACTTGGAGATTTGACCAAGAAAAGCCATTGGAGTCTTTGAATTCGACCAAATCCAAGTGAAGTTTGGTTTTGTCTCACGTTTCTTTCTCCCCACTATCGATGACCCTGCCCTTGCCCATCCATCTGTCCATAGGGTCCTCCACCATGTTGAAGTCACCACAAATAAGCACGTTGTGGGGGAGCGAGTCCAAGGAGGCCCATGTGTTCAGTCTCTCTAATTCCCCATTAGGGGCGTACAAAGAAACCAGAGTAAAACAAAGAGGAGCACCAAAAGAAGCAGCAATCCATCGATGGCTTTCATCTTCAATGGAGTTCTCAAGCTTTTCAAACCAGAGTTCATTAATACCGATTACCGTTCCACCGGACCCCCGCTGGTGCGCCGTTGAAATCCAAACGTGGGTCGAGGAGACCTGTCTAAGCCGTTTGTGGAGGTCTTCTCCGTCAATTTTAATCTCTTGAATACATATAAATTTTGGGTTTAGGCTAATGTCGCGAAGCCATTGACCAATGATGGTCGCTCTTGAGGGGTCGGTTAGCCCTCTAGCGTTTAACGAGATGATGATCATTGTCGTAGTGAGCCCTCTTTGCGGGAGGGAGCTTTGTCGTTTCTTTTCTTGGATTCATCTTTCTTTTTTGCTGGGATCGGATCCCGAATTAGCAATAGGTTCTTGTGGGGGCTTTTCCAGGGTAACTCCATAGGTTGTTTTCCTTTGCGGGATGCCTCGTGCTGGGAAGACCTGGGCACCGTTTTCGACACTGTTTCCGGAATAGTCGATCCAATGATGGAACTTTCACTATCCATGTTATCTTCGTTACTAGTGGTAAAGCCATCTTCTTTGCTTGTAGTGTAGCCCTCCTGGGAGGTTTCTTTATCGTCAGGGATCTCTAGGGCTTTGTCGCTGGTGTCCGCCTCAAGTTGGTTCCCATCTGGGTAGTCAAACTCATTGATCTCCTTTTCCAGATTGCAATACAAATTGCTAGAGGGGGTAACTGGCATGTTGTTTCGCTCAGAAGTCGCCCTAGGGCTTCTTTTCCTTCTTCTTCTGACTTCGATGAACCCGTCTGCGTCAGCTTCCGGATTAAGGGGGACCTTGCCTTCCTCTTCCTTCGTCGAGTGGGTCAAAGCACCTTTGTTGTCTTGCGCATTTTTGGAGGCTTCTTGATTTCGCTTGCTTTTTTGTCCCAAAGGGAAATCTTTAATCCGGTGACCTTGTTGGCCACAACGAAAGCACGCATTGGGAAGGTTTTTATAATTCATGTCTTGCTCCCATACATCCCCTTCGCCCAATTCCACTTTGATCTTCGATGGAAGCGGCATGCTGAGGTCGGCCTCGAGACAGATTTGAGGGTGCCACCGAGCATTGAACAAGTGTCTTGCACCTTCATAAATGAGACCACCAATGTCCTCGCGTGAGGCCAACGGCTTGCCGATAGGAGAAACAATGTCCCACACGAAGTTGTACAAGAAGTAAGGAAGGTTAGGGAGCTCAACCCAGAGAGGGTACCGAAGCGATTTAGATTTGTCGGGAGTAAAATCAGGGGACCATCTGAATAGGCACAGGGTCGCCCGGTCGAGCTGCGAGGTGCCGACGCTTAGGGCTCGAAACGCCATATCTTCATTTTCAAAGACTAGCAACATGTGGCTTGCTAGTAAGAACTGACACTTACAAACAATTAGTCCACGGGGGAACCACTCGTTTCAAAGCCACTGTCGCACAGTTTCGAGGGGGGGCCTAGGGCCAAACAATTGGCCGACGAGGCAAACTTTCTTGAGCTCCTCCTGAGTTGACAAAATTGCGGATCTACTGAGGGAGACCACGGGGGGGTTCTACACTCTCGGAGATCCCAGGGGCGGCACAAGACCCCCCCTCCAACAGAGAGGCCAGGTAACCGGTCTCCCCCGGAGGAGAGGCCAGGTTACTTCTCACAAAAGAGGGGGTCGCCAAATCCAAACCCATGACCAAATTCGAAATAAAGTTACTTCTTTATTCAAGATCTAAGCAAGCCTTTTGGAAACCCACTGGAAACTTGCTTTGAGGTGCCTTTTGGAAACCCACTTTAAAGCCACCCTCTTTCTCGAAAACGAACAAGATCGAGAAATAACCTACCCCTCTACACTGACCCCACCTTTTTTTTCTCTTTTTCTCTTTTTTCTTTTTACTTTTTTCTTTTTTCTTTTAAAACTTTCTTCTCTCTTTTTTTTTTAAAAAACCTTTCTATCCGCCAGAAGCTGCCACGTGGGCGATTTGCCTTTTAAGCGATGATGATAGAAATATTGTCCATGGGCGGCAAACCGAGAAGACTGTGAATTGATATAAGCTTCTTTTAATGAGGTTCAGGCCCCACCGGAAGAGTTTGAACCAGGAAACTTGTATCGTATCAATTAGAGTCTGAGAGGCAGCGGCTGGAGGGGGACGGAAAGCACCGGTCTTGAAATCGAATCGAACTCCAGGTATCACCTCATTGAATTCAGCACTGGAAGAACAATTACTCTCGAAGGAAGGGGAGGAGGGGCGGCCAATTACGCATGCTGAGAAGTCTCCGACAAGTGCGGGCTGTCCAAGAGAGAGAAAGACGTCGACCGGATGTCCTCCGCGATGGATGGTATTGTCCCACGATTGACAGTATGGCGGTATCTCCCTTCAAAGGAAGGTTTGCTACCCGCGATGGACGGGAACCTGGATTTTCCCCCGCGATTAATGGTATTTCGCCCACAATGGATGGTTTTCTGCCCGCGATTGACGGTATCCCCCCCCCCCCCCCCCCCCCCCCCCCCCCCGACGGATGGTTTGCCCTTGCGATTGACGGTATCTCCTGCCCCGCGATGGATGGTTAGTACTCTCCACGATGGACGGAATCCGGGATTGGCTACCCCGCGAAGGACGGTGACAGAAAGTTTGCCCTTCGACTCTTCTAACTCCGACAGCTACCGCTCGACGCTTTCGACTCTGACTCACAGCTAATGCCCACGATTCAGAGCACGTTTTTTTTTTTTTAAATGGAGGTTCGGCCGAGGCCTACTCCCCCAGACTTTAACTTTGAAATTACAATTGTACAAGGAAGGGCATAGTACCCATGGGACCCCCCTTATCCCACAAGAACAGGGGTTTACAACTGGGTTAAACGGCGGTCACAACTACCGCGGGGATGGTCAAACGATGGCCAACAGCCACATACATCAGTTCCTGGGATTTATATGTCCCTACATGTTGCTGCCAGGGGTTGAACCCTCGCCCCCGCCTCAAGAGGCGAGAGGCCCAACCACCAAGCCAGCGAACCGGGAATTTTCAGAGCATGTTGCCTCAGTAATGGTCAACAGGTGTAATGTCGGTTGGCGAAGTCGGGCGATGCACACAGTTCTCCATCCGTTTCAAATCCACTGTTGCAAATCCTCTGTAATTGCCTGTGAATGATGAGACATCCGAACCAGAGCGCAAAGCTCGTCATCTCCATAGCTCGTCATCTCCATAGCACCTCAAGGTCGTCATTTTATGGAAGATGTTATGCGTAGGCAAACCTCATAAGTTTAATCAATAAAAGTGAAAGAAGGGATACAAAAACAAATCATAGGTCCATGAATAAGGAGAATTAGGAGAATAGTGATGATCTGGGACATATGCGCACCGATCTTTCAAGATACATATCTTTCAATGCTATATCGTCATTACATGGTAGTGCTAAATTGGTTATGAACTTTGGATGTTCTAAAAATCCCTAGATAGGTTTTCAAGGGAGCTTGGTATGACGATGTCATCGATGATGCAAAAAACTCAAAGTAGGGTCTCTAAATCTCAAAGCAAGGCATGTAAAATTTTGTTAATATTGTTTTGGCATATTATAGACACGATGTTCACGTGAAATTTCCAAACTTATTCACCAAACATAAGATATGAAAAACATAAGATATGAAAAGTCACACTATGATGTAGGATTTGTGATGGTTTCCTTTGTGTCCATGACATTAGCCCCCCTCGTCAAGGGACAAGTTCCATAACGAGAGGCCATATGAGTTTAGACCTTCTAGGACTTGATTCTTCATGTATCCTAATCCTTCTACACCTTCCTTGTATCTGATAGTACTACATGATGATGATGAAGGATTTCCATGAAAAAATTGGAAATTCTTTTGTAATATTTCTAGGTATGGATTCAACTGATGATTCTCATGATATGAGATATTTTAAGTTTCACTCTAATAACGATACTTTTCCTTTGGAATATTTATTGTGTCAGTCTTGAATCCAACTATTTCCTCTTCTTATGAATTTCTATATAATAGTACATTGTCATTCTGATCTTCCATTCCTTAAGTGTAATTAATTTGAGTTTGATATTATCTGATTCCATGGACTTTCAGTTCAGATACTTTCAACATATGTAGTTGGGGATATGAATTAAACTCGATTTTTAACTTTGCCAAAATACACTTCGAGATAAGAAGGTACAATACAAGTACAACTCACGTATACTAAGTAGTATGCTTGTAAGTGCACAATCACTATGTGCAACCATTTCACCTTGACGATCTATAGCTCCAACTTCATAGTAGAGTATGTCCTATCCTCTCTTAAACTTGACTTGAATCTCGATAAAGACACTATAAGGGAATCTACTATATTATCTATACAATATCCACTTCCGTCCTATGCTTACATAATTATCATATGCTTTGCGAACTCTCTCTTCACTCGCTTGTCAAATCTCTACTAACTCATTCCATGTATGCACACTTCTATTTTTGGTCTTTGTATCTTCTAAGATCTTTGCCTTCAACACTACAACATATGAGGGGCATACCGATGCTGCATATACCGACGGTCATAGTCGGCGTCGGTATAGTCCTCAGAAAATCTGACTAAGAGATACCGACAGTCAAGTGACCGTCGGTATGACCGTTTTAAACGGATCGTCAGTGTGGCCCGCAGCCGTCGGGATAAGCGTCAGTATAAGCGTCGGTATAAGCATCGGTATGAGCATCGCTATAAGCGTTGGTAATTTGCTGGCATCTACCGACGCGTATACCGACGTCCATACCGGCACCTATATCGGCGGCAAATTTTTAAACATACCACGAACCCGAGAGCAAAACTTCACATTTCTACGCGTGTTTGAGTACTGTCGGTCTACTGTCAAACTTGCGCACGCGAACCTGCATTGTCTTGTGCACACACACACACACGGATCTCTCTCTCTACACACACACTCTCTCTCGGCTTAGCTCTCACATCTTGGTAAGTGTTGCACGCACTGTTAGCATTTGTGTTTCTCTATGCTTTAGGGTTTCTAATTTCTCTTTTCGTTGATTTTGCAGAAGTTCGTTGGCATCGATTGTTTGGAATTGGACGAGAGACGACCTACATTACGCTTTGACGACAACGATTCAAAGAGAGACATACTTGTAAGTGATTCTTTTATTCACTATTGATAGAGAGAGGGAGAGAGAGAGAGAGAGAGAGAGAGAGAGAGAGAGAGAGAGAGAGAGAGAGAGAGAGAGAGAGAGAGAGAGAGAGAGAGAGAGAGAGAAAGAGAGAGAGAGAGAGAGAGAGAGAGAGAGAGAGAGAGAAAGAAAGAGAGAGAGAAGAGAAAGGAAGATACACATTAATTTACACATGCATACATACACACATACATGTACACATATGCATGCTTACATACACACACCTATACACACATGCATGCTTACATCCACACACACATATACACATATGCATGCATACACACACACATAAATTTACACACATGCATACATACACACACATGCATACACACATACATACACACACATATATACACATATGCATACATACACATACACACACACATATACACACATACATACACACACGTATATATACACACATATACATACAAGCATGCATACATACACACACATATACCGGTATGCATGCATACACACATATATACACACATGCATACATACACACATATACACACATGCATGTATACATACACGTACACACATGTATACACATGCATACACGTACACACACATACACATACATGCATGCATACATACACACACGTACACACACATGCACATACATGCATGCCTACATACACACACATACACATACACACACATGTATACACATGTATACATACACACACACACATGTACACATGCATACATACACACACATATATACACACATGCATACATACACACATATAATCCTATTTTTATTTTGAAGTTTTTGTTTTACATCAAATATATAAAAATGGGATTAGGGTTTTAGGGCCAAATATTTAAGATTAGGGTTTTAGGGTTTTAAATAGGATTAGGGTTTTAGGGTTAAATATTTAATATTAGAGTTTTAGGGTTTTAGTTCTAGATATTTAAGATTAGGGTTTTAGGGTTTAGTATTTCAGATTTAAGTCTAAGTCTTTCTGATTAGGGTTTTAGGATTTTAATACGTAGATAACATATATACAGAAACACACATATACATATAATACATACATGCATGTAGATACACATGCATACAAAAATATACATATTTTAGATCTAAATCTTTAAGATTAAGGTTTTAGGGTTATGACACCTACGTAACATATATGCACACATACACATACACATGTAATACATATATACATGTATATACACATGTATACAAAAATTTACATATTTTAGGTCTAGATATTTAAGATTAGGGTTTTAGGGTTTAGTATTTCAGATTTAAGTCTAAGTCTTTCTGATTAGGGTTTTAGGGTTTTAATACGTAGATAACATATATACACAAGCACACATATACATATAATACATACATACATGTAGGTACACATGCATACAAAAATATACATATTTTAGATTTAAATCTTTAAGATTAGGGTTTTAGGGTTATAACACCTACATAAGATATATGCACACATACACATGCACATGTAATACATATATACATGTATATACACATGTATACAGAAATATACATATTTTAGGTCTACATATTTAAGATTAGGGTTTTAGGGTTTAGTATTTCAGATTTAAGTCTAAGTCTTTCTGATTAGGGTTTTAGGATTTTAATACGTAGATTACATATATACACAAACACACATATACATATAATACATACATACATGTAGATACACATGCATACAAAAATATCCATATTTTAGATTTAAATCTTTAAAATTAGGGCTTTAGGTTTATAACACCTACATAAGATATATGCACACATACACATGCACATGTAATACATATATACATGTATATACACATGTATACAGAAATATACATATTTTAGGTCTACATATTTAAGATTAGGGTTTTAGGGTTTAGTATTTCAGATTTAAGTCTAAGTCTTTCTGATTAGGGTTTTAGGATTTTAATACGTAGATTACATATATACACAAACACACATATACATATAATACATACATACATGTAGATACACATGCATATAAAAATATACATATTTTAGATTTAAATCTTTAAGATTAGGGTTTTAGGTTAATAACACCTACATAAGATATATGCACACATACACATGCACATGTAATACATATATACATGTATATACACATGTATACAGAAATATACATATTTTAGGTCTACATATTTAAGATTAGGGTTTTAGGGTTTAGTATTTCAGATCTAGAATTTTAAGATTAGGGTTTTAATTAAATATATATAATTAAATATATAAAATTAAATATATACAATTAAATATATAAGAATAAGATTACGTAAGGAAAAAAATCTGAATATATAAATAAATATATATATAAAATAAGATAATTATATACATAAATAAATATAAAAAGAACTAGTGTTTTAAATAATTTGATTAAATATTTATAATTAAATATATAAAAATAGGATTACGCAAGGAAAAAAAATCTGAATTTATAAATAAATATATATATAAAATAAGATATTTATATACATAAATAGATATAAAAAGAACTAGTGTTTTAAATAATTTAATTAAATATATATAATTAAATATATAAAATTAAAAATAAATATATATATAAAATAAGATAATTATATACATAAATAGATATAAAAAGAACTAGTGTTTAAAATAATTTAATTAAATATATATAATTAAATATATATAATTAAATATATAAAATTAAATATATAAAAATAGGATTACGTAAGAAAAAAATCTGAATATATATATATATATATATATATATATATATATATATATATATATATATATATATATATATATATATATATATATATATATATATATATATATATATATATATATATATATATATATATATATATATATATAATAAGATAATTATATACATAAATAAATATAAAAAGAACTAGTGTTTTAAATTATTTAATTAAATATATATAAATAAATATAATTAAGTAAAGAAAAAATCTGAATATATAAATAAATATATAAATACACAAACACACATACTTATATACCTATCTATATTCACATATATATACATATACACATATATATATACATGCATACATATATATACATGTTTTAGTTCTAGGTCATTTGCATAAGGGTTTTAGGGTTTTAGCACGTACATAACATATATACACACATACACATACACATATAATACATATATACATGTATATACACATGTGTATAGAAATATACATAATTTAGGTCTAGATCTTTAAAATTAGGGTTTTAGGGTTTAGGCATACATATAACTTAATTAAGAGGAAAAAAATCTGAATATATAAATAAATATATAAATAAAATAGGATCAATCAAGAAAAAATCTGAATATATAGATAAAATAGGATAGTTATATAGATTAGGGTTTTAAAACTAGGATTTTAAGTTTTTTTAGGTATTTAAGTATTTAGGTCTTTAAGAGTTAGATTTTTAGGTTTAATAAGAAAACAAATGTTCTAAAATGTTCTAAAATGTCCATATTGTAGCAGATGGCTTCTTTGGATCCTGAAGAGAGAATGGCATGTCCTTGCACACAGTGCAAGTATCAAATTTATCGGAAACGACGGATTTGTACTGCACATGTTAGAGAGTATGGATCCTTTGATAGGAGTCGATTGGAAAACCTACACTATCATTCGCATGGTCCCCCAGGTGAGCAGTTGGACCCAAACGACATTGCAGCGGTAACCTCTCGTGGACAAAAGAGAGCAAAAAAAGACTTAGACGTAGAAGAAAGCACTAATAATATTACAAAGAATGAACATATGGAAGAGATGCTTGAAGCATTTTATGAGATGGACGAAGATCATGATGGTGAAGAAGGTGTCGACGAGAGTTTCATGGACACAACAGAAATTCCACGATCAGAAGTTGATGAAGAATATGAAAACATGCGAAGATTAGCTCGTTTACCACTTTACAATGGAGCAAAGATATCTGTACTACGTGCTTCACTCGCGATGCTCAATCTGCAATCCATTTATGGATGGTAAGATAGTAGTGTCACTGAATTGTTCAGGTAAGTGGAGAAAAAATTAGCTTTCATTGTTGTATCACAATAGCTTCATTTACTAATATCATTTTAATTGCTTATTGCAGGCTTCTTAAAGATCAAATTTTGCCTGAGGGCAATGACATGCCTCCAACACGGGGAGATGCGAAAAAACTTTTACAGTCCATTGGAATGGATTATATGAAAATATCATGCTTGTCCGAATGATTGCATTCTCTTTCGGAATGAGTATGAGCATCTCCACGTATGTCCAAAGTGTGGAGCAAATAGATTTAGAGAAGACGTTATAGGCGAAGCAATCCCCGCAAAGGTTCTTCGCCACTTTCCTATCATTCCTCGAATTAAGAACATGTTTAGATGCAAATCTATAGCTGAGTTAATGTCATGGCATACAAAGAGCAGGTCTATGCCAGCTGACTCTGATGCTTGGAAGCACATAGATAGTAAGTGGCCAGAGTTTGCTAGTGAGCCTCGGTCCATACGTCCAGGCCTAGCTATGGATGGAGTGAATCCATTTGGATTACGCAGATCTTCATGGAGCACATGGCCTGAATGCTTGGTCAATTATAATATCCCACCATGGTTGGCCACAAAGAAAGGTCATTTATTATTAGCTCTTATTGTACGAGGTAAGTATAAGGTAAAAAACATGGATGTATATCTTGCACCACTTGTGGAAGAACTGCACATTTTATGGGATGGGATCACTGTGCGTGACATGTCTCAACCTATAAGAAGACGAGACGTGCGAGTGCAAGGCATACTTATGTGGAGAATGCATGATTGGCCTGGTTATGGTGAATGTTTAGGTTTATCGATTTCGGGTTACCATGCTTGTCCTTTATGCGGACCACGACTCGAAGCACGCTATTCCAAAGCACTACGTAAGACTGTCTATGAAGGACATCATAGATATTTGCCTGATGGGCATGTTTTACGTGAAGGACAAATGGGTCGACAAGCGCAACACCAAATGAAAGCTAGCGATTGGAAACAACTGTGGGATTCAGAAAATCCAATTGCTGGCATGAAACGGTTGTCCATTTTTCATGAACTCCCTTATTGGAGTGAATTGGTGATCAATCATTTGGTAGACCCGATGCATATTTTCAAGAATGTGGGAGAGATGCTTTGGAAAACTTTGATCGGAAAGAAAGAAAGCAAAGCACAAAGGGATGACCTAGAAGAGCGAGGTCGCATGCGAGAGTTGTGGGCAATTACTAAGCCCAACGGAACAGAATCCTTATCAAGAGCTCCTTGGCTGCTTCGCAGGATGGAAGAGCAACAAGTGAAGAAAACAATTTCAGAGTTTCGTACACCTACTGGATGCATAAGATGTCTAAAGACTGCTTTCACACGAAACGATGATCTTGCAGGACTCAAGTCTCATGATTGGCACAAGTTTTTACAGTTTGTGCTCCCTGTAGCCCTAAAAGATTGTCTTTCAGAGGATGTACGAAAAACCATTTATAAAATTAGTTCTTTAGTACGGTGGATATCTTCTAAAGAGATAAATAGAGATAGCATAGAGAGTGTGAAACTCAATGCTATCGAGGCTGTTTGTATAGTAGAGAAATACTTTCCCACAAGTATTCTCACTATTCAACTTCATTTACTGGTTCATGTAGTAAATGAAGTTGCAATAGCAGGAACTGTGCATAGTCGATGGATGTTCTTCTTAGAGCGCTTTATGAAGATATTAAAAGGGTTTGTTCGACACAGAGCACGTCCAGAGGGTAGCATGGCAGAGAGATGGCTTGTGCAAGAATCTCTTGTATTCATTACTGAGTTTCTACATATATCGGATCCCGAAATGCCTCGCTTATGGAGCGATGATGAAGATGTTCGTCTCGTAGGTGATGAACCACAAGGTAAAGGATTGCAAAGAAAAATGGATGCAGCTTTCAGAGAGAAGGCAATGAAGTTTTGCATAGTTAACTCTGAGCCTATGCAAAAGTGGTTAGAAAGGTATGAACTTGCCAAGGAAACTAACGCAAAGGAAAGAGCTCAGTTTCGAAGAAATCGTTCCACTCGATTTTTGCCTCTTCCAGAAAATCTTCGACCTCTCCCACCTTTTCCAACAAGCAGATGGCTAGATGCAGCGGTTTCACAAGCAAAGGCAGCGGGTGAAGATATCTCTGAAGAAGAAGAAGAACTCGCAAAAGGATGTCATTGGGAGTATATCAAATACAGTGCACTATGGTCTCATGGACCACACTTTCGAATCGCACGAATCGATCAAAACCGGTCTACTTTTGATAGTGGAGTGATGGTGAATTTTTTGCAAAAAGTAGAGCGAGTGCAAGAGATGATAATGCTCTAGAAGGCGAGTTAGATTATTGTGGTGTGATTCAAGACATCTTGAAACTATCTTTCAGAAAGTTTGATTACTTTGTTTTTGATGTGAAATGGTTCAAAGTAGTCACCTGTGGAAGAAACACAACACTGAGACGCGATAAGAGCGGTTTGCTTCAAGTCGACTCCACAAGATTATGGACAGATGAAAGGGATACATTTGTACTTCCCGAACACTGTGAGCAACTTGTTTTTATACCAGATTCAAAAGACCCAGAGTGGCTATTTGTTTTATAAGTCGCTCCACGTAGTAGACAAATTTTTGAAAATGCAGATGTAGAAGAAAGTCCATCTCTAGTGGACTCAGAGATTCATTCGATAGTTGAGGAGGAAGAGATCATTGTTCGAGAAGAAGAGGTCATTGAAGAAGAGGTCATCATTCGAGAAGACGAAGCAATAGACGATGATCAGGAGGAAACGAGCATAGCAAGCGATTTAGAAGCCATCAATTTAGAGATAGATATTCTCGGTGCATCGGATCTTAAAGAGGATGCTAGAATAGAGGACTTTTGAATAAAAGACTGGTACGCACTAATTTTTCGTTTTCTTTTGTTTATTCCCTATATTATTTTTCTTATCGCATGCTAATTATTTGAGTTCTTTTATTAGAGAGCACGATGGGAGACAGTCCTCCAGTCACTCCACAGTCCATGACAGAGGAGCAGTTTCATCTCTCAGGTTCCTCCTGCGTATATGGCCGCTGCATCACAGCATTGGATCGCTCGTGGTAGCACTCCTCTCGGCCTCACTCCTGGCGGCCTTACTCCTGTCGGCCTCACTCCCGCTGGCCTCACTCCCCCCAGTGTCACTCCCGCCGGTGTCACTCCTGAGGGTGCTACTACTCCCGTAGGAGGTATGTCTCCTAGCTTTGTGACTCCACCACGACCATCTTTGCAGCCATCTCCTACTGGGTCTACTAGTAGACATGTGTGTTTGACACCTCAGCGTGATACAGGGTCTGGCCCGTCTCGTAGATCGAGGTCACGCTTTGGAGCAGGAGGTTCTAGGAGTGGATCTACAGGTAGGTCTGGAGGCGGAGGAGGCGGTTGTTGTGGAGGCAGTGCGACGAACGTTGTGTCGCCCGCTTCTACTCCTATGAGGAGTACCTCATATGTAGGTACGCCACGCAGTACACCACGTACATGTTGATATATTTAGGTAGTGATGGGGGCACTTTTTTCCCTCTTTAGGAGGTTTTTTTCCCCCGGCTTGTACATACGCCTATTGCCCTAATGGGCTACTTATCTTTGTACATTCTCTAGTAATACATTCAGTATTGTGTGTTTGTGCTCCAAGCTTCTTCTTCTTCCTTGTGCTGTTCGCGTGCTTCCGCAGACGTCTATCTCCAACAATTGGTATCAGAGCAGGTCGTCGCTTCTTCTAGGGCGCCATCGACACTCCTCCGTTTACAGTCTCAGATTCGCACGAAATTTGGTGAGCATACTCAAGGTGTTTCCGAGATCAAAACAGCTTCGTTTTGTGGTGCCGAAATCGCGATCTGAGCTCGTTTCGGCCTCCAAACGCACTATCGCAGCGCATTTGCAGGCTATTTCGTCCTTTCGTGCCAAAGGTATATACCAGTTTTGTTCGCCAGTTTAGGCGTCTCGAAGTCTGCTACAGGTCTAGCACAACTCGTCTGGGCAGTTCTGTTCAACTTTTTGAGATACAGTCAATTTTCTGCATCAAGGTATTTTAGTCACCGGCCATGGCTGAAAGTAGTGATGTATTCCGTATGTTGGCTATTGAGGATAAGTTGGATGGTACCAACTACCCATTATGGGCTTATATGATGCGACATGTACTGGTTGCAAAAGGATTGTGGAACATTGTGCAGGGTGTTGAAAGACGTCCTGTTACACCTGTAACGACAGGTACTATAAATACAGGTGTTGGAGCTGATGAAGATGGTGTCGAAGATGATATTCCGCAGATTCCTGTTCGTGCTGCTATTTCTGTTGCACCTACTGTAGAGCAAATTCGTTGGGATGGCAGAGATGCCCAGGCATATGCATTGATAGCTTTGTCTGTCAAACGTGCCATTAATCCTCACATTCGCTCTTGCAGAACAGCAAAGGATGCTTGGGATACACTTACCACTTTGTACCAGGCTAGGAATGAGGCTCGTGTTGCTAACCTCCGAAAACAGTTGGAGAGTGAGCACATGAATGAAGGTGATTCTATGGACAGTTTTCTTACAAAGATCAAAGACCTGAAGGAACAGTTGATTTTTGCTGATGAGGTTATACCAGATAGCTCACTTGTGCAGACCGTTCTGAATGGTCTTCCTGATTCATATTAGAGTTTTGCCTCTACTCTTCGGTTGATAATGAAAGGCAATCGAATGCCTTGTCATTTGAGGAATTAGTCTCTGTTCTGTTGCAGGAAGATCAGTCCAGGCAGAACAGGTCCATTATGCGTGTTGCAGATCAAGCTTTCCTGGCTAGTCAGAAGGGCAAAGGAAAATGGAGCTCTTCTATTAGTAAGTAGAAATCTGCAAATGCTGCACAATCGAAGAACCAGGATAAAGATGAGAAGAAATCAGAAAAGCAGAAATTGTTCTGCAAGTACTGTAAAGGAAATGATCATATTATAAAGAACTATCCAAAACTGGCTACTAAAGAGGCAAAGAAGAAAGATGATGGAATGGTTGTTGCAGAGGCCTCTACACCAAAAACAGAGTCTGCAAATCTTGTGCAGGAAGAAGAATGGGCGTTTACTACTGTCTGCAGTTTTGACCCATCTTCTCATGATCAGTGCATGTCTGCACTAGACTCAGATGTTTGGTACTTTGACAGTGGGGCGACCAAACATATTACCTCGTAGCGCAGTTTCTTCTCTTCACTCGAGCCTGCCCCTACAGGGAATACTGTCACGTGCGCCAATAACTCCTCTTATCCTGTTATGGGAGTTGGTAAGATCATTCTGACTACTGCTGGTGGTAGTTCTTTCACTTTGTCAGATGCTTTATTTGTGCCAAGGATCAAAAAGAACCTGTTATCAGTTTCTGCATTAGCCAAGATTGACTTGGTTGTGAAATTCGTTGATGACAGGTGTACAGTCCATGATCTCTCAAATGGCGATGTGATTATTGCTTCTGGCATTTTATGTCCTGGGCTGTATAAGGTCATAGACTATGAAAGATCTGTGAATGATTCGGCATGTGTAGTTCATGATTCTCAGGCTATGTCAGATGCAAAGCTATCTGAATTTTGCTAGTTTGTTACGCCTGCAGAAATCTGAAATGGTGTCCTCTTTGCCCAAACTTGAGGCACCTGGAAAACATGTTTGTGAAGGCTGTATTTTGGGCAAAATGCAGCGTTCTTCCTTTCCAAAAGATGGTTCAGTTCGGGCTACGCAGAAATTGCAGCTTGTACATAGTGATGTCTGTGGTCCTATGCAGACACCCTCCTTTGGAAATTACCTTTACTTCGTGACTTTCATTGATGATTTTTCCAGGCATGCATGGGTATATCCACTCAAAGCAAAGTCCGAAGTGTTCATGTGCTTCAAACAGTTTTTGGTTTTGGCTGAAAATCTGTCAGCATGTAAAATGGGCACCCTCTGTTCTGATCGAGGGGGGGAATGTATGTCTTCAGATTTTAATGCATTTCTGGCTGAACGTGGGATAAAACACCAGTGTACAGTGCCGTATACACCTCAATAGAATGGAGTTGCTGAACGAAAGAACAGGTCACTCATGGAGATGGCGAGGTGCATGGTCAAAAGTCAGGCTTTACCACCTAGTTTCTGGCTTGAGGCTGTCATGTGTGCAGCATATGTACTGAACAGGTGTCCCACTAAAGCGTTGCGGTCTATCACTCCATATGAGGGCTTGGCATGACCGCAAGCCATCTGTTGCTCATCTGCGTGTTTTTGGTTGTTTGGCATATGCATTAGTGCCTGAACAACATCGCAGAAAATTGGATGATAAGGCAGTAAAATGTATTTTTGTTGGGTACAGTTCTGAAAGTAAAGGCTATCGTGTGTATCATCCACAGACTAAACGCATTCTGGTTAGCCGTGATGTTGTCTTTGTGGAAGATGCTATTCAGCCATTGCTTTCATGTACTAAGGAGACATCTGTTAGCTCCAAAGACATGTATGATACTTTGATGCCTCTTTTTACAGGTGGACAGGCTAGTGTTGGTCCTAATGAGGCAACTTCTCAGCCTTTGCAGGTTTCATATGATGATGCAGATCATTCCATTTCTGATGCAGATTTACATAATGCACTTGTTGATGAGAGAGCTGATATTGAGCAGGCAAAAACTATGCCAAAATGGTTGGTGCACACTTTGCGTGACAACAAATTAGATGCACTTTTGTCATATCGTACTCGTTCAGGCTCTCATACTGCCTCCTTTGCATCAGATTGCTATGCTATGGCTGCATCTAGTCTCTGTGATGAGAATGAGCCTGTTTCTTTTGATGAAGCACAAAATTCAGAAAATTGGATGGCTGCTATGCAATCTGAATATGATGCTATAATGAAGAATGGTACATGGTCTTTATGTGACTTGCCTCTTGGCAAGAAGGCCATTGGCACTAAGTGGGTATACAAGCTGAAGCGTAAACCTGATGGTACAGTTGACAGGTATAAGGCTAGGCTTGTTGCAAAGGGTTATGCACAGGAAAGAGGCATTGATTTTGATGAGACCTTTGCACCTACATGCCGTATGACTACTGTTCGGAGCATTTGTGCACTTGCAGCCCATCATGGTTGGAATGTATATCAGTTGGACATTAAAATAGCATTTTTGAATGGTGACTTGCATGAAGAAGTGTATGTTTTTCAGCCCCATGGCTTTGTGCAAAAAGGGCATGAAAACCAGGTTTGCAGGTTAAAGAAGGCATTATATGGTTTAAAGCAAGCACCACGTGCTTGGTATGAGAAGATACATGCCTATCTGATTGCACATGGTTTTGACAACAGTCCAATTGAAAGCACCTTATATGTTAAATGTGCTAATGATGTGCTTCTGATCATTGTTGTCTATGTTAATGACATGCTGCTCACTGGTCCTATTGAGACACATATTGCTGATTTTAAGGCTGATTTGCATGCCTCATTTGAGATGTCTGATTTGGGGCATTTGCATCACTATTTGGGCATTCAGTTTATGCACGTTGATGGTGGAATGGCTTTGTGTCAAACGAAATATATTGACACATTATTGCAGCATTTCGGCCTTGAAGACTGTAAGCCTATTGCCACTCCTATGGAGATAGGTTTATGATTGAGTCTTCATGATGCTGGAGATGCATTTGATGCTGTTCTCTATCAGCAGGCTCTTGGATGCTTGATTTACTTATGCATTACTCGGCCAGATATTCAGTTTGCTGTCTCACAGATGAGCAGGTTTATGCATTGCCCAGGAGTCACGCATTGGAAAGCGGTTAAGCGCATCTTTCGCTACTTGAGTGGTAATCGGCTACTTGGGTTGTTTAATCCCAAGGGGGGATCACTACCGCCAGATTTGCATGCTTTTTCTGACTCAGATTGGGATGGTTGCTATGACACTCGTGTGTCCACCAGTGGTTTTTGCTTCATGCTTGGTAGCTCATGTATATCTTGGTTGAGCAAGAAGCAGCCTACTGTGGCCACTTCCAGTTGTGAGGCTAAGTATAGGGCAGCTTTCACAGTGACTGTTGAGTGTGTGTGGCTCAGACGCCTTATGGCTGATTTGGGTGTTGGCCAGTCTTCTGCCACCACCATCTTCATTGACAGTCAGAGCGCATTGGCAGTTGCAAGGAACCCTGTGTTCCATGCTCGCACTTAGCACATTGAGGTGCATTATCACTATGTCAGGGAGAGGTTCTCTGCTGGGGAGATCAGCTTGGCATATGTGCCCACGCAGGAGAACATTGCAAACCTTTTCACGAAGGCTCTGCCTAGGGAGAAGTTTGAAGCTTTCCGCAAAGCTTTGGGCTTACTTCCTTTTGTGGAGTGATTTCCACATAGCTTGGCACTTCCTTATACATGAGTTCCAACTCCTTGTTCACCACATCACTTTGAGGGGGGATTTGTTGATATATTTAGGTAGTGATGTGTGTGAACACTCTAGGACCGCCGGGGCACTTTTTTCCCTCTTTAGGAGGTTTTTTTCCCCCGGCTTGTACATACACCTATTGCCCTAATGGGCTACTTATCTTTGTACATTCTCTAGTAATACATTCAGTATTGTGTGTTTGTGCTCCAAGCTTCTTCTTCTTCCTTGTGTTGTTCACGTGCTTCCGCAGACGTCTATCTCCAACAGTACACCTTGGGGTGCTCATGATCATGATGACTCCAAGGTGTATAGTATCCGAGATGGAGCTCCGGTGATGGATGTGGCTGGCAAAGCAATGCATGCACACATACGACAGCTTTGCTCCATCCAGTTTGGACACTCCATCATGCTGAAATGGAGTGAACAAGATAAAGATAGGAAGAATTATATCACACAGACGATTTACCAGGAGTTCCGACCAGTCGATGGACAGTCGATTCTCAGTTCAGAGTGGATTTTGTGTACCGCACGTGAGGTCATGTCGCATCAACGATCCGAGGCTCGTGATGCATTCAGAGAAGGCTTACCAAAGCCTGTGTGGTTAGATGTTGAGGAGTGGGACATGATTCGTGATGAGCAGCAACAGACTCCTGATCGATATCACCAGTAGCGAAATGTCGTAGCCACACGTCTAGACACGATTGGACCGTCACATTTGGGCAGCCGCGGATATGACACGATGCGTCATGAGTTTGTAAGTACCATTTCATTTATTGAATTTATTTATTTTAAATTTCTCATATATATTTCTCTAATCTTTTTATATTTGTTTCAGGAGCTGGCAATGGGTCGTCCTCCAACACGAATGGAGGAGTCTTATGCATATAGTCATGGGTTGACTGCACTATTGCAGGACTTGCAGGGACGCGGTGTGGTAGTTTCATGGGAGAGTTTGCGATGAGGTAATTAATTTATAAACTTGGTTTTTACTTGTTTGTAATTTTCATGTGAATTTATCTCATTTCAATAATGTTCTTTGTTGCAGGACTATTGATATGGAACGTTATTTGCATGTGTATGGCAGTGGAAGACGAATATTTTGTATTTGATTTCCATATGGCAATACATTGCTTTGCCACATTTTGTAAAAGCTGCATATATGACAGTGGTTTGCCACACTCTTGTACATGCTTCATTATTGAAATATATAACTTCTTTTGTACATGGTTCATTGTTCATTCTGATTATCGATCTCTTTTGTGTACAATAATACTCTATTTCATGAAATCATATTTCGGTTGTCATTAGAGTACACATCACATGTACTCGGTTTTTTTTGGGTAGAGTGTATTGTCTTTTGTTCAGCAACATCATGGTAATGTTGCTGTAGCAAAAGACAAAACATTCTGCCCAAAAAAAATTTTGCAAGCATGGTCGTCGGTATAAGCGACAGTACTCCTAGTAGTGTCATCGGAATAACGGTCGGTACACCCAGGAGGTGATGCAGCAGAAGCCGATTACCGACGCATATACCGACGGTTATACTGACACATATATGGACGCATATACCGATGCTTTTACCGACGCTTATACCGATGTCTACACCGATGCCTATACCGACTCTTTGGTACCGACGCGAAAACCGACCTTTACACTGACGTCACAGCAAATAAAGTCGCGTTCATTTTCCTCGGTAAAAACCTCGGTATACCATCGATCTGTTGTAGTGCAAAATGTAGCACAGTCTTTGACTCATTACTTCACACTAGCACACACATTTCCCAAACCTTGTCTATACCTCATGATGCTCTTAAAATTCAAGTGGAACTTCAAGGATCGTCTCACAAACAACTTTTTTGTCCACATGATCTACTTATTTTGTGTAATGTTCTTAGGACAAGTACTCCAACAAACTGAATTTTAATGAGGGGATTTACATACTTTTTGCATAGCTCTTATCCACATTGCACATTTAAACTTTTAAAAAATACACAAGTAAAAGTTTAATAAATAGACATTCTAATACCGTCAAATAGATATTCTAATACCTTCACATAAATTCGATCAATGTGAAGTAATTTCAGCATATACGTTTTGCACTACCTATGCATTCACAGTGTCCTTGACAAACCCAATGGCCAAATTCTCACCATTTATGCATCCCTCTATGCATTGATTTAGGCTCAACATTTTCCCACCACCTAGTGGGCTCTATATGTTAGAGTGCATAACTACGAACAACAATTGAAGGCATCATGCAGAAAATACCACGTAACTAAAATATCCATTGAAGAAACATATCCATTTCTAACTCTCCATGAGAAAACTACCACTAGAAATGAGCAAGAACTAGCTATACAAATGTATGAAATTAAATAAAATGGCAAGTTGTAATAGATGTGGATATTTTAGGGGGATAATGGGGCAGAGGGCTAGGCTTGGGTCGTGGTGGGGGGTGGGGGGATGATCTACAATACTTTTTTTTTAATATAAAGGAAGTTCGGCAATAGCCTACTCTCCCGGACTTGAATTAAATTAAGAAACAAAGGTACAAAAGAAGGGGACTAGTGCCCACGGGACCCCCCAAATCCCACAAAGCAGGGGAAACTAGGTTGATTCCTAGGTTGCTTTACAAAGAAGGTTGATCACCCTCTCGTCGCCCTCATGTGGGACCCACTTGGGTTTGAGCTTGTTGTTGATCAAAAGGAGGACTTGGTGGTGCCTGAAGGGAGGGGATTTCTTACTGTTGACAATCCTTTTGCCAAGGAGGAATAGTGATTTTTCAATCGACCACTCCCTGGGGGGGTCGCCGAAGTTGAGAGCACACCGCTCCCGCCAAATTTTTCACAGGACTTCCCCTCTGATAGCGTTCCAGAGAGCCGCACAGCAACCAATCGCTTCTCCCAAAAGGACATGTTTCCAACTAAGCTGTTTCTGAATTCTGATTTTCAGTCCAACCGTCTGCCAGATTCTGTAGGAGTTGGGACATGATCTACAATACTTGTGATCAGATTTGCCATCCATATTGAAGAGTTGAAAACCACTTACATCGTTCTTCATGGATTTTAATATCTTTGCTTCAGATTCTATTGGTGTCGAGGAGATATGTCAATCCTCCATTCCTTTCCAAGCAATGTTTTAATCTCTTCCAATTGCCTGCTTCATGTCTTCATGGTCCCCTCTTGATGGGACAACTTTGGCCCCTTTAAGAGGTGGGCATTCCCGTTATAATAGTCTCCTTGGCCTTAGGCACGTCGCTTTTCCGTGACTCTTGAAAAAAGTATTCTTCACATATTCCTCCCTTTTCTTCTTGTCTACACTACCAAAGACTCCATTTTCTCTAAGTGAGATACACTAACTACAGTTGAGGTCATAGATGGCTCCTTTGCAATGTGTTTCTTATCCATAAGTACTAGCTCAATATGAGATGCACATGTGAAGTATTTTTTTGTTGGGGCATCAAGTAGTGTAATGGTTCCTAGATTTTGAACAATTCGGACAAGCGGGTCATCCTCTAGGAATGGACACTTACTCTGGTAATGTCCACATTCCCCAAATTTGAGGCATATAATGGGCCTTTTAGGCATACTACTATTTCCCCTATTTGAATTATTATTATTTAGTGAAAGGTTAAACCCATTACCTTGATGATTAAGAACTAATACAATCACATTGGGGGAACGCAACATACCACTTTGCATTGGGAATCGCTTGTTTGGTTGTCCCTAGTAAACTTGATCTTGTTGCAATTTTATGTAGCACACATGAGCTTCGTGACCTTGTTTCCTCCATAGTTGACATGTGAAAATCAAAGGACATTCACTTGCAACATGTCCTTGCTTTCCATAGATCGTACACAAAAGCCTACTTCTTCCTACTCCACCTCCTAAAAAATGTTCTTGTATCTCTTGGCAAAGTTGCTTCACTTCCTATGCCTCTATGTGCTCCTCCTTTGGAAGCTTGAACGCTTCAATCGCATGTGGAAGTCACGCCATTTTCCTTTCCTCCTTGTGTGTTCTCTAAGTGTTCAAACTTTTAGTTATTTTTTGAGTTGAGATGCTAGGTCACAAGGCTCCATGAGGAGTTATAGTTCATTTATGGGGAGTACAAGCTCCTTTAGCTTCAATTGGGTGGACACTATGACTGGGTTAGTTAGCCATTTTTTTCGAAAAAAATATGCGGAGGGTCTAGAAGGTTGTCCGTGAGTACTTTGATCCTTGTGACAAACACTCAAAATATTTCTCCTTCATTCAATCTTAAGCTTTCTAGCTCCTCTATTATTTTTCCAAAAATTGTTTCCTTGCTGAAACTGAATTTTGAAGGTTTCGTTCATTAAGTACCATGTGGCAATGTGATTATTGCGAACTAGATGAACCACTTATGATCCAAACCTTCTAATGTGGCTAGAGAGAAGCACCAAAAATCATCTTCCCTTCTTGGAAATTATTTGGTTTCACACAAGAATAAGAACCACTGGCATGTTCATCGGGTTCTTCAAGAGCTAAGCCCTTGAAGAATGGGACTTTTAGGTTGAATCTAGAGAGTAGGGTCTTTAAGTCCATGTGTGCCTCCATATTTTCAACTGAGGAGTCTTAAGAAGGAGGGCTGGTGGACTTACGTATGACCTTATTCCATTTTTGTTTCAAACAAATTCCTTTTCATAAGGTCCGAAATCCAGTTGTGTTCATGTGTTATGCATCTCTCCTTCTCCTTATAATAAGACTTAGGGAGAAGGATATTTATTTCTTAAAAAATGTTGTGTTGAAGCCTTTTGGAGTCTCCTTCTTCTTCATTTTCTGAATTATTTTCTTCCCTTCTTCATCTATCAAGAAGCCCTTGACCAACCGAGCATGTAAAATTTGTTGGGGGATTCTTTGGTTTATGGGTGCTAGTGTTTTTAGGGGAAAATATGATCACACTTACATTGCAGCAAATAGAAAAGTACTCTTCAATTTATTAATGACACGTGTTATAACCTAAAAGTAAGCAAAAGTTTATGGAATAGAGAAGATAGAGGAGAAAATCAGATACTACCAAAATACACTTCAAGAAGTTACATTACGTATCGTGCACATCACGTATCTTTACATGTAGCCTCTTCACCTTGACTATTTCGCTTGAGTGTAGGCATCCTTGAACTCATGCCTACACTTGCACCTACCTGCAACTATCCCTGTTGGATAGCACTTCAAGCAGTTCTCTTGCAGTTAAGTTGAATCTTTCTCTTTAACTTGCAATATAGACATTCTCAAAGAAGTGATTGCACCCTCTTATAAATATCTACTTTCTTCCTACGCTTACACATTAAGCACAGTTTTACTAACTCTCTCTTCCTTTTCTTGTCAAATCACTACTAAATCATTTCACATGCCTACACTTCCCTTTGGTCCATGTTTCTTCTAAGATGTGTTTCTTTGGAACGGCACCTCACGCTGTGGCTAAGTGTCCCACACTGGGACACACATTGCGCAACCCTTTTGTATACCTTGTGATGCTCTTGAACTTCAAGTGGATCTTCAAGAAACTTTGGATGTACAAGTCTATCAATCGGATCAACTTTTAACCTGTAATGCCCTTACGAATACTCCAAAACAATTTTTAAATAGGAGGACTTTATATAATTTTTGGAAATTGCATATCCACAATTCCCAAATGGCATTTTCCCAGATGCACATAACAGAGGGTTCACATTGACCTGGCAATACCTACAAATAAACTCCACCAATGTGAAAAACTGTGAGGATATCTTGTGCTCTACCTATGCAATGATAGTGAATTCAACCTCCAAATGATGACATGTGCACTATTATGCATCCATTTTGCAACGTTTGCACCAATTATGTTCTGATAATCCTCATTGCATGTTAGATAACATATGATTTCATACAATTTAGATGCGTACATAGGAGGCCAATTCACTGAATGTGGTCACATGTGAATAAATACATCTTGAAAACAAGAAGTGAAATCAAGAACAAAGGACTTGAAATCATACAAAATCTATATATCTTTCTTACGAATAGGTACAAACCAGGAAAGAGGATGGGTAGATAATATACTTCCTATGGTCCCTACTAGATAAGCATAATCGTGGTGCTCACGTGGTTACATCCTCTTGAAGTCCTACAAATTTATAGAAATGTTTGAAACTTCCATCTCGTTCCTTCAAATGTTTCTTGAAAGCTTTGTTTTAGAGATTTTCTCATACTCGTTGTCTTTTGGGGTAATTGAAGAAGATTGGTTTACTATGATTTAAAACTCATAGATTTTCTTATGTAATCCCTTATTACATCCTAAAGATGCTCATATTTAATCCTTTCTTACTTTTCTCATATTTCTTGAACTTATTTTCTAATAACTTTAGGGATAAAGTTAGTTTTTTTAACAAACATATCCATGGTGATCGGTTTTGACAGAAGGTAGACTTGCCAAAATATCAAGGGAGCACTAGATTATGCCCTCTAAATAAACTAGTAAATATTAGTTAACTTTTTTCCGATTATGTGGTCATCCATGGAAGGGAATATGGTACAAGGGTATGCAAGGTTATAAGGTGGTGGTGGGTGGGGGGATGATCTATAGTGCTTGTGATCAAAAGTAGTATTCATTTTAAAGAGTTGAAAACCACTTAATCCCTCTTCATTGGATTTTAATATCTTTGCTTCACATTCTATTAGTGTCCTTTCCTAGAAATTTTATAATCTCTTCCAATTGCCTCCTTCATGTCTTCATGGTCCCCTCTTGATGGGGAGCCTTTATAAGATGGGCATTCCTGTTATAATACTCTCCTTGGCGTTACGAACTTCTCTTTTAATTGACTCCTAAAAAACTTATTCTCCACGTCTTCCTCCCTTTCCCTCTTTCTTACAATACCAAAGAGTCCATTTCCTCTAAGTGAACTACCCTAGGTATACTTCAAGCCATAGATGCCTCCTTTGCAATGTGATTCTTATCCATAGATAGCATCTAGATATGGGATGTAGATGTGATGTACTTTTTTTTGGGGGCATCAAGTAGTGTAATGGTGCCAATATTCTCAACGATTTGTACAAGGGGGCATCCTTTGGTAATCTAGGCGTATTATAATCTCCCTTATTTGAATATTTTTTAATTAATGAAAGGCTAAAGCCATTACTTGGATGATAAACAACTAATACCATGACATTGTGGGAAGGAAACATACCACTTTGTATCGGGAATTTCTTGTTGCCTTATCCCTAGTAAAAATTTTGTTCTTGCACTTTTATATAGCAATCATGAGCTTCCTGCCCTTGTTTCCTCCATGGTTGACATGCGAAAATCAATGGAAATTCACTTGCAACATGTCCTTCATTTCCATAGATGGTGCACCAAAGCCTGGTTTTTCCTACTCCACCTCCTAATCAAAGTGCTTGAAGCTCTTTCCAAAGTTGCTCCACTTCCTCTATCTCCATGTGCTTCTCCTTTTGAAGGTTTAAGGCTTCAATATCATATGGAAGTTGCACTAGTGTCCTTTCCTCTTCCTTATGTATTCTCTAGTTCTTCAAACTTTAAGTTATTTTTTGAATTGAGATGCTAGGTTGCAAGGTCCCATGGAGAGTTATAGTTCAAAAGCTCCAATTCCATATTGTTATCTTATCTTCTCTAGTCTAATTGGGGTTGTGATAAACCCATGAGTGGTAGTTATGTGGAGTACAAGCTATTTTAGCTTAAGTTGGGTGGACACTACGAGTGGCTCAGTAAGCCACTTTTTTACCAAAAAAAAAAAGATGTGGAGGTCTAGAAGCTTGGAGATGCGTACTTTGACCCTAGTGAAAAAAACTCCAATGATTTCTCCTTCATTCAATCCTAAGCGTTCTAGTTTCTCTATGATTTTTCCAAAAATGTTTATTTGGTCGAATTGATTTTTGAAGTTCCTTTCATTAAGCCCCATGTGCCAAAGTGATTATTGGGAACTAGATGAACCACTTATGATCAACCCCTCTAATGTGGTTAAAGAAACGCACCAAAAATAATCTTCCCTTCTTGGAAATTTTGTGGTTTCACACAAGGATAACAACCACCGGACATGCTCATGAGGGTCTTCATGAGCTAAAACCTCGATAGATGAGAGTTTAATGATGAGTCTAGAGAGTAGGGTCCCTAAGTCCATGTGTGCCTCCATATTTTAAACTAAAGATGATGAAGAAGGAGGGCTCATGGACTTACATATGACCTTCCTTCTTTTTGTTTTAAAAGAAATTCCTTTATGTAAGGTCTAGGATCTAGTTGTGTTCATATGTTATGCATCCCTCCCTTTCCTTATAATGAGTCTTGGGGAGAAGATATTTATCTCTTAAAAACTGTTGTGCTGAACCTTTTTGGAGCCTCCTTCTTCTTTATTTGCTGAATGCATTTGTTCTCTTCTCTATCAAGAAGCCCTTGAACCACCAAGCATGTCAAATTTCTTTGGGGATTCTTTGGTGTATGGTTGTTTGAGTGTTCATAGGGGAAAAGATGATCACACATACATTGCAGCCAATATAGAATTTCTCTTCAATTCATAAGTGAATAGTGTAACAACCAAAAATTAAACAAACTTTTACCGAATAGAGAAAAGAGAGGTGAAAATTGTATCGGATACTACCATACACGTCTAGACAACAAGATGCAATACACGTATGACTCATGTACATCAGGTACTATGCTTACAGGTATAGAGTCTTTGCATGCAACCTCTTCACCTTTATTTATTGGCTTGATTGGATTCATCTTTGCACTCACGCCTCATCGAATGGTGGAGCACTAGTCACACTTGCACCGACCTACAATTGTCCTCCTTGGATAGCACTTCAAGCCACTTCAAGACAATGTATAGTGAAGTATGTCCTATTCTCTCCTGCAGTTAAGTTGAATATTCCTCTCTAACTTGCAATACAGACATTATGGAAGAAGTGATTGCACCCTCTTACACAATATCCACTTTCTTCCTATGCTCACACACTAAGCATATTCTTTGCTAACTCTCTCTAACCTTGCTTGTCAAATCTCTACTTAATCATTATTCATGCGTACAGTTACCTTTGGTTCATGTTTCTTCTACGATGTTTTGAATGGGACATGCACCTCACTCTTTGGCTAAATATCCCACACTGGGACACAGATTACCCAACCCTTTTGTATACCTTGTGATGCTCTTGAGCTTGAAGTCAATGTTCAAGAAATTTCTCATGTACAAATCTTTGTTAACTAGATCAAATATTTTCGTGTAAAGAAAGACATTAGGATTAAACAAATGTTTTTAATGGGAGGACCTTTTATAGGTTTTTCAAATTACATATTCACAATTCAAAACCAGCATTTTCCAGATACACATAACAGAGGGTTCACCTCGACCTTCCAATACCTACAAATAAACTCCACCAATGTGAACGATTCTGAGCAAACGTTGTGCTCTACCTATGTAGTGACAGTGAATTCAACACACCCAACGACCGCATGTGTGTTTGTTATGCATCGATTTTGCAACTTCTGCACCAATTTTGTCTCGAGAATCCTCATGCCATGTCAGATAACATATGATTTCATAAAATATAGATGCATAAATAGGATGGAAATTTATTTGATGTGGTAAGATATTAATAAATTACGTCTTGAAAACAAGATGTGAGATCTACAACAAAGAACTTGAAGTTATAAAAAATCTATATATCTTCCTCAAGAATAGATAGAGACCACAAAAGAGCATGGGTAGATAATAAATTCCTATGGACGCTACACGAGAAGCATAATCATGATACTTTTGCGGTTGCATTCTTATGAAGTGCTACAAATTTATAGAAATTCTTAAAAACATTTATCTTGCTCCTCCAAAAAATTCTTGCCAGCTTTATTTTAAAGCTTTCCTCATACTAGATGTCTTTGGGATACTTGAATAAGACTGGTTTATTATCGTTTGAAACTCTTAGATTTTCTTTTGTAAATCCCTTATTACTTCCTATATATGTTAATATTTGATCTTTCTTGGCATTCTCATATTTCGTGCACTTATTATTTGATAATTTTAGGTGTAAATCCAATTTCTTTCACAATCATATGCATGGTGCTCAGTTTTCATAGAAGGTAGTCTTGTTAATAATCAAGGGAGCACTAGATTATGCCCTCTCAATAGACTAGTAAATATTAATTAACTCTCTTTCTAATTATAAGGTCATCCATGCAAGGGAATATGATACAAGATTATACAACCCATGAAAGCAGGGCCACATTCTAGGACAACTAGGTACACATACACTAGAGCGCATATGCGAGAAACCCCAACTCATTACCGTAAGAATGAAACACGATATGAGTAATGAAAATCTCCCTTAATAAGTATGAACTAGCATATGCGAGAAACCCCAACTCGTTACCGTAACAATGAAACACGATATGACTATTGAAAATAATCTCCCTTAATAAGTATGAACTAGATACAAGATCGAACTAAACAAGAGCCCGTATTATAAAATTAGAAGATGACATCTAGGAGCTCGGTTAGATAAGAGTAGAACAAGGGACTATGGAATAATATGAACAATGCACTAGGCAAGAACAAGAGCGAGACCTTAGAAGTACTAACGAGCGCACTATAAATCCCTAGGATTCCAATATTTTAATTCAGAAGAAGGAGTATTTGTATGGCCAACCCCTCCTTGAGGGTATTTTCGTCTGATAATATCAGCCATGATGTCAAAAAGTAAAAAGAAGACCTCTAGATGTTGAACAAAGGCATATAGACTATTGTTATTAGGGTTTCACATGTTCTAGACATGATGATCATGTTAGATATCCCAAGTTCCTCATTAATCACGAGGTACGAGAAAATGATATTGAAATCTAGAATTGACTATTTACTTTTTGTTCTTCACAATTACTAGAAGAAATATTCTAAAAAATGAGTAAAATGTTTGAAAAGAATATATAAAAGAAATCTATAAAGGAAGCATTCGCTAGATTACTTTCAAGATTTTAAGTATCCTTGGATGGATTAGTTTACCATTCAAGAATATTTTCTTTTATTATTGAGCATATTTTTAATGGACTTCGAGGTTAATCTATACTAATAGCTTACGAACATACAATATTTATTCTATATCACATGATGAGGTCAAGAAGATGATATGTAGATTATTCCTCTATACATGTGTGTCCAAATACGGACATGATGAGGTCAAGAAGATGATATACATTATTCCTCTATATATATGTGTCCAAATAGGAATAAATAGAGACATGATCAAAATGTGAGACGTGTAGCTATGAATAGGGTATATAAAAGAATACTTCGAAACATTCTCTTCGCTCCACAAATAAAGCACATGCTCCAAGACTCAAACTAGCTAGTTATTAAAAAAAACAATCATCTCAAGATAAAAAAATACAATAACTTGAATGAAATCGAAGCATTCTGCATTTAAAACTCTTGCTTTACAATGGTAAACTAACTTACTAGAATGGCATGCAACTCAAATAGTCGGGTGTGCCATGGTGATCAAAAACTTACTTTTTCATCCGTTATTTATATTTTGACTTGTTGGAGATCAAAACACAAAGATTTGAGAAAACTAAGAGGAACTTACTGAAGTTTCTTTTGGACTAGTGATCCCAATAAATGACATGTCCTCAAAATTAAATGGGCCATTAACAGGAAATATTTTGGTGGTTTGGTCTTTTGGACATGGAGGGATTGGTAGATAAGATGGTTGCCAAGTGGATGATCAAAGCATGGTGAAAATCAAAAGCTCCATGTGTCAGGGGAGCACTAGATTGCGCTCTCTGACCACAGTAGACAAGATTTTGAAAATACACTTCTGATAACAAGAACATCCACGTAGGGAAATAATACAAGAATACATGATCAATACAAGATGTCCCACAACCCGAGACTCAATGGTATGGAAAACTAGACTAGAGATGATACAAGAGATCCCACAACCTAGGACCCTAGGTAAGGAACAATATATCATGATTACAAGAATTCCCTCTAAGGATATGAACTAGATACAAGAAATAACTAGAAAAGATCTTGTATGAAGAGATTAACACACAACAAGAAAGGATGTCCACGACACAAGACTAGACAAGACAAGAGCAAGAGACAAGACTAGAGCTTGAACTGGAACTTGAAAGTACTTACTTCGTGATCACAACCCCTTGAGCTCCCAAGACTGGCATTGGCAAGAATGATTATAAATATGGCTAAAACCACCTTATATAGGTTTTCAAGGGTGGTTCATGAAAGGCGGTTACAAATTGATGATGTCGTCAATGATGCCATCAATTCAAAACATGAGCTTTGGATATCGAAATGAGGGAAGTAGATAGTCAATCTTATGGTTTTGCAACATTTCAAATGCAATGGAAGCATTAGTTTCTCCGAATTCTAAAATAATCATTAAATATATAAATTGACATGGAATCTAAGGTTTGTGATGGTTTCCTTTGTGTCCATGACATCACCTCCCCCTCAAGCGATGAGTTCCATGAGTATTTATGTGAGTAGGAGATCTTCTATGACTTGAATCTTCATAGCTCTTGGTCTTTGTAGAGTTCTTCATATCTGGTATTGGAACAAGATGATGATGGATATCCATGATGAAATTGGAAAGGGTTTGTAGTATATCTAGGTACAAAATCAAGGGCATGGTTCTCATGATGGACTCTATTCTTCTTTTGACTCTGATGATGGTCCTTTTGGCTTGGGATGGTGTTTGTGGAAGTTCTAATACCAACTTGTTTCTTCTTCTTAGGGCATTTGGATACCACATGATCATGCTCTCCACATTAAGATCATAGTCCATTATCCTTTCAATATTGTCTTTCCTTTGTTGTAAGTCATCTCACCATGATGTGATCCAACTGCATGGGTTCTAGTCGATTTTCTCGAGCATTTGTTGTTGCAAAATAGGGGAAAACTTGTATTCTCAATTTATAATAGAAGTTCTCTTCTCTGGTTTTCTCTCAAACAACCTATTATCACAGTTGATTGCTTGATTCATGAGTTCATTTAAACTATTTACCATGGGCATGGTTAGCATGAGGTCCTTGACCCCATCATGTAAACCCCATAGATGGAGGTATATTTCCTTGATGTAGCTTCCTTAGCTTTGTCTGAGCAACAAGTCAACAATTGGTATCTCTGAAAGAAGATGTGAATTCTTAATCATAGAGAATATCAATCTTCATCTCTAGGATAGGTGCAAATTATGAAAGAGCATGACCACATAACAGAGATCCTATGAGTCCCACTTGAGACGCATCATCTGGGTACTCGTCAAGTTGCATTCATATGAACTACTTCACTTGTTGTAGAAATCCTCACTTCTTAGATCTTCTCCCATCAAATTTCTGAGGCATGCTCACTTTTGGACTTTTCTTCATATTTGTTGCCATGGCTGTACATGAAGAAGATTGACTTCCAATGATTTGCAACTCTTCAATTTGCCTTTGAAGTTCCATGATTACATCTTGAATATTCTGTTGTTGAATCCCTTCTAGGTTTTCACGTATCTCTTGGACTTGTTGTTGAAGACTTTAAGTGCAGAAAAAAATTATTCTCAAAGAATCTCCATATTGCCTAGTCTTGATGAAGGTAGTCTTGCCAAAATGTTAGGGGAGCACCAGATTGTGCTCTCTCACTACAGGACACAAGATTTTTTAAATACACTTCTGATAACAAGAACATCTATGTAGGGAAAATAATACAAGAATACGTGATTGATACAAGACGTCCCACAACCCTAGACTCATAGGTATGGAAGCTCGACTAGAGATGATATAGGATATCCCACAACCCAGGACAGTAGCTATGGAACAAGATATCAGGATTACAATAATTCCCTCCAAGTATATGAACTAGATACAAGAAGTAACTAGAAAAGATCTCCTACTATGAGATTACAACAGGACAAGAAAGGATGTCCATGACACAAGATCAAACAAGAGTAGAGCAAGAGACAAGACTAGAGCTTGAGCTTGAACTTGAAAGTACTTACTTGGTCATCATGACCCCTTGAGCTCCAAAACATTGCATTTGCAAGACTAATTATGAATGTGGCCAACCCCTCCTTATATAGGTTTTCAAGGGCAGTTCATGAAAGGTGATTACGAATTGATGATATCATTGATGATGTCATCAATTCAAAACATGAGCTATGGATATCGGAATGAGGCAAGTAGATAGTCCATCTTAAGGTTTTGCAAAATTCTAGATGTAATGGAAGCATTAGTTTCTCTAAATTTTGAACCAATCATGAGATATAGAAATTGACATGGAATCTAGGGTTGGGAATGGTTTCCTTTCTGTCCATGAGACCATGCATGAAATTGATTCTTATAAACATTTCTAGGCTGAGACGTGATATGCTCACTTGTTCATTTTCCCCTTTTCTTGTGAAACCTTCAGGTTTGGAATTAGTTTACTTCTTGTGTAAGAGTTGGAATAGGAACCATACATCAAGGCCACTAAAGATTGGAACGTGGCAGCCAAGATTAGGCAAGAAGATTCTATTTGGCTCCCACTTAGGGGAATCAAAGAAATTTACTCCCAAAAACTTTGAAGGGCAAAGAAGGTATGAAAAAAAGGCTTTCATATATGGAACCATCTATGGAACCATCTATGGAACCATGAGAGAAAACATTGGATTAGATATGAGGACATTGACCCAGCTAGGAGAGTTAACTATTAAGATTGAACTCTTATGAGACATAGATTTGGTTCTTGGGAGAACTCAAAGGTCCCCTTCTTCTTGGACATGATCCACCACAGACTGATGGGTTAAGGTGGATCAACGATAACACATTGGATAAGGCAATAAATATCAAATATGTAAAGTTAAATAAAAGAAGTGGAAATTTACAAGAGAATTAGGAGGAGACGTAGAGAAGTTTAATAAACGTGTAGTCTCTTTCGTGGGCGATCCATTTTCTTTTAAATTTATCTCTTTGGAAAGCAAGATCACAGAGTTATTGAATGAAAGGACTCCCTTACAACTCCTCAGCCTTTAAACATCTACAGTTGTGCAAAATATGTCTCTCACGATGTTTCTTATTTTGATTGTGTTCGCAAGAGTTGAAGAATAGGTCGTTGCAAAGTATCATGCCTTTACAATTATCACTTAAAAAGACAAAAAAGAAAACATTCCTAAACTCTATTCGTATAAATACAAATGAAATCTTTAAGTGGTCGAAGGACACCCCGAATAATTTGTCATTGTATTGTAGGTATTTATATTTCTCTATTGATTTGTCCTACACACTTTTTCTCTCATTTCTAATATGAAAGAGAGTAATTGAGTCTCAAAGGTGTCATGGGTAATATAAACAATAGAAAGATTCACAACCAAATTCGGGAGAACGAGATGTTGAATCGGCATTGTTTCGTTTCAATTTTGACCTTTGAGGCCATCTGAACGATGGATTGATATGTGACTTTGTGTGCCTCCTAGTCTTCGCATTTCATTTTCTTCTGAAATGCTTTTCTTTAAGTACGCATCAATCACAAAGAGTATACTTTTGCTTCACACTTCAATTGAAGGTGTGCAAAAGTTCTCTAGAAAATAATTACTAGGTTGTGAGGTTGTGAGCACTAAGCAAAATACTAAGACCTTCCAGTCCTTAAATAGAAAGTTTCTTAAGGTATTTTGAACTCTCAACCTATTTGTTTTGACACAGAAGTTTGAGAGCCTTAAGTGCCTTGGTGGTTCATGTGCATATTTTGGAAGCTTAGGGAACGTACTAAGTGCCTCTGAAAGTATAAAAGCTGGTCTTGAACAGGATTTAGCAAAGATAATCTCATCGCTAAAATATACCATCAACTCTTCATGGTATAAGAGCATAGTCAAAGAGGAGACATTATGGGTAATGAATCCTTCTCATCTATTGAAACATTGGATTGAAGCAACTTCTCAGCATGGTGTCTAAGAATTGAGTCTTATCGACAAGGAAGTAATTTGTATGCATACATCTCAAGGGATCAAACGATGCCAATACTCAAAAGTAAGGGCCAACCAATTCGAGAGTAGTAGCCAATGTTGAATGCATGGTGTTCAAAGGATGCTTTGGGAAGATCATACATTCTCAACTCTATCTCTCATCTTTTACTCCCTCATATTAGGAACTCTAAGACCTATCAAGAGACATCAAATGATTTAGAGGCATTCTTGTCCTTAAGTACCAAAGCTTGGAAGAATCAACACTATAGCTGATGCCCATGCAAAGTGAGAGTGATTTTTTCACCAAGATGGACATTGCAGAACAACTTTGGAGCATTGGAGAGATCATTAACAAAGAGAAAACTGTGAAGCAAGTCATCAATGGGATCAAAGCTGATGACTAGTGGGAAGCCTTCACCACAAGCATTGATCTCTACATGGAAATGCAAGTTCTTGACTTCAACACACACATGGATCAATGTTTTGTACATGAATCCAAGCTCATGAAGAATGGTGAGAGCCAAAAATGTAATCAATCCTTTACACTCTATAGAATTAAGAACAAAGGCAAGGACAACAAAGAAAAACATAAGAATTATAATGATGAAGCAAGTACCTCTCAAAACACCTTTGCAAGTAGGGGTAGAGGTTCAATAGGAAGAGGCAGAGGAAGTAGGAAAGGCATGAGGAGAGATCAAAGATCATCACCCTATGCCATATGCGGTATATCAAATTTTAACATAGAGAATTGCTTTAGGAACCCAACAAATCATAGAGGAAGAGGATACAACAGACCAGGCTAAGAGATCTCAAGAGGAAAATTCAATAACTCTTATGGATACTATAAAAACTCATACCAAAACAGCTATTAACGAGGATACAAAAGAAGGAAAGACCACAACAACTACATAGATGATGAAGCTCAAGAGGATTCACTTATACTTATGAACATGACAATGAAAGAAGGAAAGTTTGATGAGCATGTGTTCTAAATAGATTTTGGATGCTCAAATCATGTGGCAAGAAGATCCAAAGAATAAGCATGAAGCTCAAATAGGAGATTACACAAGACATCTGGTTGAGAAGATAGGAAATTTGAAGACATCTAATGGTAACATGAACTTACTAAAATGAGTACTTTATGTGCCAACCATTACAAAGAATCTTATAAGTGAAGGCAAGATTGTTGAGAAATATTTGTAGGTGAGATTTACGAAGCATGAGACCTCTGTTGAAGATCTGTATCAAGGTTTCAAGAAGATGGCAAAGGGAGAGAATATTGGTAGGTTGTTCACACTTGAACTCCAAGAAACCATGAATTTTTCCTTCTTTAACTATGGCACTCAAACCCCATCGGAACTAGATGTTTGGCATAAGAGGCTAGTTCACAGTGGAGAAATATACCTCAAACAAATGAGTAGATATCAGAGTGTACTACTACTACCCAATATGTCAAAGCAACACATGATATACAAGTGTAGTGTATCTAAATGTGGTAAGTCCCACAGGCAAACATTCACCAAGAAAGGATACATACATGGAGATCTCTAGAGCCTATCTAGAGAGATTTTTGGGTGCGAAGCAAAGAACCATGAATCTCATGATCAAGGTGCTATGTGTAGTTCATAGATGATTGTAGCAAATGGAATATCTTATATTTTATGAAGAATAAGGATGAAGTGTTTTCATGCTTTAAGAAATATCTATCTCCTGTGTAGAATGAAACGACTACAATGTGAAAAGCCTAAGGCCAAATGGAGGGGAAGAATACTTCTCCCATGAATTCAATTCCCATCTCCAAGATGGAGCAATCAAAGGGGAAATGAGTACTAGATACACTCTTGAGAAGATTAACTCTGTTGGTAGTTGTGTTGGTAGCCTTGTGATCATGCCTATGCAGGGCTTTTGGGAATGCCGATGCATGCCTGTCAATTTCTTAGCATAAGTAGATTGTAATTTCCTAGTAGTGAAATATGCTTGGTCAAGCAAGGAAATGTTAGAATCCACTTTCAAACGTCAAGAATGACACAATGTTTTCTCATCCATGTCTTCCGATTGATGAAAATGGGTACTAAGATAAGGGGAATGTTAGTTGGGTCTGCTAATTGGAGGTTTATATATATATATATATATATATATATATATATATATATATATATATATATATATATATATATATATATATATATATATATATATATAATTTTTTTTTTTTCAAAGGTTTATTCAGGGTGTATTGATTCTCTGATTTATGAACTTCTGCCTCGATAGTAAGCGTAGATTGTAAGAGTATATCGTAAGCAATTAGAGTAGAAATTCCAAAATATAAGGTAAAACGTTTTCACTCTCATTTCATTTCAGTCAATGCTCCAGCATTCTAAGCAAAACATCTCTCTCATTCACACACACACTCATGTCCCTGAATTATCCAGCACTCTAAGAAAATCTTATCTCTCTCTCTCATTCACACAGACACACTCATGTCCCTAAATTATCTAGCACTCTAAGAAAATCCTCTCTCTCGCGCACACACACACACACATGTCCCTGAATTATCCAGTGTTCTGAGAAAAGCATCTCTCTCTTTCTTTCTCTCTCACACACACACACATGTCCCTCGATTATCCACCATTCTAAGAAAAGCATCTCTCTCTCTCTCTCTCTCTCTCTCTCTCTCTCTCTCTCTCTCGTCCCTGCAGACCGAGGTCTCACTGTACATTTCAGAATCCCACAGAGAAACGTAACCTGCACCTTACCCCATCGTATCCCCTTGTCGTATGAGTTTAGTACGACACTGCTCCGATCCTGAAGATCATGGATAGGACTAGCGAGAAAAGTTTTCGGATATGGAGAGTGTACATGACTTTCCCAGAATCACAAGTTTACCACACAGTAGAGAATGGTGCAGTTTAGTGATTTATATGATGCAAGTCATGTGCTGTGCAGCGCCTCCGTATGAGGCTGCACCTCCACAGCATTTTCAGAATTCTTTTGTACAATCTTCGATGGACGCTAAAAAGTGGAGCTCATCGGGAGAGAAGCCAGACAACGCTCACAGAACTTAACTCCAAGAGATACTTTTTTTTTTTTCGCTAAATGAGAGTTCGACAAACGCCTATTCTCCGACACTTTAATTAATAGAGAAAAAACAAATGTACAAGAGAACGTGCTTTGTATCCATGGGTCCTCTGAATCACAAAGAACACTGGTTACATCGCTAAAGAGCTTTACAAAGAAGGTTGATCATCTCCTCGTCCTTTTCATGTGGGACCCATTTACTCTTAATCTTGTTTTTCTCCAGGAAAAATATTCTATGATGCCTAAAAGGTGGGGGTTTCTTACAATTGGAGATTCTTTTTCCTAAAAGGAATATGGATTCTTCTATCGACCATTCTTTAGGAGTGCTTTCAACATTGGCCACACACCTCTCTTTCCAGATCTTCGAGAGGGTCTCACCTCTAATCACATTCCACAATGATGAGGAACATCCAATCACTTCTCCCAACAAAGCATGTTTCCTTGGTTCATCCTTATAGCAGCATAATTTTTTCAAGGGTCCGAGAGACTAACTTTGAGTTTAGGCATGAGAAAAAGTGGTGCCCCAAGTCCTCATTGCCATGTAGACATCATTTCGACCATGGGGGGTCCCCACAAATTTAGATAGCCTTTAGAGTTGTCCAAATTCCTCAGTGGAGAATCTACCACATAAGCAACTTTTTTATTTTGATGAGGGGACACCAAATGGATTGGGACTTAAAATCCCATTGCAAACTCAACAAATCAACGCACCACTTGATATTAAGCTTAACATGGAAGTCCTTAATCTTCTTGAATCTCGGAATTTAGTCAAGGTTGTTGCCATTGTTCCACCTAAGGCCCTCATGGCGAGGAGGGCCATGCTATCAAAAGGATCAGAAGGAGCGAGATTCAAAGTCAAGGTACATTTACTTCTCATAAAGATTAAAGAGTTGACAATACAGGTAAAGAAACAATGGGAGATAGTCTCCAAATTGAAAAGTTGGATAGAGAAAACTATCCAGCTTGGTCTATGAGGATGGAAGCTCATCTTATGAGCAAAGATCTGATAGGATATATCACAGGAGATGAAGAAAAGCCAGAATTTAGAGATCCTAGTGTTCCAACTAGAGAGGAGCTTGCAGACTTGAAGAATTGGATGAAGAAGGATGCTCAAGCAAGAAGCATTATCTACATGGCAGTCAATGACTATTTGCTTCCTCACATTAAAGGACTTGAAAGTGCATGTGACATTTGGAATGCTTTGGAGGAGCATTTCCAAAACACAACCAAATCAAGGAAGGCTTCACTATGGGCAGAATTTACTACCTTCAAGAAGAAGGCCTCACAGTCAATCTCTGATTATGTGACAAAGATGAAGGACATTGCAGATTCTCTAGGTGCAGTGGATGAAGATATTGAAGAAGACAAATTGGTAAGAAATTCTCACAGGGCTAAGAGGAGATGAGAAGTGGAAGTTCATTTTATCTACAGAACTTTCATTAGATCACTTTACTCCTGATTTGAATCAATTGTTAGGTCATATGCTAACTTTTGAGAATGATATCAAAGGAGATGTTGATAAGAGTGCAGGTCATGCAATGTACTCTAAAGACAAGAAGAAAGCTAACAAAGGAAAGCAACAATCAGGTGAAGAAGAAGGTACTTCAAACCAAGAAAATTTCATAAGAGGAAAAGGAAATGGCAGAAGTAGAGGAAGAGGCAGAAATAACAAAGATAATGCAAGAGCTTGTTGGATATGTGGTAAGACCAATCATCTATCTCATGATTGTTGGCACAATAATCAGAATAATAGTAATTATCAGAACTTTAATCAAAGAGCAAGAGGTGGTAGATTTCAAAGAGGAAACTTCAGAGGTAGAGGTGGTAGGAATTCTTTTGGAAGAGGTGGAGGAAGAAGCTTCCAAAATCAATCCTATAATAACACCTACTACAACTATGCATCAGATCAAAAGGAGGACTCGACTCTTATTATGAATACATGTGAAACCTCACATGAGGACATGAGAGTGTTCTATATTGATTCAGGATGTAGTTATCATTTAAGTGGAAATATTGCTTTGATGACTGATCTAGATCATAATGCAATTAATCATACAGTTCAGACAGGTGATAATACAAAGCATAAGGTAAAGCCAATTGGTTCAGTCAAAGCTAAGGATGGGAGCACTCTTCTGAGTAAGGTTCTTTATGTTCCCACAATTCCAAAGAATTTGATCAGTGTAGGTCAAATTGTGGAAAAAGGATATGAGGTAAGGCTTACCAATGATGGAGTTTATGTTGAAGACCCTAGTCAAGGGTATAAACAGGTTGTTACAGGAAAGAAAGAAGGAAGGCTTTTCACATTGAAGGTACAAGGAAATGTTGGACATGCTATGTTCACATATGGAGAGCAGAAGGTGTCAGAATTGGATCTTTGGCACAAAAGACTTGGACACTTCAATGAAAGAGGTATTAAAGAAATGATTAACAATGATTCAGTGCTTGGGTTGCCTAACATTGCAGGTCAACACATGACATACAGATGTGAGGCATGTCAATTAGGTAAGGCTCATAAGCAATCCTATTCCAAGCATGGGTTTATGTACTCAGAAAGACTTGAATTGGTGCATACAGATGTGTGGGGTCCTTCAAAGGATTTTAGTATAAATGGTTCAAGATATTATGTCATTTATGTTGATGATGCTACCAGATGGATCACAATTTATGTGATTAAAGAAAAATCAGAAGTGTTTAATACATTTAAACACTATCATGCATATGCAGAAAGGATTACAGGTCAAAAATTGAAGAGACTAAGGTCAGATGGAGGGGGAGAGTATTTTTCAAATGAAGTCAATGATTACTTGTGGAATGCAGGTATAAAGAGAGAAGTTACTTGCAGGTACTCTCCTTAACGAAATGGGGTAGAAGAAAGAAGAAATAGGACTCTTGTTGAGTTTGTAAGGTCCATGATGAAAGAGAAGAATTGCCCAAATTACCTGTGGGCAGAGGCTGTAAATACAGCTACATATTTGGTCAATAGATTGCCTTGTAAAGCTTTGCAAGGTATGACACCATATGAAGCTTGGTGGGGTAAGAAACCTACCTTGGATCATTGTAGAATATTTGGATGTTTGGCATATGCATATGTGCCATCTCAATTGAGGCATAAGTTGGAGCCTAAGGCAGAAAAGTATGTATTTATTGGTTATGATGATAAGCAAATGGGATACAGGTTGTGGAGTCCATCCACAAAGCAATTCCTTGTATCCAAGGATGTTACATTTGATGAGCAAGGTACTTGGTATGCAGGTAAATATAATGTACATGCAGATGATGAAGAAGTAGTGGATCAAAGAAAAGGTAAAGCAAAGATTCAATTACTTGATGAAAGTGAGAATAATGAAGTACAGGTTGAAGTTGAAGAGAGGCCAAGGCTTGATCCAAAATGTGATGAACCAGAGACTTCAAGAAGTGCAGAAGTTAGGAGGTCATCTAGGAACAAATGGCAACCTACAAGGTATAGCTATGACACTTCATTTTTGACTACTAAAGATTATGCTTATTTAGTAAAAGCAGATGAAGATCCATCTACATATGATGAAGCCAAAGGCAAGAGGAATTGGGAAGAAGCCATGCAAGAGGAGTATGATGCATTGATAGAGAATCAGACTTGGGATCTGGTTCCTAAACCAAATAGTCAGAAAATCATTGGTTGTAAGTGGGTTTATAAAACCAAAAGATTTGCAGATGGAAGTGTGTCTAGGTACAAAGCTAGACTTGTTGTGAAAGGGTATGCACAGACATATGGAGTAGACTATGATGAGACTTATAGTCATGTGGCAAAAATGACAACCATCAGAACCCTCATAGCAATTGCTGCTTGCAAAGGTTGGAAGTTGTCTCAATTAGATGTTAAAAATGCTTTTTTGAATGGTTACATTTCAGATGAAGTTTACATGGAGCAACCAGATGGGTTCAAAGATCAAGTGAATCCAAATCATGTGTGTAAACTCAAGAGAGCTTTGTATGGATTAAAGTAGGCCCCAAGGGCATGGAATTATAGGCTTGTAAAATTCTTGAATGATCTTGGATTTCAAGCATCAAAGGCAGATAGTAGCTTGCTAGTCAAAGCAAGTGAAGATGGATTCATTTATGTTTGTATTTATGTTGATGACATAATACTTACAGGAACAGATGATAAAGGGATACAAATGATCAAGAAGCAGATGGAGAAAGAGTTCAAAATCAGTGATTTGGGGAACCTATCATTCTTTTTGGGAATGGAGATTTCTTATACTCAACATGGAGTATATGTGACCCAAGAAAGGTATCTTAAAAATTTGCTAACCAAATTTAAAATGGAAGATTGCAGGGTTGCACCTACACCTTTGGAAGTGAACCATAAATTGTCTAGGTTTGGAGGAGAAGAGTTCAGAGATATGAAACTCTATCAAAGTTTGGTTGGTAACTTGATTTATGCTACATTGACAAGGCCTGATTTGTCATATGTAGTTGGTGTGCTTTCACAATTTATGCATTGTCCTAGGAAGGAACATTGGATTGCAGGACAAAGAGTACTTAGGTACATCAAGGGTACACTCAGAGAAGGGTTGTACTATGGATTTACTTCTGATACAAGAGTGAAGATATATAGTGATGCAGATTGGGCAGGTAATGTGGATGATAGAAGATCAACACATGGATACTTGTGCTATGTAGGAGACAAATTGATTTCATGGTGTTCTAAGAAGCAACATACAGTTGCTTTGTCATCTACAGAAGCATAATACAAAGGTATGGTGGAAGCTGCAAAGGAGGTAATATGGCTAAAGACACTTATGAAGGTTTTTGATGTGGTTCAAAGTACTCCTATTGTTTGTGGAGACAACATGAGTTCTCTATATTTGGCAGCTAATCCTGTCTTTCATGCTAGAACTAAGCATATTGAAATACAGTACCATTTTCTGAGAGAGAAGGTCATTGATAAGGAGATTGAAGTCATACACACTCCTACAAAAGATCAACTTGCAGATATGATGACAAAAAGTCTAGATGGACCAAAGCTACAAAGATTCAAGGATATGGCAGGAATCAAGAAAATAGAGAAGAACCTCAATTAATGATTGAGGGGGAGCTGTTGGTGCATGTCAATCATCAATTGAAGGATTATGAAGAAATGAAGTCAAGGAGTCAAGAAGAGAACAAATTCAGAAGATTGAAGGAAGGACATATTCAGAAATCCAAAGAATTGTACACATATGTACATTAGCTGACTTATACTTTTGTTTAGTCATAAACTTGTATATATTCATCTATAAATACTTTGGAAAATGTCGGGACAAATAGAGCAGAAGAAGAATAGAGAATAGGAAGGAAGAAATGAATAGTAGAGAGTGTCATTAGACACATGAGAAGTGAGTTGAGTTCATCAACTTCACTCAGATGTAATTTTTCTGAGTAATCAAGAAAACTTCATGCGCCCGATGTTTTGCTCTCTGCTCCCTCTGTGTTTAATCTTTTGTGAAATCCTTCTGCACGTATCTAAGTCCATAGCTAATCTATCTATGGCTAGAATTTGAGAGACTAATTTTGATCAGGTTGAGAGAATTTAGTTTAGGAACATTTATATGTGAAGATGTTCTGAGAGTCGACAAAACTGGCGCAGATTTCATGTTCAGTGAAATGAACATTACTCAGTGTGTGGTGTAAAGTTTTACACAAGTGAGGGCTTAAAATCTAAGTTGGAAGGTAAGCCATCTATGGCTAAAAGATCTTGATCAAACGGGATTTACTTTGGGAGAACTAGTGTTAAGAAGTTGCAGGTGTCAAAGTCGCCATTACAGAGAAGCTGTTTCAGACATAGGTAAAGTGTTTCACACATTTCTCAGAGTGTACTCAATCATTTTGAGAAATTTAACTTGGTTAAGTTGCGCAATCTCAAGGCGAAGTGTTGTGCAAAGTTTTATCAAAAACGTTACAGAATAGATTAATCAATGAGTGATTAATCTGCAGCAGACTTTTCAGGAAAGTGATTTCTTCACAGTTAGTCAAATCTTGGTAATGTGTGAGTATGTTTCAAAAATTATGTGGAGTCTAAAGTTATTCTTGGTCTAGAGGTGGTCTAATACCAAGGATAGCTTGTTCTTTTGGAGATTAATACTCTCCATCAAAACACTAGTTCTTTTTATATTTATTTATGTATATAATTAGCTTATTTTATATATATATATTTATTTATATATTCAGATTTTTCCTTACGTAATCGTATTTTTATATATTTAATTTTATATATTTAATTAAATTATTTAAACACTAGTTCTTTTTATATATATTTATGTATATAATTATCTTATTATATATATATATATATATATTTATATATTCAGATTTTTTCCGTACGTTATCCTATTTTTATATATTTACTTTTAAATATTTAATTATATATATTTAATTAAAACCCTAATCTTAAAATTCTAGATCTAAAATATGTATATTTTTGTATGCATCTACATGTATATATGTATTATATGTGTACTTGTATGTGTGTATATATGTTATGTAGGTGTTAAAACCATAAAACCCTAATTTTAAAGATTTAGACTTAAATCTGAAATACTAAAACCTAAATACTGAACCACCAAAAAAAATCTAAACCCCTAATCCTAAGACCCTAATCATATTTTATATATATATTAATTTATATATTCAGATTTTTTTCTTATTTTTCTCTATATTTTTCCTTAATATAAATATAATTGAGTGATATGTATGTCTAAACCCTAAAACCCTAATCTTAAAGATCTAGACTTAAAATATGTATATTTCTGTATACATGTGTATATACATGTATATATGTATTATATGTGCATGTGTATGTGTGCATATATGTTATGTAGGTGTTCAAACCCTAAAACCCTAATCTTAAAGATTTAAATCTAAAATATGTATATTTTTGTATGCATGTGTTATATGTATATGTGTATGTGTGTATATATGTTATGTAGGTGTTAAAACCGTAAAACCCTAATTTTAAAGATTTAGATTTAAATCTAAAATACTAAAACCTTAATACTTAAACACCTATCAAAATCTAAACCCCTAATCCTAAAACCCTAATCATATTTTATAGATATATTTATTTATATATTCAGATTTTTTTTCTTATTTTTCTCTATATTTTTTCTTAATATAAATATAATTGAGTGATATGTATGTCTAAACCCTAAAACCCTAATCTTAAAGATCTAGACCTAAAATATGTATATTTTTGTATACATGTGTAGATACATGTATATATGTATTATATGTGCATGTGTATGTGTGTGCATATATGTTATGTAGGTGTTAAAAACCTAAAACCCTAATCTTAAAGATTTAAATCTAAAATATGTATTATTTTGTATGCATGTGTATCTACATGTATGTATGTATTATATGTATATGTGTGTTTGTGTATATATGTTATCTATGTATTAAAACCCTAAAACCCTAATTAGAAAGACTTAGACTTAAATCTGAAATACTAAAGCCTAAATACTTAAACACCTATCAAAATCTAAACCCCTAATCATATTATATATATATATATATTTATTTCTATATTCAGATTTTTTTCTTATTTTTCTCTATATTTTTTCTTAATATAAATATAATTGAGTGATATGTATGCCTAAACCCTAAAACCTTAATCTTAAATATCTAGACCTAAAATATGTATATTTCTGTATACATGTGTATATACATGTATATATATATTATACATATGTATGTATGTGTAAATAGCGTAAAAACCCTAATCCTATTTTTATATATTTGATGTAAAAAAAAACTTCAAAATAAAAATAGGATTATATGTGTGTATGTATGCATGTGTGTATATATGTGTGTGTATGTATGCATGTGTACATGTCTGCGTGTGTATGTATGCATGTGTATACATGTGTGTGTATGTGTATGTGTGTGTATGTAGGCATGCATGTGTGTGCATGTGTGTGTATGTGTGTATGTATGCATGCATGTGTGTGTATGTGTATGCATGTGTATACATGTGTGTGTATGTGTATGTGTATGTCTGTGCATGTATACATGCATGTGTGTATATGTGTGTGTGTGTGAATGTATATGTGTGTATATATGTATGTGTGTATATGTGTGCGTGTATGTGTATGTATGCATATGTGTATATATGTGTGTGTATGTATGTGTGTATGCATGTGTGTGTATGTATGCATGTGTGTATATGTGTATATGTGTGTATGCATGCATGTGTGTATATGTGTGTGTATGTATGCATGCATGTATGTATATGTGTGTATATATGTGTGTGTGTATGTATGTGTGTATATGTGTGTGTGTATGTATATGTATGCATATGTGTATATATGTGTGTATGTATGTGTGTATGCATGTGTGTGTATGTATGCATGTGTGTGTATGTATGCATGTGTGTAAATTTATATGTGTGTGTATGCATGCATGTGTGTATATGTGTGTGTGTATGTAAGCAAGCATGTGTGTATAGGTTTGTGTATGTAAGCATGCATGTGTGTACATGTATGTGTGTATGTATGCATGTGTGTACATGTATGTGTGTATGTATGCATGTGTGTACATGTATGTGTGTATGTATGCATGTGTGTACATGTATGTGTGTAAATGTGTGTGTATGTGTGTGTGTATGTATGCTCTATTTTCCTATCTCTATCTTCCTTTCTTTCATTATTCTTTATCTCTCACTCTCACTCTCACTCTCTTCTCTCTCTTTCTCTCTCTCTCTCTATCTCTCTCTTTCTCTCTCTCTCTCTCTCTCTCTCTCTCTCTATATATATATATATATATATATATATATATATATCTCTCTTTCTCTCTCTCCTTCTCTCTCTATCAATAGAGAATAAAACAATCACTTACAAGTATGCCCCTCTTTTGGATCGTTGTCATCAAAGCGTAATGTATGTCGTCTATCATCCAATTCCAAACAATCGATGCCAAAGAACTTCTGCAAAATCGAAGAAAAGAGAAATTATAAACCTAAAGCATAGAGAAACACAAATGCTAACAGTACGCGCAACACTTACCAAGATGTGAGATCTAAGCCGAGAGAGTGTGTGTGTGTGTAGAGAGAGAGATCTGTGTGTGTGTGTGTGCACAAGACAATGCAGATTGCCATTTGGTTTGCGCGTGCAAGTTTGACAGAAGACCAATAGTATTCAAACACGCGCAAAAATGTGAAGGTTTGCTCTCGGGTTCGCGGTATGTTTAAAACTCGCCGCCAGTATGGGCGCCGGTATGGGCGTCGATATACGCAACGGTAGTTCCTAGAAAATTACCGACGCTTATACCGACGCTCATACCGATGCTCATACGATGCACATACCGGCGGGTGCGGGCCACACCGATGATTTGTTTAAAACGGTCACACTGACGGTCACTTGATCGTTGGTATCTCCAAGTCACATTTTTTGAGGCCCATACCGATGCTGACTGGACCGTCGTTATATGCAGTGTCGGTATGCCCCTCATATGTTGTAGTGTAACCAAGACAACAAAAGCTCCATCATTGGATCCATAACTCCTAAAAGGATACTAAACTCATTTTTGAAGAAGACTTCTCCCAAAGGGAAACAACTGTCTGAGATAGCAAGGAAAGCCCCCTTAAGGTTAAACTTCTATGTCAAGACCCCTCCACCTCGAAGAAAAAAGATGATTAGAAAAACAAGAAGAAGAGGGACAAGGCCCCTCCCCATAAACAAGTAATTAAGTTGTGATAACGATAATAGTTTCTTTCAATATTAGAGGGTTGTATGACCCCTCAAGAACAATTGTTATTGGCCAATGGCTCCATAATAAAAGCCTAAACCCAGATTTCATCTATCTTCAAGAGATCAAAATTGACAAAGAGGAACTTGAAAAGAGACTGAAATGTATCTTGTCATCCCATGTTTGGCTCTCCTCCATGCACCCCATGGGAAATGGGGGCTCAACTATTGACAACTAATAGCAATTGGTTCTCTAGACTTATGAAAACCTATTAGGATCAGAACCATCCTTGAATTGATGATTCCTTCAAGGTTCCTATGCACTTCACCATAGTCTTCATATATGCTCCCAATGTTGATTCAAAAAGAACTGTCACTAGGTAATCTTTGGACTCTTTGTCCTCAATGTGGCTCATTGTGGTAACTTTAATTTGGTGGAGGCTCTTTCTATAGATGGAGGAATAGATGTTGGGTGATTGATGGTCATGAGAAGGACATTTGGGACCAAATCAAGCTCCACCTTGATATGGTGGAGATCAAAGATGATACTAGTTTCTCTTAGTAAAATTTCTAGTCTAGAGTTTACTTGATAGAAGCTAGACTTGACAAGAGCTATATTGCACAAATCATAATCAATTATATGGGCATCCCCTCCCCCTCCCAATTTTTGGACCTTGTTGTCTCTGGTTACTACACAATTGTGCTTACTTTCAAGCTAGTCCTCAATCTCAAGAAATCACCTTGGTTTCGATAGGAGATTACTAATACTTGGAACTGGGCCTTTTCCACCCACTCATAACCAGTCAAGTGCTAGAGGATGGTCCTCTTAAATACATGACACACCTTCATCAAGACTCAAAAAAATCTTCAAAACATTCATCATGCTATAAGGGAAAATCTTTATCATAGTTTTAGGCATCTCGAGGATGAAGCGAACAACGCCCACATCCAAAAAATCAGAAGCATCTTGAAATATGAAGACAAAAATCAGAGAAAGAATCTATAGGTATTATATAATGATTGGTGGGCATGAAAGGCAGAAAAACCTACTAAAGAGAACTTTGCCTCCTCAAGAATAAGCAATCCAAGGGAGAGATCCCTTTCATGATGGACATCATTGATGGGTGGCCAGTATTAGAGAAAATGGTTTGATCTAGTTCCCAAGGATATCAAAGGTGTGGAGCCTTGGAACCTCCAAAAATGTAGGAAGCTTCAACACAAAGGTTTTGGTTTGTGGAAACACCTCTAGAATCATGAACCATGCCAATGGATTATATTTGAGGACACTCAGATGGCTAAAAGAGTGGGCTATGAAGAATGGTCCCTATTACTAAGCAGATTTTATGCTTAGGAGGGCTTGAGAACTCACCTTATTATTGAGCATCACTGCCCTCACATTGAGGGTCTTAGATGGCACCACATCAACAATCTTGATAAACTTCCAACATTCAAGAAGAATGTGCACTATATATCATGCTTAATAGGAGATGGTATCTTGATTGGTGGAGAATGAGGTGGGATTTAAAGTTTCAATTCCTATGGCATCCCATCATTGAGGAAAATCAATTCTTATGTGGCAAATCATCCACCAAGGAATTTGGACAAATGTAAAAGCCAAGAAAATTTGTGGAGCCCCTCCTTTGTGTAAATGATGCCTTCATGGCAATGAGGACTTGGGACACCTCTTCTTTTCTTGCACCAAGTCAATGTCCATCTAGTGGGCCCTTGGGAGAATCATGTTGGTATACAAACAAATCAACTAGAAACAAGCATTATTGGGTGACGTGATTGGTTGTTCCTCAATACTATGGAATGCTATAAGAGGTGAGACCTTCTAGAAGGTCTATAAATGGAGGTGTGTTGCCAACTTTGGTAGACCTCCTAAAGAATGGTTGATTAGAATTTTCTTTTCCTTTTATGCAAGAGAATTTCCAATTCTAAGAAGCCCCTACCTTTAAGACATCATAGAGTGTTTTTCCTTGAGAAAAACAAGACTAATAGTAAGTGGGCCTTCCATGAGTGGGATGAAAGGGTTATCAACCTTTTTTGTAATGTCTTTTAGGAATTTTTAAGCAACTTGTACTTTGGGGGATTCCGGGGATCCCATGGGTGCTAGGCTCCTTCACTTCTAACTTCCTATTTCTATTAATTAAAGTGTGGGAGAGTAGGCTACTACTGAAGTTGCTTTTATTCAAAAGAAAACAACCAATGTTAAATCTAAAAAAATATGTGGAGCCCCTCTATGGTGTAAAGGGTACTTTCATGGAAATGAGGACTTGGGACACTTATTCTTTTCTTGCCTAAAGTCAATTTTCGCATGGCAAGCCCTTAGGAAAATCATGTTGTTGCAGAAGGAACAAATCAACTAGAAGCAAACATGGTTGGGTAAAGCAATAGCTTGTTCCTCAGCATTATGGACTGCTATAAGAGGTGAGATCCTCTAAATGATCTAGAAAGAGAGGCGTCCTTCCAACTATGGAAACCTTCATAAAGAATGGTTGATCGAAAAACCTCTTTTCCTTTTAGGTAAAAGAATTTCCAAAGGTAAGAATCCCCTACCTTTAAGACGTCATAGACTATTCTTCCTTCAGAGCAACAAGATTAGAAGGAAGTGCGCTCCCATGAGGGAGGCAAAATGGTTATGAACCTTCTTTGTAATGTTCTCTAACAAATTATAAGTAGCCCCTCTTTTGTGGAATTCGGGGGATCCTATGGGTATTAGGCCCGTTCACATGTACAATTTTTCTTGCTATTAATTAAGATTTTGGAGAGTTTGCTTCTGTCGAACTTCCTTCTTGAAACAAAATACCCTCAATGAGAGGCGTTAAGGCGTTTCAAAGGGACCCATGAAAATGACATTATGAGTAGATAGATGGTACATTTCTTTGTGAACCAAAATGACAGAATGGCATCTTGCCATTAGAGGGACGCAACTTTGAGAGGCTAGTTTCGAAGGGGACTCTTCTCTTCTCAAATCCATTTCAAGCATGTGTGCTTATAATTTGGTTCTCCTCATAATCACCAATGACTATCAACTACTCTTTGACAAGGTTAGAAACTACCACATGTCATGGGAGCATGTATTTGCAAGTTTCATCGTGTGCGTTTTTTTGCCGTTCATGCTTTTGTATTCTAAGAACACAACTATTTCATTTGATGAACATGGAAAAAAACGATTTTCCATCATAAAAGCTAGCATCGAAGTTGACGGATACTAGCTCAAAATTTCGGCCTTCGAACTTTGTATTAAAAAGTGCATTCCAGTTAACATGAAGGTTTTCGATCAAGAGAGTTCCACTTCCTTTGAATGTCGCTTACACATAGATAGGAATGACCATTCTTCAAATCCCGAGAACAATAGCAATGAGGTAGAAAAGTTAGGTTTTGAGCCGTGTTATTTAGTTTCCGAAGGGTTCAAACTTCTAAAGATCTACCCAAAGGCTAACTACACTATACAACTCCCTTAATAGTTTTTCCTTTAAATTGTAAAAATTTTGAATCAAGTTATTGTACTTAGTTATGCTAAATATTGAACTTTTCATAACCGTCTTTATTTGTTATTTGATAACCTATATGAAGTTTGATAAATATAAATAATATATATTTCTCAAAAAGTACATGCGAATTGCACATACCATTTTCTAGTCCTGCCTACGCCCATCTTTGTTTCTTCTTTCGATAAAGAATGAATGTTCGTAGTCAAACATAAAGATACCTTTTATATTCTCTTATATTATCCACGCATTCATTTGTTCATTACTTATAAGAATATAGTAGAAACATACTTTCTAAAAGATCCCCTTACTCTTAAAAATACCAACCTTTCCATGGGTTGAAGCCCTAGTAACTAGGAACTCGATGGATAGGGTCCTATATGTCATATGTGGACCACCAATTTCTAATAGAATATGACGTGGTAGTGTAGTTTCAAATTAATTAAAGATTTTCATCTGGGGTGTTGTTACTTTAGTAGTTCGTGAGATCAATATGTGTGGGATTATTTGTTAATGGATGAGATCTCACTAACAATTGCAGTACAATAGAACACAATAGAGATGGACTCGATATGAATAAGAGTTCACATATTACCATAGAAGTGAATTGGAGAGGTGATGAAGTAGAATAGATGAGAACTATACACAATAGAGTAAATAAAGAAAATATACCAAGCAAACATATAACCTTATTACAAACATTACCATAAAGAAAAATGAAAAATATAAGAAAAAAGCATAATAAAAAAGACACATGTAATAGACGTGCATTAACAGCCGCAACATCACGCCAAGCACACATAATAATGTCACAATTAATTTTTTATCAAATTTCTTGTACATATCTAGGTCTCATGCTTTCGACACATGCCCACTACATGTACCTTATAGAGGTGAAAATTGGTCTAGATTCAATGATGGAGAACATTAAGTATTTGGCTATTAAGAAAAATAGGGTCACTGATGCACTGAGTTGGAAATATTAATGTAATCTCTTTTTTCTTAATAAATTCTGATTTTTTGAATAAAATTCAAGAAGAATTGAAACATGAGTCTTCTTTTGCACCTATTCTAAATTGATTTTTTGGCACATTATCCTTCTTTCCAACTTCAAGGACATAGTTCTTTCCAACTTTCTGTTATACAATGTATGGATAATATTTAGAATGGATACTTGGGTCATCTCATGCATATAGACAAAATGTAGGGATGGCAAGTTTTATACTCTCTCTCTCTAAAACTCATCTACATCATGTTTTGTAATTGAAAATTGAATATGAAAATGAAAGATTTAGGAAGAACGATGTATGACTGAAAGGTAGAGCACACATTGGAGGAAATATGTCTAAGGTCAAAGAGATCCAATTCCTAAAGCCCATCTTGGATGGCTTCACAAAGGAAAAATGTGGATAAACGAGATGTCGAGAAGGATTTCTAGATGCATGTCCTTCTTGCTCTTTGGCCAACGGAAAATCAAAGAAAGCAACAAAATACATAAGTAAGTCAATATCTTGGACTAACCACGAGGTTTCAGCCAAATGAAAGACACTAAAAATGATATATTGCTTTAGGAATATGCAGTGGGAAAGGAAGATAACCAAGAAAATTACACCTCTAGCAAAAAGGATGATTACACCACTAGCAAAGAAGTCAATCTTGAAAGTGAGAGCTCATTCATTGGATCCATGGTACTAGTGTATTCCATAATTCAGGCCTACGATGGAATGCCCTTAGAAGAGCCCATCAAAGGGAAAATAAATTGCAAGGATATAATTATATAGAAAAAACTGAGAAGAAAATAAGAAAAAAAGAGACAAGACTCCGATCTAGAAAGACCAAATTACTCAAAAAAGCAATTCAATTCTTCCAATGTTGTAGGATCGACAAATCCCGGTAGGGCTTCCACTATTGTCCAATGACTATGTGGAAAGACCATCAACCTATGAATTGTCTCTCTTCATAAGGTGAAAATTGATTATGAAGATCTTCTTAAGAAATTTCATATTCTTTCCTCTCTATGCACCTAGCTTGAAAGCCCTTTGTCCTATGGGAAGTGTTGGCATTGCAATTGGTTTTAAAGCCTTTTGTTCCTCATACTTCTTGGGGTCCCTTAGAAGCATTATGGCCTCCTTTGGTGTAAGGCACCCATTGAAGATCGCATCTATTTATGCCCCAAGTCACGACTTTGGGAGAATAGAAAATTTTAAGTATCTAGGTTCCTTACCCTAAGATATCATCCTTTGTGGTGATTTTAACATGTTGAAAGTTTTTGTTCATGGGTAGGATCAAAGAGGTCCGATTACTGATCGATTAGAGAAAGGCTATTGGGAATAGCTTAAGCTTCACCATGACTTGATTGAGCTCATGGATTCTTATGGCTTTTCATGGTCAAACCACCAACTGGGGGTCGACCTGTGCAATGCTAGACTTGATAGAGTCCATATTCCTCTATGTATCATTATCAAATTTGGGCTCCCCTCGCTCTCACAAGACATAGACATTGTCATTTTAGATCACTTCTTTGTCATAATGTTTCAGCCCCTTTTTAAGGCTTGGAAGGCCCTTTGATTTGCTAGAGATTTTATGGCCGTTTTTTTCACTTTCAGTCAACAAGAAACCTCCGCTGTTTTGGAGACAAGCATGTAATGATTTCTTATTGCCAACAAGAGGTTAGGCTAAAGTTTTGACCTCGACACATGTCATCTTGTATAGAGCTCAAAACGAGATCCAAAATATTTGAAGGATTAGAAGGGATATCCTCTATAGAAGACTCGATCGATTAGAGTTTGAAGTAAAGAAGGGAAACTATCACCTACAAAAAGGCTTGATTAATGTCAAATGCATAGTCACATACAAAAGGGAAATCAAGAGGAAGAAGTTTTAGTTGTAATTTAAAAACTGGTGGGTAGGTAAGCATGACATACCAACTAAGGAAATGTGTAAAATCCTCAAGAAAAAATAATATAAAGAAATCTCTCCCCTAAATGATTGAAAAAATTTGTGTTGAATGAACTTCTGACATTGGAAATTGTGAGTTCATTGTCAACCAGTTCCTTAGGGTATGTACTATGTTATCTCTTGCAAGGCATGACTGCATGGCCACCATCTCAAGGGTAAGATGTAGAAATATAATGCAAGATGTTTTAAAGCTTTTTTATTACCTATTTCTAGACAGCACATTATGCAAGTGATTGAATTCCTCCCTCACTGAGTCAAGAAATTCACTCACTGGAGATTTCGGGCTGAGTGAGGATGCCAAAAGAATTTGCAGAAGCTTACTCATTTTTCTGACGATGATGATCTTCTAGCAGTGACATTATAACGTGAAGTCTGGACGGAACGTTTATGAAGTTTAACTGTTTCTTTCCGCGGTGAAGAAGAATCTGAACGTGGTTGGATCTGTTCATGTTGTCTCCACCGTTAGAAAGCTCCATGCATAAAAGCTCCATGCATAGTATGTCGCAGCAGAGAAAACGGCATCGTTTCTTCGAAGGAGAAAAGCTTTTTTGTACTGTACGAAGGTCTTCTATCCCAGTCCACCATGCCCTAACTATATGCATTACGATCTACATCTTGCTTTCCGTGTGTCTTCATCTCCAGTTCTTCACTCTATCAAGCTATTGTCCGAGGAATTACAACTTCGACGCATTTTCCTACTAACCATAAGATGATGGTGTTCTCTCTCTCTCTCTCTCTCTCTCTCTCTCTCTCTCTCTCTCTCTCTCTCTCGCGTTGTCTGTAAGAGATGCGCGAGTGCACTAGAGGGAACTGAAGTTTAGTCAGTTTTCTCCATGGGTATGTGATCTATACTCATCGTCCAAGGAAGAAACGTTTTTTTAGAACATGAATGGACGAGATTCTATGGGAAATGTTTGACAAAGAGCAAAGACTTGAAGGAGCAGTTGATATTTTTTGATGAAGTCTTGCTTGACAGTTCACTTGTGGAGACTTTTTTGAATGGTCTTATAAATTCATGTCAAAGTTATGCTTCTACTCTTTGATAAGGCAATCCAAATGCCTTAACATTTTGGGACTTAGTCTTTGTTATGTTGCAGGAAGTTCACTTTAAGCAGAATAGGTCCATTATTTGTGTTGTAGATAAGGATTTCCTAGCTAATCATAAGGCCAAATGTAAATGGAACTAATATACTAGTAAGCAAGAATCTGCTAATTTTTGCATAGTCAGAGAACGATAACCAAGAAAAAAGAAAATAGAGAATTAGAATTCTTTTTGAAAATATTGTAAAGGAAATGATCATGTCAAAAAGAGTTATCCGAAATTGGCTACAAAAGAGGCAAAGAAGAAAGAGGCTGGAATGATTGTTCCAAAGGCCTTTACACCCAAAATCGAGTCTAATAGTCTTTTGTAGAATGAAGAATTGGCGTTTACTACTATTAGCAGTTATGACCCATCTTCTCAGGAACAGTGTATGTATACAATAAACTAAGATTTTTGGTACTTTGATAGTGGGGTAACCAAACATATTACCTCCTAGCACAATTTCCTCACTTCACTTGAGCCTGCCCCTATAGGGAATACTGTCACTTGTGCCAATAAGTTTTCTTATCCTATCATCGAAGCTCATAAAATCATTTTGAATATTTTTTATCATAGTTTTTTTATATTATCAAATGCTTTATCTGGGCCACGGATCAAGAAATATTGTTTATCAGTTTCACCACTAACCAGATCGTCTTGGTTGTGATATTTATCGATGATAGATGTTCGGTTCATGATCTATCAAATGGCGATGTCATTATTGTTTCTGGCATTTTATGTCATGGGCTATATAAGATTATAGACTATGAAAATTTGTGAATGATTCAACATGTGCAGTACAAGATTCCTAGGCTATGTCAGATGCAAAGCTTTGGCATGCACGCTTTGTTCATGTGAATTTTGCTACTTTGCTATGCTTGTAGAAACTTGAAACGGTGGCATCACTGCCCGAACTTGAGGCACCAAGTCAACATGTTTGTCAAGGTTGCATTTTTGGCAAATTGTAGCATTCCTCATTCCCAAAAGATGGTATAGATCGAGCTACTCAAACATTATAGCTTATTCATAGTTATGCCTGTGGTCCTATGCGGACACCCTCCTTCAAGGACTACCTTTCCTTTGGGAACTCCTATGCAGAGTCAAAAGTTGTTATTTGCTTCAAACAGTTTCTAGTTTTAGTTGAAAATTATTAGCATGTAAAATGAGCACCGTCCATTCTAAACGCGAGGGGGGGGAGGGGGGGTATATGTATTCTGATTTTAATGCATTTATTGTTGAACATTGGATAAAACATCAGTGTAGAGTGCCATAAACACCTAAATAGAATGGAGCTTCTAAAAGGAAGAACAGGTCACTAATGGAGATGGTGAGGTGTATGGTCAAGAGTCAAGCTTTACCACATAGTTTTTGGCTTTAGGTTGTTATGCATGCAGCATAGGTACTTAATAGGTGTCCCACAAAAGCGTTGCAATCTATCACTCAAATGAGGCTTAGCATGGTCACAAGACATGTGTTGCTCACCTACGTGTCTTTAGTTGTCTAGCATTCTTAAGAAAAGGTATTCTTTCAATGGAATGCATACCCAGCTAAAATTCAAGCCTTTTAAAGTATAAAGACTTGAATTATAGAATGATCTATAAAAGATTAGTTTTTTATCTTTGGATGATGATAATAGTGATTCAAGGATGTTCACTAAGTTCCTAGAGGGGTTTGGGATATGATCCCAAGAAAAAGGTATCTTTATTGAAAGACTTTGGAAATTAAAACAAATAAAAGTTTAGTCCTTTCACTCCATTCAATGATTAAACGATCTAAGAAGAAGGTATTTTGATGGCTTGAAAAATATTATTCCTGAATTAGTTTGAGGATTCAGAGGAATGGGACGAGTAAGAGAAAAACCTTCGCACCTAAGCTGAACAAAGAATTTGTGTAGAAACATATGAGAATAGACTACCAAGGAATCCAATTCCTAAAGGTGTGACTAAAGTCTTATGATGTATAAAATCTTGAAGATAAAAAATTTTTAGAAAATCTTAAACCATGTAAGAACAAATAAATATTTTGAGGGTTAATATAGAGAAAATAAACTAAGATGTGGATAACGATCTACTATAAGAAATGAACTTTTAAGATTGGGTGTATTATCTTCCGCACAGTTTCAAGAAATGTTGGATGGTTGATAGAAGTCCACCTAATCTGCCAAGAGATGAAAACATAGTATTATTTTCATTTTATAAAGCATGTTTTTGGAGGAACTCCATAGACCTACTTTGCTAAGTTCATACCTTTTTCTAAGTCCTACCAAATACAAATAAGGTATATGTGTATTTGTAAGGGACTATAGAAGATTAAATTAAATGCATAATATCAAAAGATTTCATGCTTTTTTATAAAATTGGAAATTGAATCTATGGTCTATCCCTTTCAAGTTAAAGGTAGGACCTCTATTGTATAATCCTATTTGTGCTTATTGTAGCTTCATACGTTTTATAGCAAAGAGGGATATTTTTATGCATATGTTGATGTATAATTTTAGATGGGATATCACTCCATGCTTTTACTTGAAGTTCATCATCATACCTGTATAGCAGCCCATACTTCACTGTACTCTTTACATACCTTAACACTCTTTCCAAGATTGAGATATGTATATGTGGTTGCATGCATGAACCGAGAGAGAACTCCAACTATGCACAAGTCAGGTCTTGTGCATGTAGCATAGATCAATGATCCCAAAATGATCCTATATAGTGTAAGGTCTTCTAGCTTCTTACGATCTCCATTGCTTAGCATAATATTTTAATCTTTAGGTTGAGCTATTGGTTTGCAATCTCTCATGCGAAACCTAAACAACACATCTAGAAGATACTTCTTTTTAGAGAGATAGAGACCTTCTTTCCCATAGATCACGCCAATGCCAAGAAAGTACTTTAGCACACATAAATATGAGATTTTGAATTGCCTCCAAGCTTCTCTTTGATGTACCTTATCCATGCATCATGATCACCTATCACAAGAAGATCATCTACATATATGCATATCAAACATATCTTGTTATTTGTTTTCGTCACATACAAGGATGGATCTACATCACTTGGAGAGAAACCACATCTCTTCAAGAAGTCCACTAGCCTCTGATTCCAAGCCCTTCGTGCTTGCTTTAGGCCATACAAGGCCTTGTTCAACCTCCAAACATACGTAGGATGCTATGGATCTACATACCCTTGAGGTTGTTCTATGAACACCCCTTCTTGTAACTCACCATTCAAGAAATCATTCTTTATGTCCATCTAGTAGATAGGCCACCTCCATGCTACACATAGGGCTATGAGAGATCTAATGGTAGCCTTGTTTGCCATAGTGCTTAAAGTCTCATCATAATCCACCCCATTTGTCTGTGTGAAGCCTTTGGCTACTAGTCTCGCCTTGTACCTTGCCAAGCTACCATCTGCATTCCTCTTGGTCTTGTACACCCACCTATTTTGGACTATCTTCATGCTCTAGTTCCCAAGTGTTGGTATCCTTAAGAGATTTGAACTCCTCATACATAGCCTTCCTCTACTCTCGTTTTGTCTCTACCTCCTCATAAGAATCAGGCTCTTGATTTGCCATGACATTCATCATGTATGCATAGTGCTTTCCCATGAAAGAACCATATCTATACATTTGTGGGGGTGCCTTCTTCCTTGTAGACCTCCTCTCTTGACCTTTGGGATATTGCTTCTTTAGTCTATTGAGATTTTCATTAGGATTAATGACCTTGTCAAGCTCTTCGTCTTCTAACACCTCCTAAGCTTCCCTAGTGTCATAGTCTATCTCTTGCAACCTTTTATACTTTGAGGTAGGGGATGATCTTTCCTACTCATAAGTATAAGAGTGATCATATGAGTTTACCTTAGATTTATAAGCCTCTATTCCAATGATTGTGATTGACTCTTGAGGTTGAATGTACACATCAAATTCAACATAGCTCTCTTGATCATCTTCATCCATCTTTGCCTTGCCCTTGTCTCCATACCATGACCTTGACTCATCAAACACAACATCGCTTGACACATATAGCTTCTTTGAGAGAGGATTTTAGCACTTGTAACCTTTCTTCTCATTTGTGTAGCCAATGATCACACATTTCTCACTCTTGGGCTTAACTTTGTTCTCACTTCACTAGGAATACAAACAAAGCATACACATCCTTATACCTTGAGGTGCTCCATGCTTGGTTTCTTGCAATAATAAACTTCATGTGGAGTCACGTTGTGCACAACATCTGTTGGAACCATGTTTATCAAGAAACAAGTGATATTCATAGCCTCGGCCCAATAAGAGAATGGTAACATACTTTCATCTATAAGACATCTAGCTATCTCAACTAAATGCCTATTCTTCATCTCTACAACACCATTTTGTTGAGGAGTGTTTCTAGATGTAAAGTACCTCTTTATGCCATATTCCTACAAGTTCTTTGTGAATTCCTTGGAGAAATACTCTCCCCCTCCATCTCACCTAATTAGTGTCTTGATGTGTGCATCACATTCTTTCTCAACAAGGGACCTAAACTTCTAAAAGCATGAAATAACTCCTAATTTTTCCTTCATAAGATATAGCCATACGTTTATTGAGTGTTCATCAATGAAAGTGACATATTACCTCTCCTTCCAATGAATCCTCTCTGTTGGGGCCACATAAATCTGAGTATAAAAGCTCCAAGAGCTTAGAGGATCTGTACTCACTCTTTGCAAATGGCTTGCTTTCTTACTTACCTAGCTGACAAGCATCAAGAAACTCATGTAGATCTTGGCCTTTAAGATTTGCTAGTCTCTGCACTAAACCTGCTTTGCATATTCTTTTTAACTTGGGAATATTGATATGTCCTATCCTCTTGTGCCAAAGATCAATCTCTACGATCCTTTTGTTATTAGACATCACATAACATACCTTCTTGTGTGTAGGAGCAACATCTAGTGTGAACAATCTACCTTCTTTTCTTCCCTTGGAAATGACCTTGCCTCCTTACTTCACCATGCATCATTTTGCATCAAATATAATGTGCATACCTCTCTCTATCATATGTCCTATGGAGATAAGGTTCTTGGAAATAGATGGAACATGGAGCACATCTTTGAGAGTCTTCACAAATTTACCGTCACCTAGCTTCACATCTCCCACAATTGTACCTCCTATCTCCACACAACCTTCTGAGCTTGCGTCCTGCATATGAACAAAAGATTCCTCCCTACATGACATGTGATTAGAGCATCCAGAGTCTATGTACCACTTTTTGTCCTTCGGATCACTAGTGTAACCATGTATCATGAATAGGAGGGTCTCCTTCTCATCATCCTTCTCAGAGTTGCTAGCATAACTCCCTTTCTCCTTCTTCTTCTTCTTCTTGCATTTTTCATCCTTGAGTTAGCAATTTGAAGATATATGATTTTGCTTACCACATATAAAACATGTTTTACCTTGGTGATGGTTGTTCTTCCCTTTTCCATTCTTGCCCTTCCTTGAATATGATGCCTTGGTATCTCCTTCTGAATCTGAATCTTCTTCCTTGGACTACTTCTAGTTTTTCTTTTTCCTTGTTTCCCCTTCTTGCCACCCTTGCCTTTGCCTTTAGCATAGGGGACCTGTGAGTGACCATCCTTCTTGGATGTGTCTCCTATGGCAACCTCTTCTACCACTAGGTGTGGGATCAACTCCTCAAGAGTTGGTAAAGAGTCTCTATAGAAGATGGTAGTAATGAGGGGTTTCCACTTGTCTCCCCCTCTTAGACCATTGAGAGTAATCTACACAAGGTCTTCCTCATCTACTTTGTAGCCAATGGATGCCAATTGCTCCATCAAATCCTTCATCCTCAAGGTGTATTCAACAATAGATTGATCACTACCCTTCTTCAAAGAATGGAGTTCATTATTAAGCTGCATCTTTCTACCTCTTGTGGAAGTGGCAAATATCTTCTCTAAGGCTTCCCAAACATCTCTAGCATGATCAAAATCTGATATATGACCAATCATAGTGCTAGAGATTACCTCTAGTATGTAGAAGATAACTCTCCTATTCCTTTCCTCCCAATCCTTAAAAATCTTCAACTCTTGATTGGTGATATTTGGATCTTAAGGATCCACATCAGACTTATCTTTATCTCCACATAGAATAGGCCATAAACCCTTGCTCATGAGGTAGTTCATGACTCTGAACCTCCATGGCTGGTAGTTGTCTTTGTCACGCAACTCCAATTTTTGACCTAGATCTACAATAATGAATGGGAAATTAGGAGTACGCTAAAAAGTACCTCTTATCCTTGATGTCCAAGCTTTTGTGTCCTTCTGTTAGATTCTTCAAAGGATGTTTCCTACTCTAATACCAATTTATGGAGCTTAATCCCTCAGATTCACACAGTCGAAGTGAAATGAACCAAGAACCTAGGTCCATTCATACACCCTTTTTGATAGCCTACAAGAAAAATCTGATTCACATGCCTTGCACTAATCCAAATCACCTAAGTGTTTGAACAGGCTTAGTATGGTTCATAACCTTTCCAAAAAGCTATAGAACACCTCAAATGGATGCGTTTAAGTCATTTAACAACTCTATACAATACAAACTATGCAGAGATGTAAGATATGCAAAATGTAGTGTTACATAGATACACTAATTTCTCTACACATAAAACGCATTTCAAGGAGCCCTCTTAGGGGAAGTAATAAAATATATAATCTATATAATGCACCTTAAATCTCTTGAATTTGATATGCACCCAAAGTCTTACAATTTCGATAAGCAAACCATGTCTATACCTACAAGAGACTAGAGGGGAGTGGGCTTGATAGCTCCTCCTTACTTTCCCTTTGTGCATATAAAACCCTCTTCTGCATTTTTCCTAGCTTGGATTTCTGCATTTCAGCTCCTTTAGCTTTGGATGACTCTCTCCTTGAGCCTTCTTGAGTATATCTCCCGTAGTCTTCAATGACCTATAAGACTTGCATGTATTTGATTAACCTTCACCTTCTTTTATAGAGTTTGGATGCCTCTCCTGACTTTTCAACCACATTAGGATTGCCTTACGTGACCTTGAGACCACCCTAAGTGCTTTGATTCATGCTTTTTTTCCACATTAAGGTTTTTTGACTGCTTTATCCACCTAAAGTTTGCATAGTTCACATTTTCAACAACATTCTCCCATACCAATGAGTTCGTTCTCCAATCCATAGAGCCACATCCTTTATTTTTTTGACTTTCCTTGTCCTCTCCATCCTCTCTGATGCTTCTTCATAGCAAATCAATCCTTGAATTTCTCAATACCATAAACAAGAGATCAAGAACAAAGATGTATAGACCTCATGCAGATTCATCTTATACGTTTCATTAAATTTTTCCTTGGAATGTTCTATGAAACCATAAAAGGTTTGATCCGTTAAATCAAGTTTCTCAAAGCACTTAATCCCCTATGGTGATATTCTAAATCTAGAAATCCCATACCATCTAGTTTACACTCTTACCTTAGTGGAGATAAACTTTTCTTCTACATAGGGACTTCTTACTCAGGAAACTTTATTGCTCTTAGTCTGTAAAGTACAATCAAAATCTTTGTAATTTATATCCTTTCCAAGTCTTGTTTTATACTTGAAAAGATTTTTCATATTGGAACTTCATTGAACTAATCCTTTGATCAAATGCTATGAAAAGATTCTTTGTTTATGCCATTAATAAGAGAGCTAGTATTTTTACAATAGACCTTATCTCTTGACATAAATATGCATCCATTTCAAAGGAAATAGCCATGCACCCATCATTTAATTATCCAAATATTCATACCCATATTCATACTGTAAATTTGTTGCTTGCGCCTAGGACATATTATGGATTGGTGGTATTTACGATATCCTTCAACCCTTTATTTTTCCTTTTCTAATATTCATACCCATATTCATACTGTTAATTTGTTGCTTGCGCCTAGGACATATTATGGATTGGTGGTATTTACGATATCCTTCAACCCTATGGTGATATTCTAAATCTAGAAATCCCATACCATCTAGTTTACACTCTTACCTTAGTGGAGATAAACTTTTCTTCTACATAGGGACTTCTTACTCAGGAAACTTTATTGCTCTTAGTCTGTAAAGTACAATCAAAATCTTTATAATTTATATCCTTTCCAAGTCTTGTTTTATACTTGAAAAGATTTTTCATATTGGAACTTCATTGAACTAATCCTTTGATCAAATGCTATGAAAAGATTCTTTGTTTATGCCATTCATAAGAGAGCTAGTATTTTTACAATAGACCTTATCTCTTGACATAAATATGCATCCATTTCAAAGGAAATAGCCATGCACCCATCATTTAATTATCCAAATATTCATACCCATATTCATACTGTAAATTTGTTGCTTGCTTACATATCTTTAGTCCTAAACAAACTCTTTTAAAAAATCAAATGGATCATATCTTTTTATATAATCAGAGGATCATGCAGACATAATTTTCTTTAAAAACATGACATGGTTTGAACCATCTCATTCCTTCATTTATCAGTTTATGAACTTTTCTTCCACCATTTGTTAATCATTGTCCTCAATCGTTAGTTGTTTCAAGTCTTTAAGGCCTTTGAACTTTATGAAATCTCTCATGACTATGAAAGATTAACGTATTATTGTGTAGGGGATTCAGAGAAGCTTTATGGTTAATAAGAAGAAAAGCATCACACGTTTTCTAACCCAAGTCCTTCAGCTTGTTGATCAACCATGTCATGGGTTTTATGTAAATTGAGGATCCATACATAGGAATTTTGGGCTCAGGGTTATTATATCTTTTTTTAAAGTGTATTAGTCTTTTGTTTAAGAAACTACGTAAAAACCATAAAATCAATGGTCATTTAGTCCCATACCCTTAAACTTTTATCCCTTTGACGTCATGTCAACATTTCATTTGTATGCTAAGCGTACTATTAATCTCCAAATCATCCCACCAACCCATGACCATGAAAGAACCACTAATTAACATACTTGACATGTGCCAAATGTCACTCTTTTCTTAATGATGCTTAGCATGCACAAGGTTTAAAAATTGAAAGTTTCTTTCAAACATACTTGAAACTCATACTTAGAATTCCATTCAAATCATGCATGTAAATTTTTCACATGGTCTCCTATTCTATTCATGTTTATGACATGCTATGATGGACTATCTATGTCCATTATTCTATCAAAGTTCATATGCTAAGTCCATTCCATGCAAAGGAAAAGCATCTTGTTATTAATGTGCATCACTTAAATGGATCATTCCAAGTGCATGTGGATATCACCTTCTTGCTTTGAAATTCCTTTTTAAATGCATTATTGAAGCACAAGAAAGCAAACAAATCTAGAAGGATAATTTGGAAATAGCAGTTAGCTTCATCATAGCTTCCTCCATACTTTGATTGCTTGCCTTGCAAGGCTTGTTGGTTGGAATAATTTATAGTGGAGGTTGAAAGCTTGGTTATCATGACTTTGCAATCTCCAATTCTACTAATTGGGAATTTTTAATACTTACTTGTATGCCAAACATGTATTATATCGTACACAAACTTCAAGGATGCCTAGATGCATACTTGCATTCATATATAGAATCCATGTATACTTTACCTTAAAACATATTCTAGGAATGCCCAAGTACATATATGAAATAATTTTATTTTTGGCTCTACTTATATGAGATGCTTTCAAATGTCATCCAGCAAATGCCGTCTTTATAGATAGAATGAGTCCACACATACTTCAGATATGCTACAAACTTTAAGAAAGGTAGTAAACTTATATTAAGCTATGCATTAAGTTTCAAACTAATAACGTAGCAACCTTTTAGAAGATCTTATATACATTTTTAAAAAAGTATAGAAACGGAATTACCTTTGTAGAATTAAACTCAACCATGTTTCGTTTGCAAAAGATGTAGAGGATCCAAGGTTACCAATGAGAAATTCTAGATATAGCCTTTTCTTTATTGTTTAGTTTTTCTTGTCAATAGTTCTCCTTCCATCTTCCTCATTATCTTCTCCTCATGGATTTAATTTCCTTCCCATTGCATCCTTCATATATCTAAAAGGTTTTCTTACATTTTTGCCAAATAGAGCTCCACTCTTCTTGTATACTTCTATATGGCTTTTGCATGGGCTAAACCAACCTGAAGATAAGTGGAACCTTCTATATGCTTTTTCCATGATGAAAGAGATAGAACCATATTGGCTTCCTTCTCTCATATACCTTAGGGTGTATGGTGGTTAAAAGATATAGAATAGACTCACTATTGCCAACATATGTAGAAGATGAGGTGAAAGAAACTCCATTAATAGTCATGTCAGGGCCAAGAATTGGATAGTTAATCCCATATGTGAGGTTTAAATATGTTTAGAAGATCTATATAAGAAGCAATCCAATTTTCACTCTTCGATAAAGTAAGATACAAGAGACATGAAGGCATCTCATGGATGTCTTCCTCTTGTTTTAGATGTTCGGGAGTGCATGGATGTCCATGGGAGGCCTCTTCATTTCCCATTCGGTGATTGAGGGGGCACAATGGGAGTTTTGAGATCCCTCCCTAGGGGATGGGGTGTCATACAATGTGGAATTTTAGCATCCAAAGAGATCAAAGCTCCTCAATGATGCTCATAAATAAGATGAGAAAAATATCCTAGAGAGGCTATCTAGCTTGAATCAAATCTAGCCCAAGGTGCCAATGTAGTAAAGTATAATTCTAAAATTGATTGTGCTACCTAAAGAAATGAACTAACTATCAATATGGCAAGAGAGAGCACCTCTCCGCCCATCCAGTTCCACCCATATAAGTTCCTCTAGGCTAAGGGAGTGCATGTCCTTGGGATTGTCCAAGTGTCCAACCAAGTGTCCCTCATGTGGAAACTTTACCAAAGGTGATCCCATGCCTTCAAATTTCCCAAGGCCATCAATTATTTTCTAAATCAAATGAGATTTCTTCTCCCACGTACATACATCCCAGGGTGGCACTTAGAGAAGTTTCTACCAAGATTAAGCTTCCCACACCTTCGATAAATCAAGCATAAGGTTCGCAACCATTCAATTTGGAGTTCATACGAATAAATACCCAAAAGGTTAAAACCAAGGGTTTAGGTTCAAGTATGCTCCAATGCTAAATCCAAGGCTAGTTCTAACCTTTAGAGCCCATATATTTAACCTTCCAAACCCATGGTTTATCGAATAGGGAGAAACCTAGAAGAAAGTTCTATCAAGTAACTCAATATTCTAAAGAGATGATTTAAGCCTTTGGATGCATGAAATCTGAAAATCAAGATTTTCCTCCAAGGATTGGCCAATCTAAGAACAATGAAATGTTCTACTCCATGCTCTTCATTAAGTGAAAAATCAACGACGATCAAGATAAGGATCCTTTCTAGCAAATGATGAACTTTCACATTGGGATTATTATCCATCACTCAAATATTGGAACACTATGTTTCATGAAAAGTATATTGATGGATATAAGTCCACCTAGCTTGCCAAGGATTGATGAGATTGTAGATATACTCAAAGTCTTGGTTGTGCTTAAGTAGGGATGCGTCTAGCCATCTATATGAAGGTCACTTCTTTTACCAAATTGTAAAATACAATAAAATGTACTTCTATCTGATAGGACTATAGAAAATAAAATTAAGTGCAAAGCATCCAAATATAAATCTCATTTCCATTTAAGGTGGAACATGAATTTAGTGTCTAACCGTTTCGAAATAAAGGTAGGAACTATATTAGATACTCTTAGAAGTATACATTTTTGGTAAGGTATAAGGTGTATGGAAGTGTAATATTTTATGTATCTCAAGATTTGCGAAATTTCCAACGATAAAACATTGAGCTAATTTCCAAAGAGAAAATTTCCAAAGGTACGTCGACTCGGAGTAGGGAAAAGTAATTTAGGCAAGGATTATGTGATTCTCTCCTTTGATATTGAAAAAGGAAGTATTATTTAACTAATAATGGGAGAAATTTCTAAAGATAGGGATAGCCATGATCACATTATAGATCATGGTGCATGGGAGAACACGCCGTCTATTTTACTACTTCATATTCATTAGGATGAATGTTTTATTGTAGGAACAATATTGTGTAAATCACCGGTTGCGAAGGATAAATATATCGATTCTAAGGATTCAAGTATGATGGATACTAGCCTTGCTTAATCCCTTATTTACCCTTGAGACATGCTTGAACATTTTGTTTGAAGCCTTGGTTAGAACCCTAAAGGTATTTACTTATATGAGCTCCCAATTGTTTTTTTGTGACCCTTGGGCTGAGTTTGTCCTAAGGTATGAGAACCTAGCCTTGCTAGAAGCTTCTCTAAGTGCCACATTGAGTTTACATCATAGGCAAATGCTCATTTGATTAAGCCGGCCTGTGATAGTCTATGAGGAATTAGAAGGCATCTAAACATCCATGGGAAACTTTCTACATCAAGCACACTTGGTTGGATATTTGGATGAGCCGAAGGACATGCATTCTCTTGGCTAGAGGTATATATATGATTTGAGTTGCATGCATTCAGGTGTGCATTTTCTTATTCTTGGTGGTCTTGGTATGTAGAAGTGTTGTACAAAATGTTGTTTCTACCAGAGTATGTATGCATGTGTATGTATGTATGTATGTATGTATGTATGTATGTATGTATTTATGTATGTATGTAGGCATGCATGCATGTATGTATGTATGTATGTACGTATGTATGTATGTATGTATGTATGTGTGTATGTATGTATGTATTTATGTATATGTGTATATATGTATGTATTTATGCATGTTTGTATTTACATATGTGTGTAACTTATGGATGTATCTTAAATTTTATGTATGTATGTTTATAATGTATGTATGTATGTCTCTATGTATGTATGTATGCATGTATGTACATACATATGTTTTCATGTATGTATGCATGTATGAATATATGTATGTGCATATGAATGTATGTATGTATCAATGTATGTATGTGTGTATGTATATATGTATGTATGCATGTATGTATATATGTACGTATCTATGTATGTATGTATTCATGTGTGTATGTAAGTATGTATGTATGTATGTATGTAATGTATATACGTATGTTACGTATATATGCATGTATGTATATATACGTAACATACGTATATATGCGTATATATGCATGTATGTATATACGTATGTTACGTATATATGCATGTATGTATATATGCCTCCGCTGAACCTCCATTTAAAAACAAAAAAAAAAAAAAAAAAAAAAATAGAGCTGAGCGACATCCACAATAGATTTTTGCGAATACCTTCTTTGAGAGCAGTGATTTTCGATGCTTCGGGGGGAGTGATTTCAATGATTCTACTAAAGGTTCGGAGTCGGCACCTTTACGCATTATTGCATCAGCTTTGGATGACAAAAACAAATTTATATCATCCAAAGCTCGAACAAATAGGCAATATCAACTTGAGAGTGCTCGTTCTATTGACCGCAGAACTCTCCACATTATTACATTGGCTTTGAATGAGAAAAGCAAGTAGATATCATCTTCTGCCCCGAATTTTTGTTGATCATGATTGGGATTTTCAAATGATCCTGAGGGGACAAAACTTCCACCTATTAGATATCTTGATGAGATTTGGAGTTTCGATGGAACTTGGCCCTTTCCAAGCTCCATAACAACCTGGCTTACTGGAAAGATATGCAGATCAACCTTGCGGGGCACACATAATTAATACATTCCTTATCTCATCGACTATTTAGTTTCTCTCCTCCTAGAGAACAAAGGGTGAAGAGCTTATCAAATTGGAAGGAATTTGTAGAAACTTTCTCTCAACAGGTGACCCCAACAGAAGGGGTGTCCCCAAAATTAAATGGACTACTTGTATTAGCCAAAAGGATCATGGGGTTTTGGGCAAACTCAATTGGAAGCAAGTGTTACTAGACGAGGCGATTAGCTGCTCCTCATTATTTTGGAATGCTATAAGAGGTGAGACCCTCTAAAAGATTTGGAGAAAGAGGTGTGATTCCAAGTTTGGAATTCCTCCTAAAGAATGGTCTATCGAGAAATCCCTTTTCCCCCTAGGAAAAAGAATTTTCAATTGTAAGAAGCCCCCACCGTTTAGACATCATAGAGTGTTTCTCCTCGAGAACAACAAGATTAAATCCAATTGGTGCCTACATGAGGGCGATGAGAGGGTTATCATCCTCCTCTATAAAAGCCTCTAGCTTTATATGTTCTTCCCTTGCTTTGTGGGATTTGGGGGGTCCCATGGGTGCTAGACCCATTCTCCAATATAGTTTCTTTCTTTTATTTAAATTAAAGTCTCATAGACTAGGCTATTGTGGAACTTCCTTTTAAAAAAACAACAACCAATGTAAAATCTAACAAAATTTGTGGGTTATTCTATGGGGTAAATGGTGCCTTCATGGCAATGAGGACTTGGGACACCTATTTTTTTCTTGCCCCAAGTCGATGGCGGTCTGGTAGGCCCTTAGGAGAATCATATTGATGCAAGAAGAAATCAACTAGAAGCAAGCATTATTGGATGAAGTGATCGGTTGTTCCTCAACATTGTGGAATGCTATAAGATACAAAACCCTCTAAAAGATCTAGAAAGAGAGGTGTGCTACCAAATTTGAAACCCCCTAAAGAATAGTCGATCAAAAATCTCTTTTTCTTTTAGGAGAACAAATATCCAATTGTAAGAAGCCTCCAACTCTTAGACATCATAGAGTGTTCTTCCTTGAGAGCATCATTATTAAAACCAAGTGGGGCCGTCCTCATGGTTTATAAACCTCTTTTGTAATGTTCTCTAAAAAATTATAAGCAACCCCTACTTTTTGGGATTTTGAGGATCCCATGGGTACTAAGCCGGCTTGCTTGTATATTTGTTCTTTCTAAAAATTAAAGTTTGGGAGAGTAGGCTATTGCGTAACTTCCTAAAAAAACTACCCTCAATAAGAGGGGCTGAGGTGTTTGAAATGGACCCATCATAAGAAAATTATGAGTAAATAGATGGTACCAAATTGCAAGGATGGCATCTCACCATTACAAGGAGGTTTTGGTGCAAGAGAATCCAAGCCCACATACTTGGATGATTACCATATCTTTCATATAGTCATACATGAAAAATTCTTTGTAACATCAATTACATTTTACCCTTGTAAAATTATGTTACTTCCACATGGAGTTAGGAAGCATCAAATCTCGATTAATTTGAAGGTGATTGATGAGAGAATATATCCTATAATTTAGGATTTACTTTTAGGTGAACATTTGAATTTGAGTTCAAGATTTGCTCCAAACTCAACTATAAAGGTGGATCAAAAGACTCGCATGTATGCCCGACTTTGGAGAGCAATAGAGAGGGATCCTATGTGATTCGAGGGCTCACTTCATAACTCAATCACTACCCTCACATTTTGCAATAGATTATTGCCAACGACATTATATTTATATGTGATCTAATGCATATATTCTTATTATACCTCTACCTCACTTCTCTATCATGACTACATTAGTACAGTGATCTTCGCTGAGCTTATTCTCAGTGTATGATTAATCATTGGTATTGATTTAAAGCATCATAGATTCAATGTATTGCCTCGTTTATGATAGTCCTATGATTTGCTAAACATCATACTCAGTGTGTAGTTCATCTTTTTTATTGTAATCTCTCATGATGGGTAGTTGTCTAAGTGAACTAGACACCATCAAAAGGAATTAGGCTAAAAAGGCAAGTCTATTACCATGGATTAATTTCCCACTCATATGTTTGGTTCCAACGATTAGTGGATCATGCTCCAAAGAAAATAGGTGATTATTTATGATTATTAGCAAGCTAAAGAGGCCCACTACACTCTCCATCACTTGTTCTTGTCTCGTGTGAAGCATGTTTTTGCAACACCACTTCATCTTTGAAGATTGTCCACCATCTCCTCCAACAGTGGTATCAGAGCAACATTAAGTAAGATGGGAGATGGATTTCCATCATTCATTGACGAATTTGACAGAACCAACTACCTAGCATGGTCAGTAAGGATGCAAGCCTACCTCCAAGGAAGAAGTCTATATAGATACATCTGAGGAGATGAAGAGATGCCAACATTTAGAACCAAGCATCAACCCACAAGGGAAGAGAGGTTGACCACATGGTGTGCAAAGGATGCTTTCACCAAATCTTATCTACTAAACTCAATATTTGGTTTCTTATTAACTCATGTTAGCAATTGCAAGACCTCCCAAGAGACTTGGGAAGTACTTTCTTCATACTTCTCATCAAATACAAGAGTTAAGAAGAACTAGCTATGGATAGATTTGACAACCCTAAAAAAGCAACCAAAAGAAGGTGTAGTTGATTATGTGACCAAGATGAAGGATGTGACTGATCAACTTGCAAGCATTGGAGAGGAGATAGAAGAAGAACACGTAGTAAGGTAGATCATAAATGGCATCAAAACTGATGATCAATGGGAGTCCTTCACCACAGCAATGGATTTTTATATGGATATGCAGATTCATGACCTCAACACCTTGATGGGGCAACTCTTCACCCATGAGGCAAAGCTCAACAAGAATGTTGTGAACTCTAGAGATAACAATCTTCTGTCCTTTATACAGATAGAAGTAAAAATAAGGACAAAGGTAAGAGCGAAAAGAATGAAGAAGAGGCTGGTACCTCTCAAGTGAACTTTGCAGGTAGAGGAAGAGGTATTAGAGGAAGGGGTAGAAGAGGAAAGCAAGGAAAGGGGGATCCTATAACACTCCACCTTGCAACATTTCTGGGCTAACCAACCACATCACAGAAGAATGCTTCAAGAACACAAGGAATCAGAGGGGAAGAGGCTTCCATAGAGGAAGCTATGGACAATACAGAGGGAGGCTGAACAATGGAGGAAGCGAGTACAATCACAACTAGAAATAAGGCTACAACAACAAAAATTATTAGCTTGGAGGTCTCAGAGGAAGAAGAGATTATAACAACTACACAGAAGACCAAGAGGATTCTCTATTCATCATTAACATGGCATCCAAGCAAGGTAAAGATGCGAAATTGCCTCATTTGGACCAACATTAAATTCCCCACATGTAAAAAGAAGTAGCAAAGCGTCATACACATCTTTGGAGCTATATGATGTCTCATTCGTACATGAAAATATGGCTGAATTCCATCTACCATAAAAATAACATCATGTCTAGCCAAAATGCATTTATTCTTTGGATGATACAGATGATAGTCTTTGCTTTCAGAATTGTACCCCACCAAAATACATTTCACTTCTTTATCATCCAATTTCATGCATTGTTGTTTAGGCACTAATGCATATGCCATACAATCAAAGACACACACATGAGGAATAGATGGCTTGTGACCATCCCAAGCCTCATATGGAGTGATAGACTACAATTCTTTAGCGGGATACCTATTAAGTACATATGTTGCACACATAACAGCCTCAAGCTAGAAACTATGTGGAAAATCCTAACTCTTGAAGATATACCTCTCCATCTCCATGAGTGATGTGTTCTTCCTTTCATCAACTCCATTCATTTGAGGTGTATATGACATTGTACACTAATGTTTTATCCCACATTCAGACACAAATGCATTAAAATTTGAAGACATATACTTCCCCCATCAAAATTGAGCATGCCAATTTTACATGGCGAGAAAGTTTCAACCAAAACGAGAAAATATTTGAAGTGCATAAACACTTCTGAGTTTGGTTTCAGTGGATATACCCATGCATGATTGGAAAAATCATCAATGAAAGTCACTTATGTAGTTACCAAAAGAAAGTGTTTGCATAGGACCACAAACATCATTGTGAACAAGCTGCAACTTTTGAGTAGCTCATATTGAACCATCTTTTGGGAAGGAAGAACCTTGCATTTCTCCCAAAATACATCTCCATCATTGTGACATGTTTGGGTAGAGAGGACACTGTTTCATATTTCTACAGCAAAGCAAACTAAAAAAACTCACATGACCAAAGCGTGCATGACAAAGCTATGGCCTAAGAATCTTGAACTCCACATGTTGAATCATTCACAAATTTTGCATAATCTATGAACTTATAGAGCTCATGAAATAAAATGGTAGAAGCAATAATGACATATCCATTTGACGGACCATGAACTATACATCTCTCATCAAAAAGTTTCACAACCAAACCGATCTTGGCTAATGTTGAAATTGATAACAGATTTGACTTGATCCCTGGCAGAAATAAAGCATTCAACAAAGTAAAAGAACTACCATATGCTATAATAAGAATGATCTTACCAACTCCCATGATGGGATAAGAGGATTTGTTGACACATGTGATAAGTTGAGGGAAAAAAAACCTACTAAGGAGGGACAAAAGTGCCCGAGTTGTCCTAGTGTGTTCACATAGATGACTACCTCATGGATGGTTGGGAATGCATGGAAATCTTCCTCTCGTTTTAGATGGTTGGGAGTGCATGGACATCTATGGGAGGCCTCTTCATTGCCCATTGGGTGACTATCAGAGCACAATGGAGTTTTCAAGTATCCTTCCTGGCGGGGGGGGGGGGGGGGGTCATACCATGTAACCTTTTAGCCTCCAAAGTAAGAAAGCCCCTCAAGGATGCCACTCAATCATAGAATAGAAAAAAATCGCAAGCTCTAAGCAAAACTCAATCTTCATCTACATGATTCTCCATATAGATATCTAAGAGAGGCTATCTAGCTTGGATCAAACCTAGCTCAAGGTACCAACATAGTAAAGTCTAATTGTAAAAGTCAATAAACCACCTAAATAAATGAACCAACTATCAAGACTACCATGGAAAGAGGGAGCACCTCTCCACCCATCCAACTCCACCAATATATATACCTCTAGGAAAATGGAGTGCATATCCTTGGGACACTCCAACCAAGTGTCCCTCATGAGGAAACTTTCCCAAGGGTGACCCCATGCCTTCAAATGTTCCAAAGGCTATCACTTTCCTTCTAAATGAAATAAGAATTCTTCTCTCATGTACACCCCAAGGTGGCACTTAGAGAATTTTCCAGCAAGATTAAGGTTCCCATGCCTTACAATAAATTAAGCCTAAGGTTCACAACCATTCAATTGGGAGCTCATATATAAAAATACTCAAAGGGTTAAAACCAAGGGCTCAACCCAAATGCTCAAGTATGAAAAGAAAATTTTACTTCATATTCTAACCTTTAGAATCAATATATTTATCCTTTTGAACACCTGAATTGTAAAATAGATACAAACCTAGATGAAAGTTCTTTGGGTGTATGAAATTTCGAAGATCAATATTTTTCTTTGATCAGAATTGATAAATCAAAGAACAATGAAAATTTTCAAGTGATGCTTTTGATTAAGGGAAAAAAAGGATGATCAAGATAAGGATCCTTTCTAGAAAATGATAAACTTTCGAATTGGGATAATTATATATCACTCAAATATTGGAACATTGTTTTTCATTAAACGGTTATTGATGGATATACATCCACCTAACTTGCCAAGGATTGAGGAGATTGTAGATTTACTCAAGGTGTTAGTCGTGCTTCGGTAGGGACAAGTCTCCCCATCTATATAAAGGTCACTTTTTTTTCAAACTGGTAAAATCCAATACAGTACACTTCTATTTGATAGGACTATAGAACCTTAATTCAAGTGCAAAGCATCTAAATATTCCTCTCATTCACATTCAAAGTGGAACATGACTAGAGTGTCTAGTCCTTTCGAAATAGAGGCAAGAACTCTTGGATACTCTCAGAAGTATACACTTCAAGTAAGGTACAATGTATGGAAGTGTAATCTTTTATGGAGCTCAATATTTGCGAAAGTTCCAAAGAGGAAAAATTGAGCTAAGACTACCAATGAAATCGACACATTTGTATAACAAGATTTGTATACCAAGTAAGACTAGACAAAAGTGATTTGGGCAACGATTATGTGATTCTCTCCTTTAAGATTGAAAAAGTAGCTAACATTTATCTAAGAATGGTAGAACGTTCTAAGGAGCGGGATGAACATGATCCGATTATGGATCATGGTGCATGGGGAACACACGATGTATTCTACTTCTTCATATTTTTGAGGATGAATGTTTTGAGAGAGGAACAATGTTTTGTAAATCACCAGTTGAGAAGGCTAAATATATCCAATCTAAGGATTCAATTATGATGTATATTTGCCTTGCTTATTCCATTATTTACCCATGAGACTTGATTCAAACTTTTGTTTGAGCCCTTAGTATGAACCGTAGGGATATTTACTCATATGACCTCCCAATTGTTTGTGATCCTTAGGCTCAATTTTTCCTAAAGTGTGTGAACCTAGCCTTTAGAGAAGCATCTCTCAGTGCCACATTGAGTTTACAGAAGACACAAATGCTCATTTGATTACGAAGGCATGTGATAGTCTATGATGACTTAGAAGGCATGTAAAGATCCATGGTAAAGTCTCTACATCACGAGCACTTGGTTGGATACTTGGATGTGCCCAAGGACATGCACTCCCTTCGCTAGACGTATATATATGGTGTTGGAGTTAGACATCTCTAGAAGCACACGAACAGCACAAGGAAGAAGAAGAAGCTTGGAGCACAACACAGAATACTTAATGTATTACTAGAGAATGCACAAAAATAAGTAGCCCATTAGGGCAATAGGCGTATATAAAAGCCAAGGGAAAAAAACCTCCTAAAGAGGGAAAAGAGAGCCCCGGTGGACCTAGTGTGTTCACACACATCACTACCTAAATATATCAACAAATCCCCCCTAGGAGTGATGCGGTCAACAAGCAGCTGGCACTCATGTATGAGGAAGTTGCCAAACTATGTGGAAATCACTCCACAAAAGGAAGTAAGCCCAAAGCTTTGCAGAAAGCTTCAAACTTCTCCCTAAGCACAGCCTTCGTGAAAAGGTTTGCAATGTTCTCCTACGTGGGCACATATGCCAAGCTGATCTCCCAGCAGAGAACCTCTCCCTGACATAATGATAATGCACCTCAATGTGCTTAGTGCGAGCATGGAACACAGGGTTCCTCCAACTGCCAATGCGCTCTGACTGTCAATGAAGATGGTGGTGGCAGAAGATTGACCAACACCCATATCATCCATAAGGTGTCTAAGCCACACACACTCAACAGTCGCTATGAAAGCTTCCCTATACTCAGCCTCACAACTGGAAGTGGCCATAGTAGGCTGCTTCTTGCTCAACCAAGATATACATGAGCTACAAAGCATGAAGCAAAAGCCACTAGTGGACACACGATTATCATAACAACCAGCCCAATCAAAGTCAGAAAAAGCATGCAAATCTGGCGGTAGTGATGCCCCCTTGGGATAAAACAACCCAGGTAGCTGAGTACCACTCAAGTAGCGAAAGATGCGCTTAACTCTCTGCCAGTGCTTGTCTCCTGGGCAATGCATAGACCTGCTCATCTGTGAGACAAAAAACTGAATATCTGGTCGAGTAATGCATAAGTAAATCAAACATCCAACAGCTTGCTGATAGAGAACATCATCAAATGCATCTCCAGCATCATGAAGACTCCATCATAAACCTGTCTCCATAGGATTGGCAATAAGCTTGTAGTCTTCAAGGCCAAAATGTTGCAATAATGTGTCAATATATTTCATTTGACACAAAGCCATTCCACCATCAAGTTGCATGAAGTGAATGCCCAAATAGTGATGCAAATGCCCCAAATCAGACATCTAAAATGAGGCATGCAAATCGGCCTTAAAATCAGCAACATGCTTCTCAATAGAACTAGTGAGCTGCATGTCATTAACATAGACAACAAGGATCACAAGCACATCATTAGCACCCTTAACATATAAGGTGCTTTCAGTTGGACTGTTCTCAAAACCATGTGCAATGAAATAGGCATATATCTTCTTATACCAAGCATGTGGTGCTTGCTTTAAACCATATAATGCCTTCTTTAACCTGCACACCTGGTTTTCATGTCCTTTCTGCACAAAGCCAAGGGGCTGAAAAACATACACTTCTTCATGCAAGTCACCATTCACAAATGTTGTTTTAATGTCCAACTGATGTACATTCCAACCATGATGAGCTTCAAGTGCACAAGTGCTCTGAACAGTAGTCATACGACATGTAGGTGCAAAGGTCTCATCAAAATCAATGCCTCTTTCCTGTGCATAACCCTTTGCAACAAGCCTAGCCTTATACATGTCAACTCTACTGTCTGGTTTACGCTTTAGCTTGTATACCCACTTAGTGCCAATGGCCTTATTGCCATGAGGAAAGTCACATAAAGACCAAGTACCATTCTTCATTATAGCATCATATTCAAATTGCATAGCAGTCATCCAATTATCTGAATTTTGTGCTTCATCAAATGAAACAGGCTCAGTCTCATCACATAGACTAGATGCAACCATAGCATAGCAATCTGATGGAAAAGAGGCACTATGAGAGCCTAATCGAGTACGATATGACAGTCGTGCATCTAATTTGCTATCACGCAAGGTCTGCACCAACCATTTTGGCATAGATCTTTCGTGCTCAATATCAGCTCTCTCATCAATATCATGTAAATCCGCATCAGAAATGGAATGACCTACATCATCACATGAAACCTGTAGAGGCTGAGAAGTTGCCTCATTAGGACCAGCACTAGACTTTCCACCTGTAAAAAGAGGCAGCGAAATATCATACATGTCTTTGGAGCTAACAGGTGTCTCCTTAGTACATGAAAGCAATGACTGAATAGCATCCTCCACAAAAACAACATCACAGCTAACCAGAATGCGTTTAGTCTAAGGATGATACAGACGATAGCCTTTACTTTCAGAACTGTACCCAACAAAAATACATTTTACTACTTTATCATCCAATTTTCTGCGATGTTGTTCAGGCACTAATGCATATGCCAAACAACTGAAAACATGCAGATGAGCAAGAGATGGCTTGCGGTCATGCCAAGCCTCATATGGAGTGATAGACTGCAGTGCTTTAGTGGGACACCTGTTCAGTACATATGATGCACACATGACAGCCTCAAGCCAGAAACTATGTGGTAAATCCTGACTCTTGACCATACATCTCGCCATCTCCATGAGTAACCTATTCTTTCATTCAGCAACTCCATTCTCTTGAGGAGTATAGGACACTGTACACTAGTGTTTTATCCGATGTTCAACCAGAATTGCATTAAAATCAGAAGACATATATTCCCCCCCTCGATCATAATGGAGGGTGCCCATTTTACATGCTGATAGATTTTCAGCCAAAACCAAAAATTGTTTGAAGCACATGAACACTTCGGACTTTGCCTTCAATGGATATACCCATGCATGCTTGGAAAAATCATCGATGAAAGTCATGAAGTAAATATAATTCCCAAAAGAACGTGTCTGCATAGGACCACAGACATCAATATGTACAAGCTGCAATTTCTGAGTAGCCCAAACTGAACCATCTTTTGGAAAGGACAAAGGCTGCATTTTGCCCAAAATACAGCCTTCACAAACATGTTTTTGAGGTGCCTCAGGTTTTGGCAAAGAGGACACCATTTCAGATTTCTGTAGGCATAGCAAATTAGTGAAATTCAGATGACCAAAGCGTGCATGCCAAAGCTTTGCATCTGACATAGCCTGACAATCATTTACTGCACATGCCAAATCATTTACAGATCTTTCATAGTCTATGAGCTTATACAGCCCACGACATAAAATGCCAGAAGCAATAATCACATCGCCATTTGACAGATCATGAACTATACACCTATTATCAACAAATTTCACAACCAAGCCAATCTTGGCTAATGCACAAATTAATAACAGGTTCTTCTTGATCCCTGGCCAAATAAAGCATCTGACAAAGTGAAAGAACTACCATCAGTAGTAGTCAAAATTATCTTACCAACTCCCATAACAAGATAAGAGGAGTTGTTGGTGCATGTAACAGTATTACCTGTAGGGGCAGGCTCGAGTGAAGAGAAGAAACTATGCTATGAGGTAATATGTTTGGTCGCCCCACTGTCAAAATACCAAACATTTGAGTCTATTGCAGACATGCACTGCTCATGAGAAGATGGGTCAAAACTGCAAACAGTAGTAAACAACCATTCTTCTTCTTGCACAAGATTAGCAGACTTTGTTTTTGGTGTAGAGGCCTCTGCAACAACCATTGGATCCTCTTTCTTCTTTGCCTCTTTAGCAACCAGTTTTGGACAGTTCTTTAGGATATGATCATTCCCTTTACATTACTTACAAAACAATTTTTGCTTTTTTTATTTCTTCTCATCTTTATCTTCCTTCTTTGAATATGCAGAATTAGCAGATTTTTGTACTAGTTGAAGAGCTCCATTTTCCTTTGCCCTTCTGACTAGCTAGGAAAGCATGATCTGCAACTCGCATAATGGACCTATTCTGCCTGGACTGATCTTCCAGCAACAGAACAAAAACTAACTCCTCAAATGATAAGGCATTCTGATTGCCTTTCATCGTCAACCGAAGAGTAGAAGAAAAACTCTTATATGAATCAGGAAGACCATTCAGAACGGTCTGCACAAGTGAGCTATCTAGTATAACCTCATCAGCAGAAATCAACTCTTCCTTCAAGTCTTTGATCTTCGTTAGGAAACTGTCCATAGAATCACCTTCATTCATGTGCTCACTCTCCAACTGTTTTCAGAGCTAAGCAACACGAGCCTCATTCCTAGCTTCATACAATGTGGTAAGTGTATCCCAAGCATCCTTAGCTATTCTACAAGAGCGAATGTGTGGAATAATTGCACGTTTGACAGAAAAAGCTATCAATGCATGTGCCTAGGCATCTCTACCATCCCAGCGAATCTTCTCTACAATAGGTGCAATAGAAACTGTAGCACGAATAGGAATATGAAGAATATCATCATCTTCAACCCCTTTTGCATAAGCTTCAGTACCTGCAGTTGTAACAGTTGCACGTGTGATAGGACGTTTTTCGACACCCTACACAATGTTCCACAATCCTTTTGCAACCAACACATGTCGCATCATATAAACCCATAAGGGGTAGTTGGTACCATCCAACTTATCCTCAACAGCCAACATACGGAATACATCACTGCTTTCAGCCATGGTTGGTGACTAAAATAGCTTGATGCAAAAAATTGACTGTATCTAAAAAAGTTGAACAAAACTGGCCAGACGAATTCCGCTAGACGTGTAGCAGACTTCGAGACGCTTATACTGGCGAACAAAAATTGGTATATACCTTTGGCACAAATAGATGAAATAGCCTACACAAGCGCTGCAATAGTGCATTCGGAGGTCGAAACGAGCTCTGATCGCGATTTCGGCACCACAGAGCGAAGATGTTTCGATCTCGAAAACATGCTGAATATGCTCACCAAAATTCATGCGATTTTGAGACTGCAACCAAAGGAGTGTCGATAGTGCCCTAGATGAAGCGACGACTTGCTCTGATACCAATTGTTGAAGTTAGATGTCTGCGGAAGCATGCAAACAGCACAAGGAAGAAGAAGAAGCTTGGAGCACAACACACAATACTTAATGTATTACTAGAGAATGTACAAAGATAAGTAGCCCGTTAGGGCAATAGGCGTATATACAACCCAGGGAAGAAACCTCCTAAAGAGGGAAAAAACTGCCCCGGCGGTCCTAGTGTGTTCACACACACCACTACCTAAATATATCAACATATGGGTGGAGTTGCATCGTTCAATACGTGCACTTTCATATCCTTGGTGGTCTTATTATGTAGATACGTTGTAGGACATAGTATTTTTAACATAGTATGCATGTATGCATGCATTCTCTATGTACGTACATATGTATGTATGTATGTATGCATGTATGCATGCATGCATGCACGTATGCATGCATGCATGCACGTATGCATGCATGCATGCACGTATGCATGCATGCACATTTGTATGTATGTATGTATTTATGCATACTTTTATTTATATGTGTGTGTAATTTACATACATATCTAAGATTATATATATATATATTTACTATGTATGTATGTTTATAATGTATGCATGCATGCTTGTATGCATGTATGTATATATGTATATATGTATGTATGTATATATTTTTATATATTTATGTATGCATGTATGTATGTACATATATACGTATGTATGTACATATACGTATGTATGTATGTACATATTTATGTACGTACGTACGTATGTATGTATGTATCTATGTATGCATGTATGTATGTGTGTATGTATGTATGTATGTATGAATGATTGAATACATATATGTGTGTATCTATGTATGTGTGTATGTATGTATGTATGTATGTATCTATGTTATGTATATATGTATGCATGTCTATATGTATGTATGTATTTATGTGTTTAAGTGTGTATGTATATGTATGTATGAATGTGTCAGAATGTGTGTATATTTATGTGTAAGTATGTTTGTAAGTTAAGTGTCTAATGAATCCTCCGTAAAACTATATACACCTATAAGATGGATACATAAAAATGAAGAAGAGGAATTTTTGTTTGTTTATTATCTATATGTAAATGTGTGTGTGCTTATATGTTTGTGTGTGTAACTGTGTCCATTTGTAAATGTGTACGTGTGTGTGTTGGTGTGCACGTGTGTGTATGTGTGCATGTATATGTGTGTAAGAGTGTATGTGTATGTGTGTGTGTATATGTAATTTTATGTGTATGTGCATAAAAATGCATATGTATGCATGCATGTGTATGTAATTGTGTGTGTCTATGTACATATATGTGTTTATGCATGTATGTGCCTATTTGTGTGTGTGTGTGTATGTGTGTTAGTCTGTTTATGTGTTTGTATGTGTATATGTGTGTTAACATGTGTGTGTATGTGTGTTTATATGTGTATGTGCAAGTTTGTGTGTGTGTGTGTGTGTGTAATTGTGTGTATGTCTGTAAGGGTGTTTGTATACGTGTATGTGTCTGTGTGTGTATGTGTGTGTAAATGTGTCTCTATATGTTTTTATTTGCATCTATGTGTGTGTGTGCATGTGTGTGCAAAAGTGTGTGTGTGTGTGTATGTGCATATGTGTGTTTAAGTGTTTGTGTGTGCATAATTGTGTGTCTATAGTGTGTGTCTAAATGTACGTATATGGATGTTTGTATGTGTGGGTAATTCTATGTCTATATGAGTGTATGTGTGTGTATAAGTGTGTGAAATTGTGTGTGTATGTTTGTGTAACTTTATCTATATATGTGTGTATATGTGCGTGTAAAGAGAAAATTGAAGTCCACTTTTCTAGATGTAGATCTTAGTGCCAAGAGAAGACATGAGTATCGAGAGGAGATTAGAGTGTGAGAAGAATTTCAAACATCTCCAGTAAGCTCCTCTGAGTGTGCGCCAACTGTGCATTGAAGGTCTTTTCTCAAGGAAAATGAAAAATATAGAGAATTCCACGTGTATTCTTTTTTTCTCGATTTCTAAGCCCATGGATAGCTTCGTTACTAGCCCCGTACATAAGAGAAGAGTTTTTGTTATGTGATAGACATCCTCGAGCTATGCTTGGTAACTCTATTGGTAGTCGAGCAGGTAGCCTTGTGATCGTCCCTATTGAGAGCTTCTGGAAACGCCAATGCATGCTTGTCAATTCCTTAGCATAAGTAGATTGTAATTTCGTAGTAGTGACATATGCTTGGTAGAAGCAAGGAAATGTAAGAATCCATTTTCAAACCTCAAGAATGAGACAATGTTTTCTCACCCATGACGAGTTCATTTCCGGAATGGTCATCCTCATGTCTTCCAATAGATGAAAATGGGTACTAAGATAAGGGGAATGCTAGTTGGGTCTCCTAATTCTTTTGTTTTTTTAATAAAAGGATGCTAATTGGAGGTTACAATATATATAGCTTTTAAATGTTTATTCAGGGTGTTCATGTCATTTCAACTATTTCACATGTGGCGTGATTGTTTGATTCTCTTTGAAAGTAAGCGTAGATCGTAAGAGTAGATGGTAAGCGATAAGCGTAGAAAGTCCAAAATATAAGGTGAAACCTTTAACTCTCATTTCATTTCAGTCAATGCTCCAGCATTCTATGAAAAACCTCTCTCTCTCTCATTCACAAACACACACCCACATTCCTCAATTATCCACAAACCTCTCTCTCTCATTCACACACACACACTCACATTCCTCAATTATCCAGCATTCTAAAAAAATCATCTCTCTCTCTCGCACACACACATGTCCCTCAGCTATCCAGTATTCTAAAAATCTCTCTCTCTCTCTCTCTCTCTCTCTCTCTCTCTCTCTCTCTCTCTCTCTGAGTTATCCATTATCCTGCAGCCCGAGGTCTCACTGTACATTTCAGAATCCCACAGAGAAACGTAACCTGCACCTTACCCCATCGTATCCCCTTGTCGAATGAGTTTGGTACGACACTGTTCCGACTAACGAGAAAAGTTTTCGGATATGCAGTGTGTAGATGATTTTCCAGGAATCACGAATCTTCCGTATGAGGCTGCACGTCCACCGCAGTTTCAGAATTCTTTCGTACAGTCTTCGACGGACAGTAAAAAGTGGAGCTCATCGGCAGAGAAGCCCGACAAAGCTCACAGAACTCAATCCCCCTTTTCTCCATTAAAGCAATACTTTTATTTTTCAAAGGAAGTTCAGCCAAAGCCTACTCTCTGAGCTTTAACTTTGAAATTGCAATTCTACAAATGAACGAACATAGTATTCATAAGACTCTCTGTAGAATTCCTCCGAACTTTAACTTTGAAATTGCGAATGTACAAGTGAACGAGCATAGAACTCATGGGACTTCCCGTACACAAGAGAGAACTGATTTCAATTGGATATATCATAATTTACATTGGCCTTACGCTCACACTATGCTGCCACAAATAAGGATTGAATCTTCGCCTCTGCCTCAGACCCCAACCAGCCCAGTTAATGCGTGTAGACATTAAAGGGCCTGCAATAGATAAAAGCAATACTTCCTTAAGGGCCTGCCATAGATACATAAAAGGCCTGCCATAGATAAAAGGAATACTTCCTTAAGGGCCTGCCAATAAGGACATTAATGCAATACTTCCTTAAGGGCCTGCCATAGATACATAAAAGCAATGCCAAATATGATGAAATGATTACTGCGCAACTCTGTTGTCGCTCAACGTCCGGATGTCCCTTCTTCTCCAATTATCTCTACAGTGTCAGTCGCCTCATGCGTCGCCAAGATCGAGCAGATATAAGCGCAATTCCTTTGCAGTATTCTTAAGAAGCGCTTTCGGCACTTTCAGCAATACAGCTGATTGACCTGGAGGGCCTCAAATGGAGCAATGGTAAGAAGCTATCCAGAACCCCCAACTTCAAAGAGGATTTAGATGTTCACCACACTCTCAACAAGAGATGGTGCCTTTCTTGGACCAAACTTCGGTGGGAACTAAAATTCATGTCTATTTGGCACCCCCTAATTGAGGTCAAAAAGTATGTTCTCATGTGGTAGATCTTGCATAAAGGTATCTAGACCAATGCAAGGGCTAACAAAATCTGTGGTGTGCCGCCATGGTGCAAGCGTTGCCATCGGTGCATCGAAGATTTAGCTCGCATGTCTTCGACTGCGCCAAGTCCCGTGTTATCTGGCGTCACGTGACCCGACTATTGAGACTCACGATCCAAATCAACTGACAACAGGTGATGTTGGGTGAGGCGGTCAGCTACTCATCGGGGTTGTGGAATGCCATCACAGGTGAGACTCTATGGAAGATTTGGAGGGAGCGATGTGCTGTCAATTTTGGCCAAACTCCTAAGGAATGGTCGATCGAGAAATCCTTGTTTCTCCTAGGTAAAAGAATCTCCCGAGTCAAGAGATCGCCACCGTTTAGACATCATTGTATTTATCTCCTCGAAAACAACAAGTTAAAACCCAAATGAGTCCCACATGAGGGTGATGATAACTTTATCCGCCTCATTTGTAATGCCCTCTAGCTTGCCATACTCCTCCCCTGCATTGTGGGATTTGGAGGGTCCCATGGGCACCAGTCCCATTCACTTGTAACTTTTTTTCTTTATTTTAATTAAAATCCGGAAGATTAGGCTAAGGCCGAACTTCTTTTTATTTAAAAAAAAAATAGAGCTGATCGACACCCAGAACGGATGCGAATACCTTCTTCGAGAGCAGTGATTTCGATGCTTCGGGAGGAGTCAATTGGATGCTTCTGCTAAAGACTGGGAGTCGCGACCTTTCCGCATTATTGCATCAGCTTTGGATGACAAAAGCAAATGTATATCATCTTGTTCGCTTCACTTCCTCAGACCTCTACGTACACCTGCTCACGTGAGTTATGACTCCACAATTAAAAAGGCGACATCCACTCGTGATTGTTGGTTCTATTGACCGCAGACCTTTCCGCATTATTGCATCAGTTTTGAATGACAAGAGCGAACGGATATCATCTTGTTCGGTTAACTTCCTCTACGTACAGCTGCGCTGAAAACAACAAATGCATTAAAGAGAGAGAAAGAAAAACAACTAACAACCAATGTAAAAAGCTAACCAACGTAAAAAGCTAGCAAAATTTGTGGATTCCCTCTATCGTGTAAATAGTGCTTTAGGGTGCCTGCATGGCAATGAAAACTTGAGACATCTCTTTTTTTCTTGCTCCAAGTCAATGTTGGTCTAGCAAGTCTTTAGAAGAATCATATTGTTGCAAGAACAAATCAACTAGAAGCAAGCATTATTAAATGAAATAATCGGTTGTTCCTCAGCATTGTGCAATGCTATAAGATGTAACATCCTCTAGATATTCTGGAAAGGGCGGTGTGCTACCAATTTTGAAAACCCTCTTAAAGAATGGTCAATCAAAAAATCTCTTTTCTTTTTAAGAAAAAGAATTTCCAACTTAAGAAGCCTCTGCATCGTACACATCATAGAGTGTTCTTCCTCGAGGACAACATGATTAAAAGCAATTCAACCCCTCATAAGAGGGACAAAAAGGTTATCAAACTTCTTTGTAATGTTCTCTAACAAATTATAAGAAGCTTTTCTTTTGTGGGATTTCAAAGATCCCATGAGTATTAAGCCTATTCACTTATATAGTTACTCTTTCTACTAACTAAAGTTCTGTAATGATATATGCATCCACAAGTTGTTGGACCATCATTTGGACTACTTTGTCATGAAGGCTTGCATAGTTCGGCTAGTGCCTAACTTTCTAAAAAACCAACCTCAATGAGAGGGCTAAGGCATTCGAAACGGACCGATCACAAGGACATTATGAGCGGATAGAAGGTACATTTCTTTGGGAACCAAATTGCAAGGATAGAATCTCACCATTAGAGGAAGGTTATTCTAACAAGGTAGCTTCAAGGGGGAGAAACAATTAGCTACTCTTTTACTGTGTGGAATGCCATTCGAGAAGAAGGTCTCTCAAAGAATGGAAAAAAGATGTACGATCAACTTTGATGCCCATCGAAAGGATGGTCAATTGAAAAATCCCTCAGCTTGTTAAGCAAAAGAGTATGTACTTGTAAAAAATCACCACAAACACCATTCGATTTTTCTCTTGGAAAACAACAAGATTAAAGGCAAGAGGATCATTCATGAGGGTAAGGAGAAAATCATTAACCTTCTGAATAACTCCATTTAAGTTGTTATTCACCTATCAAATTTTGATTTCTACCAGTTTTGGTCCGTGATAGCTACTATAACTTCAGGTGGTCCTACCCCTGCTTTTTGAGATACCAGAGATCGCACGGGCTGTAAGCCCATTCACTATATAATTCTTCTTTTATTAATTCAACCATAGGAGTTTAGACCTCCACGGACCTTCCTTAAAAAAGAACATCATTTATACAATGAATGGCCAATGTCTTCATATCAGAAGAATTACATGTGCGGGATTCAAATGTTACAAAATATCGATGCATTTTGCGGTTTCCTCTACAACCAAAGGGGCTCTCAAGAACAGAGGAGCTTAGATCACATTTTATTTGCATGTTAATAACTTCGTAAGATGTGATGGTACTGAAGAGAATGAATATCCTAAGTCAAAATGTGATTTTTACTGACTAAGAAATCTATTCTATACCAAAAAAAGACAAACCTTCACACTTCTTGCCGTATAGAGCACATAGTATGTAAATCAAATTCACCAAACAAAAGCATTCTCAATTCAAATAGAATCAATTATTACGACTCTCTACAGCAAAAAATACTATGAGTTAAACAATTTTAATGATATCCATCAAAAGTATTAAATATGTTCTACGAATCAAACAATGCATGAAGAGATGTATGAAGAGATACCAACCAAGGTATAAACATATAGGGTCAACTATTATGACTTTGCATACCAAAAAAAATGAAGGTCTAAAAGTATGATTTAAACCAACTAAAGCACATTTTCTAAGGTTGCATGTATATGCTTCCAACCAAACAAGGTAGGGAGAAATGAAAAAAGGTTTACACATACAAGTGTAACAGTTTGTGGACATCTATCAAAATAAATTCTTCATATGTGGGGTACCAAAAAAGGTCCATATACTGAGTCTTGAATAGTTTTATTACTAGTTTCTAATAAAAGTTGACGAATATGTAATTATGAAAGAGAACATCTTTTCACACAAAGTAAGATCATATCATAAGAACTTACACAAGTTATAGACTTAAGAGAAGTATACCTTAAGAGAATAACCAATAGGTGGAAATCAACCAAGGTTTCCACATTTGTGTACACCAAGCAAAGTCCATACATAAGCGAAGATCAACGAAGTTGTGCACATATAGATAAACATTTAAGTGCACATATAGATAAACATTTAAATGAAAATAATGACAATCCAAAAATTTTGAGAGTTATAATATGCATAGAGACACATAATCCAATTCACACATCCACACATACTCACAATCACAATCCGAAGCTTTTAATAGACTATTTCTTATAATAAAAATCTAACAATCACTCGAAAACATTTCATCATTCCCATAGTGGATGGCATCTTCTTTTCTAAAATCCGTTTGAAGAATGTCTGCTTATATTTTGGTTCTCCTCATAATCACCAATGCCTATCAACTCGTCTTTGACAAGGTTAGAAATTACCACATAGCACGGAAGCATGTATTTGCAAGTTTCGTCTTGTGCGGTTTTTTGCCCATCATGCTTCTGTATTCTACTAACGCAAGTATTTCATTTGATGAACATGGAAAAAAATGCTTTCCATCATAAAAGCTAGCAGCAAAGCTAAGGGCTACTAGCTCAAAATTTAGGCCTAATTCTAACTTTGAGTTAAAAAAAGTGCATTCCAGTAAACATGAAGGTTTTCCATCAAGAGATTTCCACTTCTTTTGAGTCTCGCTTACACACAAATTCGAATGACCCATTCTTCAAATAATGAGATTAATAGCAATGACGCAAATAAGTTAAATTTTGAGTCCGCGTTCTTTACTTCTCGAAGGTTCAAACTTTGCAAGATTTACCCAAAGGCGTGAATTACACTTTCCAAGTCCATTAATAGTTTTCCATTTTCTAGCATTTCAAATTGTAAAAAAATTGAATTACTAAACATTGAACCTCTCAAAAATATGATTCTTTCTTATTTGATAACCCATATGAAGTTTGAAAAATCTAAAAAATATATATTTCTCAAAAAGTACATGCTAATTTCACATACCATTTCAAATCAAGATTTTGTTCAAACGTTTTTACTAATGAATATACAGATGTCTTCAATAATGCTACCATTGCTGCAAAATATGCCTCTAGGATGGGGTTTTCTTCTAAAGTCAAGCGAATCTAGTCCTGCCCTACCCCAATGTTTTTTTCTTCTTTCGATAAAGCATGAATGCTCATAATCCAGCATAACAATACCTTTTATATTATCTTATCTAATGCACGCATTCATTTGATGACTACTTATAAGAGTCTAGTAGAAAAATACTTTGGAAAAGATCCCCTTAATCCTAAAAATACCAATCTCTCATGGGTTCACACATCAGTAACTAGGAACTCGATGGATAGGGTTCTATTGTCTTATGTGGACCACCAATCTCTAATAGAAGATAATATGGTAGTGTGGTTTCAAATTGATTCAAGATTTCCATATAGGATGTTGCGAGTTTGGTAGTTAGGGACATCAATCTTTGTTGGATTATTTCCGAGTGGATGTGATATCAAAATAGAGATGAAGTAGATATGAATAAGATTACGCATACAATAGAAATGAATTGGAGAGGTGATGAAGTAGAATAGATAAGAACTATACACAACAGAGTAAATCAAGAAAATATATCAAGTAAACATATGACCTTGTTACAACATTACCATAAAAGTAAAGTGAGAAATGTAAGAATAAAGCTGTTGATATATTTAGGTAGTGATGTGTGTGAACACTCTAGGACTGTCGGGGCACTTTTTTCCCTCTTTAGGAGGTTTTTTTCCCCCGGCTTGTATATACGGCTATTGCCCTAATGGGCTACTTATCTTTGTACATTCTCTAGTAATACATTCAGTCTTGTGTGTTGTGCTCCAAGCTTCTTCTTCTTCCTTGTGCTGTTCGCGTGCTTCCGTAGACGTCTAACTCCAACAATTGGTATCAGAGCAGGTCGTTGCTTCTTCTAGGGCGCCGTCGACACTCCTCCGTTTGCAGTCTCAGATTCGCACAAAATTTGGTGTGCATACTTAGGGTGTTTCCGAGATCAAAACGGCTTCGCTCTGTGGTGCCGAAATCGCGATCTGAGCTCGTTTCGGCCTCCGAACACACTATCGCAGTGCTTGTGCAGGCTATTTCGTCCTTTTGTGCCAAAGGTATATACCAGTTTTTGTTCGCCAGTTTAAGCGTCTCGAAGTCTGCTATAGCTCTAGCAGAACTCGTCTCGGTAGTTCTGTTCAACTTTTTGAGATACAGTCAATTTTCTGCATCAAGGTATTTTAGTCACCGGCCATGGCTGAAAGCAGTGATGTATTCCGTATGTTGGCTGTTGAGAATAAGTTGGATGGTACCAACTACCCATTATGGGCTTATATGATGCGACATGTACTGGTTGCAAAAGGATTGTGGAACATTGTGCAGGGTGTTGAAAGACGTCCTGTTACACCTGTAACGACAGGTACTGCAAATACAGGTGTTGGAGCTGATGAAGATGGTGTCGAAGATGATATTCCGCAGATTCCTATTCGTGCTGCTGTTTCTGTTGCACCTACTGCAGAGCAGATTCGTTGGGATGGCAAAGATGCCCAGGCACATGCATTGATAGCTTTGTCTGTCAAACGTGCCATTATTCCTCACATTCGCTCTTGCAGAACAGCAAAGGATGCTTGGGATACACTTACCACTTTGTACCAGGCTAGGAATGAGGCTCGTGTTGCTTACCTCCGAAAACAGTTGGAGAGTGAGCACATGAATGAAGGTGATTCGATGGACAGTTTTCTTACAAAGATCAAAGACCTGAAGGAACAATTGATTTCTGCTGATGAGGTTATACCAGATAGCTCACTTGTGCAGACCGTTCTAAATGGCCTTCCTGATTCATATCAGAGTTTTGCCTCTACTCTTCGATTGATGATGAAAGGCAATCCGAATGCCTTGTCATTTGAGGAATTAGTCTCTGTTCTGTTGCACGAAGATCAGTCCAGGCAGAACAGGTCCATTATGCGTGTTGCAGATCAAGCTTTCCTGGTTAGTCAGAAGGGCAAAGGAAAATGGAGCTCTTCTACTAGTAAGCAGAAATCTGCAAATGCTGCACAATCGAAGAACCAGGATAAAGATGAGAAGAAATCAGAAAAGCAGAAATTGTTCTGCAAGTACTGTAAAGGAAATGATCATATTATAAAGAACTGTCCAAAACTGGCTGCTAAAGAGGCAAAGAAGAAAGAGGCTGGAATGGTTGTTGCAGAGGCCTCTACACCAAAAATAGAGTCTGCAAATCTTGTGCAGGAAGAAGAATGGGCATTTACTATTGTCTGCAGTTTTGACCCATCTTCTCATGATCAGTGCATGTCTGCAGTAGACTCAGATGTTTGGTACTTTGACAGTGGTGCAACCAAACATATTACCTCGCAGCGCAGTTTCTTCTCTTCACTCGAGCCTGCCCCTACAGGGAATACTGTCACATGCGCCAATAACTCCTCTTATCCTGTTATGGGAGTTGGTAAGATCATTCTGACTACTGCTGATGGTAGTTCTTTCACTTTGTCAGATGCTTTATTTGTGCCAGGGATCAAAAAGAACCTGTTATCAGTTTCTGCATTAGCCAAGATTGGCTTGGTTGTGAAATTCGTTGATGACAGGTGTACAGTCCATGATCTCTCAAATGGCGATGTGATTATTGCCTCTGGCATTTTATGTCGTGGGCTGTATAAGCTCATAGACTATGAAAAATCTGTGAATGATTCGGCATGTGCAGTTCATGATTCTCAGGCTATGTCAGATGCAAAGCTTTGGCATGCACGCTTTGGTCATCTGAATTTTGCTAGTTTGTTACGCCTGCAGAAATCTGAAATGGTGTCCTCTTTGCCCAAACTTGAGGCACCTGGAAAACATGTTTGTGAAGGCTGTATTTTGGGCAAAATGCAGTGTTCTTCCTTTCCAAAAGATGGTTCAGTTCGGGCTATGCAGAAATTGCAGCTTGTACATAGTGATGTCTGTGGTCCTATGCAGACACCCTCTTTTGGAAATTACCTTTACTTCGTGACTTTCATTGATGATTTTTCCAGGCATGCATGGATATATCCACTCAAAGCAAAGTCCGAAGTGTTCATGTGCTTCAAACAGTTTTTGGTTTTAGCCAAAAATCTGTCAGCATGTAAAATGGACACCCTCCGTTCTGATCGAGGGGGGGAATATATGTCTTCAGATTTTAATGCATTTCTGGCTGAACGTGGGATAAAACACCAGTGTACAGTGCCGTATACACCTCAACAGAATGGAGTTGCTGAACGAAAGAACAGGTCACTCATGGAGATGGCGAGGTGCATGGTCAAAAGTCAGGCTTTACCACATAGTTTCTGGCTTGAGGCTGTCATGTGTGCAACATATGTACTGAACAGGTGTCCCACTAAAGCGTTGCAGTCTATCACTCCATATGAGGCTTGGCATGACCGCAACCCATCTGTTGCTCATCTGCGTGTTTTTGGTTGTTTGGCATATGCATTAGTGCCTGAACAACATCGCAGAAAATTGGATGATAAGGCAGTAAAATGTATTTTTGTTGGGTACAGTTCTGAAAGTAAAGGCTATCGTCTGTATCATCCACAGACTAAACGCATTCTGGTTAGCCGTGATGTTGTCTTTGTGGAAGATGCTATTCAGCCATTGCTTTCATGTACTAAGGAGACATCTGTTAGCTCCAAAGACATGTATGATACTTTGATGCCTCTTTTTACAGGTGGACAGGCTAGCGCTGGTCCTAATGAGGCAACTTCTCAGCCTTTGCAGGTTTCATATGATGATGCAGATCATTCCATTTCTGATGCAGATTTACATGATGCACTTGTTGATGAGAGAGCTGATATTGAACAGGCAAAAACTATGCCAAAATGGCTGGTGCAGACTTTGCGTGACAGCAAATTAGATGCACCTTTGTCATATCGTACTCGTTCAGGCTCTCATAGTACCTCCTTTGCATCAGATTGCTATGCTATGGCTGCATCTAGTCTCTGTGATGAGAATGAGCCTGTTTCTTTTGATGAAGCACAGAATTCAGAAAATTGGATGGCTGTTATGCAATCTGAATATGATGCTATAATGAAGAATGGTACATGGTCTTTATGTGACTTGCCTCCTAGCAAGAAGGCCATTGGCACTAAGTGGGTATACAAGCTGAAGCGTAAACCTGATGGTACAGTTGACAGGTATAAGGCTAGGCTTGTTGCAAAGGGTTATGCGCAGGAAAGAGGCATTGATTTTGATGAGACCTTTGCACCTACATGCCGTATGACTACTGTTCGGAGCATTTGTGCACTTGCAGCCCATCATGGTTGGAATGTACATCAGTTGGACATTAAAACAGCATTTCTGAATGGTGACTTGCATGAAGAAGTGTATGTTTTTCAGCCCCGTGGCTTTGTGCACAAAGGGCATGAAAACCAGGTGTGCAGGTTAAAGAAGGCGTTATATGGTTTAAAGCAAGCACCACGTGCTTGGTATGAGAAAATACATGCCTATCTGATTGCACATGGTTTTGAGAACAGTCCAACTGAAAGCACCTTATATGTTAAGCGTGCTAATGATGTGCTTTTGATCATTGTTGTCTATGTAGACGACATGCTGCTCACTGGTCCTCTTGAGAAGCATATTGCTGATTTCAAGGCTGATTTGCATGCCTCATATGAGATGTCTGATTTGGGGCATTTGCATCACTATTTGGGCATTCAGTTTATGCACGTTGATGGTGGAATGGCTTTGTGTCAAACGAAATATATTGACACATTATTGCAGCGTTTTGGCCTTGAAGACTGTAAGCCTATTGCCACTCCTATGGAGACAGGTTTAACGATTGAGTCTTCACGATGCTGGAGATGCATTTGATGCTGTTCTCTATCAGCAGGCTATTGGATGCTTGATTTACTTATGCATTACTCGGCCAGATATTGAGTTTGCTGTCTCACAGATGAGCAGGTTTATGCATTGCCCAAGAGTCACGCATTGGAAAGCGGTTAAGCGCATCTTTCGCTACTTGAGTGGTACTCGGCTACTTGGGTTGTTTTATCCCAAGGGGGGATCACTACCACCAGATTTGCATGCTTTTTCTGACTCAAATTGGGCTGGTTGGTATGACACTCGTGTGTCCACCAGTGGTTTTTGCTTCATGCTTGGTAGCTCATGTATATCTTGGTTGAGCAAGAAGCAGCCTACTGTGGCCACTTCCAGTTGTGAGGCTGAGTATAGAGCAGCTTTCACAGCGACTGTTGAGTGTGTGTGGCTCAGACGCCTTATGGCTGATTTGGGTGTTGGCCAGTCTTCTGCCACCACCATCTTCACTGACAGTCAGAGCGCATTGGCAGTTGCGAGGAACCCTGTGTTCCATGCTCGCACTAAGCACATTGAGGTGCATTATCACTATGTTAGGGAGAGGTTCTTTGCTAGGGAGATCAGCTTGGCATATGTGCCCACGCAGGAGAACATTGCAGACCTTTTCACGAAGGCTCTGCCTAGGGAGAAGTTTGAAGCTTTCCGCAAAGCTTTGGGCTTACTTCCTTTTGTGGAGTGATTTCCACATAGCTTGGCACTTCCTTATACATGAGTGCCAGCTCCTTGTTCACCGCATCACTCCTAGGGGGGATTTGTTGATATATTTAGGTAGTGATGTGTGTGAACACTCTAGGACTGTCGGGGCACTTTTTTCCCTCTTTAGGAGGTTTTTTTCCCCCGGCTTGTATATATGCCTATTGCCATAATGGGCTACTTATCTTTGTACATTCTCTAGTAATACATTCAGTCTTGTGTGTTGTGCTCCAAGCTTCTTCTTCTTCCTTGTGCTGTTCGCGTGCTTCCGCAGACGTCTAACTCCAACAAAAGCATAATCAAGCGTACAAAAATAATAGACGTGCATCCGCAACAACCACAATATCACACCAAGCACACATAATAAAGTCACAATGAAATAAATCAAAGCTGTTATTGGTTGATGATGCATTCTCTTGTTGTCTGTCCTCCCCCTCTCTCAAGGTATCTCTTTCTGATAATGCGTAAATGATGATTCAGTGTCAAAGATGTGACATCTATTCCTTTTCAATCCTAAGATCACTACATCAATGTCTCCATCTATATTTGATTTCCTCCTTTTAAGGTGTACTAAGATTTTCTTTTTAATTATTCACTTTCACTAAGTATTTCTTTTTTACTTCCTTAAATCAGATGTCATCAAATCACTCTTGTACTTATTAAATGACTTATTTATCTAATTTCTTGTACATGTTTAGGTTTCATGCTTTTGAAACATGACTAATGGGAAATCGAAAGGGTTACTCAGGTACTTGGAGATATGCTGCATATGTATGTGAATGAAAAGCAAGCTCATTGGAGGGAATACTTGCCCTTAGATGAGTTTCTATATAGTATTGCATGGCGTGCATTTATTAAAACGACTCCATTTGAGGCTATGTATGGCTATAAATGTTTGAAACCACCGTTTTCTAGCATTTTGTATAAAGTAGAAGTATCAAAAGAACTATTTGAGAAGGTGGATTATGAACTTAGAAAAACTTAATTAGCACATACAACTAGCCAAGAAAAGACAAAGTAAGTTCTTTGATTTGAAGAGAAGACCACTTGAATTTCAAATAGATGACATCTTATTTCTTAAAGTCAATCCTCACCAATCTAACTTGTTGGTAGGAAAGGATCATAGACTTTCTTCACGATATGTAGGTCCTTTTAAAGTTTTGAAAAACCAAGTACTTGAAGATATGTTGTGTATGTATAATAATGAAAAGAAAAATAATTGGAGTGAATTCTTGCCCTAAGGTGAGTCTGCATATAATAATGCATGTCATGCATCTATAAAAATGACTCCATTTGAGTCTATGAATGGTTATAATTATTTGACAATACCTTCATCTTCTAAATTTTTGGAAAGTAGTGATATCCAAAGAAACGCTTGAGAGGATAGATGAAGAACCCAGAAAAGTTAAGTAGCACATAAAACAAGCTCAAAAAGACAATAAAAGTTCTATGAATTGAAGAGAAGACTACTAAATTACTTCATGGTTCGTAGGTCCTTTTAATTTTTTAAAAAAGATTTGATCTCTTTATTGTAGGAATTTTGATGGGTATAGTTTAGAGATGAGTTTCTCTTAGAAAAATCTTGCTCAAGTCTAGACTTTATACTTTGAGAGAAACTTAATACATTCCGTAAGCTCCCAAAATATATAGTTAAGCCTCCAAGGTACTTTGGAGCATCATTCAAAAACTTCGGTGTCCAAACCGATAGGTTGAGAGTTAAAAATACCTTGAGAAACTTTCTTTTTATGGAAGACAAGCTCTTAGTATTTTGCACAGTGCTCACAACCTAGTAACAGTGTCCACAAACCTTTTTCACACATTGAATTAAAGTTTCAAATAATCTACACCAAGGTATTTCATGAATTCCAAATGAGCATACACAGCGAAATGTATCTAAGAAGTGTAAGGGGTAAGCTTGACTTTTCAAGAGGAAGGTGATTCATAAAGCCTATGACATATAATCACTCATATCTCAAGATCTATGCACTCAAAGATAATGAAGCTTTGTGTGCATACTTGATTTAGTTTTATGTAACTAATCCAATTGATTGTTTTGGTAATGAGTACCTATATGGAGAGAAATGAGTCTAAGAATGTGATAGAGTTGCTCAAAGTTCATTAATAGTAGATATAGATTCACAAATCAATATAAACATATATTACTCATGAACACATGATATAAAGAAGTTGTGAAGGACTTCTCTAACTTTGATGTAGTATACGGTGTACTCAATGAGAGTCTGATGATGAGCTGTATTATCTATTATCCCATGGCTCAATTCATGATATATATATATATATATATATACACATTTCGAGCTTGAAGATTGTTGGGAGTTCCACCAAAAATTGACCCTATTTCATAAGATGTAGTTTAAAAATTGAATTGAGATCAATTCATGGCTTTTAGCTCCTATTTTACTCGCAAGAATATTTCCTTATATCTCTTTTACTTTTCACCGAGATAAGCTTTAACATTAAATAAGATTTGAAATCTTTATTAGCATGTAATGAAGATACAATTGAGCTTTCTAAATGTCATAAGTCCATTGTACATTTAGCCAAGTACTTAGGCTTGCTCTATGCAACAAAAGCTCCCCCTCAAACCTAAGACGCTTGACTCTTCAATTCTTCAATACTTCCTAAAGTCCAATCATAGCTTTGATGTGTGTTTAACTTTACTCCATCCAATGGCTAGGTCATCATATCTGCACATTGTTGTTGAATAGATACATATGCAACTTCAGTCGCTTTACTTGTGATATTTTCCCTAGCATAGTGTTACTGGACCTCTATATGTTTTGTCTTGGCATGGGCTTTGATCCAAATTACTTCCTGAGTTGCATTGGGTAATTATTTCCATTGTTCTTCATTTGATGAGAATGGAATAGTAGGTTTCTTCTTTGATGACCATGAGAGATGTTTTATACCTCCAAAATTAAGATATCTTTCAATACTCATGTCATCTTTAGAACCTACCCAATCTACATCAAAGAAGAGTTTTATGTCTATATGAGAGGTATATGAATAATATAGACCTTCATTAATGGTTCCCTTCATGTATTTGAGTATTCGCTTGGCTTCATCCATGTAAGTTATCCTAGGACTGTGCATAAGTTTACTTAGGACACTTGCACTATATAAAATGTCCACTCTAGTTAATAAGAGAAGTTCAACCTACCCACTAAGCTCTGATAACTTGTTATGTCTTCAATTGGCTCTTATTTATGAGCAGTTAGCTTCAAATTAATCTCCATGTGGCCTTAGAATTTTCAAGATTTAACTTGTTTGATTCTCCACACCAACTAGATATTTCTTATAGCATGAAAACACCTCATTTATTTGCTTCATAAAATATAAGATAGTCCATCAGCTACATTCATGTATGAATGACCGAGTACTTGGATCAAGAGGTTGATCGTTCTTTGTTTGGTCCCCAAATGTTTTTGTGGATAAACTCTAGAGACCTCCATGTATGTGTCCTTTCTTGGTGAATGGTTTCTTGTGTGACTTAGCAAATTGACATGTAGTAGACTTGTATATCATGCACTGCTTTAAGATATTGGGTAATACAAGGATACTATGATCTCTATTGATTTGTTTGAGAGCTCTTTCTCCAATGTGAGCTAGGTTTTTATGCCAAACTTCTAGTTCTCATACATTTTGAGTGCCATAATTGTACACGACATTATTCCTGGTTTCTTAGAGCTCAAATGTGAACAACCTAGTGGTCTTCTCTCCATTTTCCATCTTCTTAAAGGCTTGATATGGATCTTCAACATATGCTCCATGCTTGGTAAGTCTCACGGATAGATAGATACATAAATGCATAGTCAAACATACATATATCCACACATACATACATACATATACACCAAAGTATCTACACACATACATGTGTGTGTGTGTGTTTTTATGTATGTATGTATGTATGTGCGTGTATGTGTAAATGTATGTATGCATATGTGTATGTATATATTTTTGCTTCCATGTGTACACTAGTGCAAGTATCATGCATTTATAGTCTAGGCAGAACAAGTCTATGATGCGTGTTGTAGATCAAGCTTTCATGGCTTGTTAAAAGGGCAAAGGAAAATGGAGCTCTTCTACTAGTAAGCAGAAATTTGCAAATGCTGCACGTTCAAAGGAGGAAGACAAAGATGAGAAGAAATCAGAAAAGAAGAAATTGTTTTGCAAATACTGTAAAGCAAATGATCATGTCATTAAGAGCTATCCAAAATTGGCTGCTAAAGAGGCAAACAAGAAAGGGGCCCGAATAGTTGTTGCAGAGGCCTCTACAGCAAAAATGGAGTGCTAATCTTGTGGAGGATGAAGAATGGGTGTTTACGACTGTTTGTCATTTTTACCCATCTTCTCATGAGCAGTGCATGTCTGTAGTAGACTCAGATGTTTGGTACTTTGATAGTGGGGTGCCAAACATATTACCTCATGGTGTAGTCTCTTCTCTTCACTCATGCCTACCCTACAGGGAATATTGTTACATGTGCCAACAAATCCTCTTATCATGTTATGGGAGTTGGTAAGATCATTTTGACTACTGCTGATGGTAGTTATTTCACTTTTGTCAGATGCTTTGTTTATGCCAGGGATGAACAAAAATCTCTCATCAGTTTCTACATTAGCCAAGATTGGCTTGGTTGTGAAATTTGTTGATGACAGATGTATAGTTCATGATTTGTCAAATGGCAATATCATTATTGCTTCTAGCATTTTATGTCGTGGGCTATATAAGCTCATAGACTATGAAAGATCTCTAAATGATTTGGCATATGAAGTACATCATTCTCAAGCTATGTCAGATGCAATGCTTTGGCATGCACGCTTTTGTCATCTGAGTTTTGCTAGTTTGCTACGCCTGTAGAAATCTGAAATGGTGTCCTCTTTGCCCAAACTTGAGGCAGTTGGAAAACATCTTTGTGAAGGTTGTATTTTGGGAAAAATGCAGCATTCCTCCTTTCCAAAAGATGGTTCACCTCGGGCTACTCAGAAATTGTAGCTTGTACATGGTGATATTTGTGGTCCTATGCAAACACCTTCTTTTGGAAACTATATTTACTTTGTGACTTTCATTTATGATTTTTCTAGGCATGCATGGGTATATCCACTCAAAGCAAAGTCCTCTGTATCATCCACAGAATAAACGCATTCTAGTTAGCCGTGATGTTGTTTTTGTGGAAGATGCTCTTCAACTCCTACTTTCATGTACTAAGGAGACATTTGTTAGCTCCAAAGACATGTATGATACTTTGGTGCCTCTTTTTATAGGTGGAGAGTCTAGTGCTGTTCCTAATGAGGCAACTTCTCAACCTTTGCAGGTTTCATGCGATGATGTAGATTATTCCATTTCTCATGTAGATTTACATGATGCACTTGTTGATGAGAGAGCTAATATTGAGCATGCAAAAACTATGCCAAAATTGCTAGTGCAGACTTTGCGTGACAACAAATTAGATGCACCTTTGTGGCTGCCTCTACTCTCTGTGATGAGGCCAAACCTGTTTCATTTGATGAAGCACAAAATTCTGAACATTGGATGGTTGCAATGCAATCTGAATATGATGCTATCATGAAAAATGGTTCGTGGTCTTTATGTAACTTACCTCCTAGCAAGAAGGCCCTTGGCACTAAGTGGGTATACAAGCTGAAGTGTAAACCTGATGGAACAATTGACAGGTATAAGTCTAGGCTTGTTGCAAAGGGTTATGCACAGGAAAGATGCATTGATTTTAATGTGACCTTTGCTCTTACTTGCCGAATGACTACTGTTCATAGCGTCTGTGCACTTGTAGCTGATCATGGTTGGAATGTACATCAGTTGGACATTAAAATAGCATTTTTGAATGGTGACTTGGATGAAGAAGTGTATGTTTTTCAACCCCATGGGTTTGTTCAGAAAGGGCATCAAAATCAAGTGTGTAGGTTAAAGAAGGCATTATATGGTGTAAAGCAAGCACCACGTGCTTGGTATGAAAAGATACATGCCTATCTGATTGCACATGGTTTTGAGAAGAGTCCAACTAAAAGCACCTTATATGTTAAGCGTGCTAATGATGTGCTTCTGATCATTGTGGTGTACGTTGATGACATGCTGCTCACTAGTCCTCGTGACACACATATTGCTGATTTTAAGGCTGATTTGCATGCCTCATTTGAGATGTCTGAATTGAGGCATTTGCATCACTATTTGGGCATTAAGTTTATGCAAGTTGATAGTGGAATGGCTTTGTGTCAAAGGAAATATATTGACACATTATTGCAGTGTTTTGGCCTTGAAGACTGTAAGCCGATTGCCACTCCTATGGAGACAGGTTTACGATTGAGTCTTCATGATGCCGGAGACACAAATGATGATGTTGTCTATCAGCAGACTATTGGATGCTTGATTGACTTATGCATTACTCGGCCACATATTCAGTCTACTGTCTCACAGATGAGGAGGTTTATGCATTGCGCAGGTATCAAGCATTGGCAAGCTGTTGAGTGCATCTTTCTCTACTCGAGTCATACTCGACTACGTGGATTGCTTTATCCCAAGGGGGGATCATTACCACCAGATTTGCATGGTTTTTTTACAGTGATTGGGCTGGTTGCTATGACACTCGTGTGTCCACTAGTGGCTTCTCCTTCATGCTTGGTAGCTCATGTATATCTTGGTTGAGCAAGAAGCAGCCTATTGTGGCCACTTCATGTTGTGAGGCTGAGTATAGGGCATCTTTCACGATGATTGTTGAGTGTGTATGGCTCAAATGTCTTATGGTTGGTTTGGTTGTTGGTGAGTCTTCTTCCACCACCATCTTCAGTGACACTCACAGTGCATTGGCAGTTGCCAGGAACCCTGTGTTCCATGTCGCACTAAGCACATTGAGATCAATTATCATTATGTCAAGGAGAGGTTCTCTGTTGGGGAGATAAGCTTGGCATATGTTCCCATGTAGGAGAGCATTGCAGACCTTTTTACGAAGGCTCTGCCTAGGAGAAGTTTGAAGCTTTTCGCAAAGCTTTGGGCTTACTTCCTTTTGTGGATTGATTCCACATAGATTGGCACTTCCTTTTACATGAATGCCAGCTCTTTTTTCACCACATCTCCCAGGGGGGATTTGTTGATATATTTAGGTAGTGATGTGAATATATTCTAGTGGTAATACATTCAGTATTGTGTGTTGTGCTCCAATCTTCTTCTTCTTCTTGTGTTGTTTGCACGCTTCCATAGCCGTCTAACTCCAACAGTTTCAAGCAACATATTGTATACCAACAAAGTATTAATTACAAAATATCAATTTTCTACTTTTATATAATTAAAAAAAGGCTAATGTTGACTTAGAAACGAGGGACTTTTAGAGAAACGAAGGAGAATCAACTCATAGAAATCATCATAAAGATTAGAAAAATATCAATTTCAACCTATGTTTCCAAACTATAAACCAAATCTTCACAGAAAGTTGAAGGTAGTGGAAACGATACTAGGATGGGCAAAGCAAATATCTCGCTCAGGAGATGCACAAGAGGTGGAGAGTTCACTGGATCATTTACTCAAGTGCAAATATCCGATTGCCAATAGTTGAGGTGAATAGGCTAAGCATAGAGAGGACATAGACCAAATGATTTTTATTTAAAAAAGAAGTTTCAATCAAGCCTATTTTTCCTTGCATGAATTAACTTAAAAAGTTATACAAGAGAAAGAAGCATAACACCCATGAGATCCCCCTTATCCCACAAAGCATGGGCAATCAGTATCTTTTTAACAGTTGTAGGGTAGTGGCCAAGTTATATTGATGATATCAGTGAGCCTACTTACATAGACGAGATGTTTGTGGTGATAAAATCTTTACTAGTAGTGCAACAATAGGTATACATGCTTCAACACCATACAAATCTGTCCCTTATGTGAGTTTTTTTTTGAGAATGAATTGAAAATACACTCACACACCCAACCTCGTAAGATAGAGGCACCCATCTTATGTCCAAGCAAGAGTTGAGCTTAGAACTTCCTCCCAGAGATTGAAGGCATCAAACTACTAGGTTACGCGGGCACAAACATATCATCATTTGTCATCTTTTAAGCCATAACAAGTACAAAACCTTGCATAGACGTATCACGTTATGTGATTCTCTTGAGCTTTGTCAGTAATAACGTTTGACGTTCGAACAGAGTTTCCTTTAGCTTGAGCAATTGTAGTGGTTCACTCTATAAACAGTAGCAAGCCTTGTCGTGGACGTTTCATTTTTATGCTCTGACGTGGAGATGAACTCGAAGCATGAGACGATCTCATGCATAATCAGACAATCTCGTGCAGCTGTAATCAAACCATCTCGTGCATAATCGCCCATAGCAAGTTTGCTTCGTACAACACCTTCTACGGCATGAAAAGGATGCAGAGGAAGCGCTGGAAAAGGTGACGTCCAGGAAGATCATCACGTTGTCGTTTGGATTCTTCTCTTTTCGTGAATGTCAAGTACGAGCTGAGGATCGCGCACTCGATCTTCTCGCCCAGTAGAACATAGTGGCGCAAAGCATGTGGAGTGTTTTGCATGCAGACATGCACGTCAGACGATATCCCGACCGGAGCCGTAAGCTTTCGTGTTCTTTTTCATACTACTGTGCACTGACTCTGGAAAAACGAGAGTGATAGAAAAAGCAAACACACTTTTGATACTCCGACATTGACAACTAAGATCCAGCCGTCGACACGTGTTGTAGGGGTTGCCGACCTCCCAGTCCTTTGCAGGTTGGAATCAATACATCAGTACATTTAAGGTCGATTCAGATTGGGGCTCCGGAACATGAGCTCTGTGCGAGCCTATTCCAGGTGGAACAATGAGATCTTTAAAGCACATTGGCCGATGGAACATCAAATATATGAGCGTTGCGAAATCTTGCATGGCAGACAAAACCATCTTGAGGCGGGCAAGGGGGGGAGGGGGGGCGTTTATGGCACACAGAAAAAGAACTTGTTCCATGATGTGGCATTGAAATCTTGTTGGGATGCTGCTCGGTGTAAATAAAGTGGGAGCATATTCACAATGTGATAGAAACTTATTGGAAGTTATTTCAAAACAAACGGAGGAACCACTTAGTGTGAAGCGAGCCTTACATATGTGAGAACGCTGGACATGACCAGGTTTTTGTCATGAAATAAAAATTCTATCTATATTCGGTTCTTCTGTTGATTATCAAAACAATATGAAGGGTACTACAACTCCTTTAAATATTCAAATACTCTTCTTCATGAAGAAAACGTCTTAAGTTTAATATTTATAAAATTTACGTGTGTCTGTCTACTATTATTGTACTTTGCACTACATACCCATAACGACCCCTTGTGAGGAGAAGACAATAGAACATTCTTCAAGTGCTAGAAAATTACCTGTTAGATTCCAGAGATGTACATGCTTGGAGGAATGAGAAGTTCCTTGCACGGGGGATAGCCAAGGCCAAAAGCCCGAGAGTTCATATGAGGTACCTACTCATGATGGCCAGATGAATAGAGGGACCTTGAGAACTCTGGATGGTGACTAGGCAAGGGCTATAAATAGGCTGGGATGTGAGTCCCAGGCATGTCATTTTTCACTTCTCACATTTGGTATCAGAGCATAGAGGAAGAGAGAGACTTTGGGCAAGGACATAGGGAGACTTCATTCTAATTTGAGGAATCATCCTCATCGTCGATGAAGAATTCGAGCAAAGATGGAGGATGTTCTTCTTCTATGCAAGTGGAAAAAATGGGAGTTTTGGCCTCTATTGATGTGCAATGTCATTCGAAAGAAAAAATAAGATGTTGATTTCATATCTCATGTGCAATAGAGATCACAGGCTACCCGTGACCAATAGGGAATGGGATTGGAACCCGAAACCTTTCATTCAAAGGGTTGTCGACCTGGCCAACAAGCTGCCCCACTTTTACATGTTTATTAACACTCCAGCTAAGTATAATATATGCTTTTCCTTTTGTAGACCGTAGCGCAGTAGGTAGAAAAAACAAAGCATAAGAAGATTAGAGAAAATAGAGAAAAAAAAGGAGGGAAAGAAAGAGATAGAGGAGAAAGAGAAGAAGGAAAGAGAGAAAGAAATAGAGAGAGAAGAAAAGAAGGAGAGAGAGAGAGATAGAAAGAAAGAAGTAGAGATGGAGAGAGGTTACGAAAGAGAGAAATAAGATTAGAAGGAGAAAAAGAAAGAAAGAGATAAAGAGATAGAGAGAGAAGAAGAGAATGAAGTGAGGGAAAGGGAAACGTAGAGAGAACAAAAGAAAGATAGAGAAAGTGATGAAAAAAAGGAGAGGTAGAGAGAAAGAGATTAAAACAAAAGAGAGATAGAGAGAAAGAGATAAATGATCGAATATGAAGGAACAAGAAAAAAGAGATGAAAGTGAAGATTAGAGAGAGCAGGAAAATATTAAAAAGAGAGATAAGAGTAAAGAGAGAGAAAAGGAAAGATAGGAAGTTAGAGAAAGAGCAAGGTTAGCATACCTACCTTTACTAAAATGGCCATAACTCTCTCATATGATGTGCAAATTGGATGGTTCCACTTGGTATAGAATGTAGACTCCAAGGCTTTCCAATAAATGATTAGAAAATATGATTGGATATTTAGAAACCACCTGTAGAGAGCATTTAATTCTTTGCATATCTCTTCAAAGAGGTATGCTGTCTACTCACCTAGCTCCATTGTTTTGGCCATAAGTTCCTAATAGAATATCCAAATCAAGACACTTGACTTGGTATAGACTCAACACTTCAAGGAATTTCTTTTGAATAGGTTTAGCCCATATTTTGACCATTGGAATATTGGTATATTTAGGTAGTGATGTGTGTGAACACACTAGGACCATCGGGGTATTTTTTCCCTCTTTAGGAGGTTTTTTCCCCCCGGCTTGTATATATGTAATGGGCTACTTATCTTTGTACATTCCCTAGTAATATATTCAGTATTGTGTGTTGTGCTCCAAGCTTCTTCTTCCTTGTGTTGTTCGCGTGCTTCCGTAGACGTCTAACTCCAACAATTTGTATCACAGCAGCTCGTCGCTTCATCTAGGGTGCCGTCGACACTCCTCTGTTTGCAGTCTCAGAATCACACGAATTTTGGTGAGCATACTCAGAATGTTTCTGAAACAAAATGGCTTCGCTCTGTGGTGCCGAAATTGCGATCTGAGCTCGTTTTCACCTCCAAGTGCACTATCATAGCACTTGTGAAGGCTATTTTGTCTTTTTGTGCCAAAGGTATATACCGGTTTCTATTCGCCAGTATAAGCATCTCGAAGTCTACCACAAGTCTACTGGAATTTGTCTGAGCAGTTAGGTTCAACTTTTTGAGATACAGTCAATTTTCTACATCAAGGTATTTTAGTCATCGGCCATGGCTAAAAGCAGTGATGTATTACGTATGTTGGTTGTTGAGGATAAGTTGGATGGTACCAACTACCCGTTATGGGCTTATATGATGCCACATGTGTTGGTTGCAAAAGGACTGTGGAACATTGTACAGGGTGTCGAAAAACATCCTATCACACTTGCAACTGTTACAAATATAGGTACTGAAGCTCATGCAAAAGGTGTCGAAGATGATGATATTCTGCATATTCCTGTTCATGCTGCAGTTTCTACTACACCTACTACAAAGCAGATTCGCTAGGATGGCAGAGATGCCCAGGCACATGCATTGATAGCTTTGTCTATCAAACGTGCCATTATTCCTCACATTTTCTCTTGCACAAAAGCTAAGGATCCTTGGGTTACACTTGCCACATTATACCAAGCTAGGAATGAGGCTCGTGTTGCTTACCTCCGAAAATAGTTGGAGAGTGAGCACATGAATGAAGCTGATTCTATGGACAGTTTCCTAATGAAGATCAAAGACTTGAAGGAACAAGTGATTTCTATTGATGAGGTTATACTAGATAGCTCACTTGTGCAGACCGTTCTGAATGGTCTTCCTGATTCATATCAGAGTTTTGCTTCTACTCTTCGATTGATGATGAAAGGCAATCCAAATGCCTTATCATTTGAGGAGTTAGTCTCTAAGTACCGTAAAGGCAATGATCATATCATAAAGAACTTTCCTAATCATATGCAAGAAGAAGAATGGGCGTTTACTATTGTCTGCAGTTTTGACCCATCTTCTTATGAGGAGTGCATGTCTGCAGTAGACTCAGATGTTTGGTATTTTGATAGTGGGGCGACCAAACATATTACCTCGCAGCGCGGTTTCTTCTCTTCACTCGAGCCTGCCCCTACAGGGAATACTGTTACATGTGCCAACAACTCCTCTTATCTTGTTATAGGAGTTAGTAAGATCATTTTGACTACTGCTAATGGTAGTTCTTTCACTTTGTCAGATGCTTTATTTGTGTTAGGGATCAAGAAGAACCTATTATCAGTTTCTGCATTAGCCAAGATTGGTTTGGTTGTTAAATTTGTTGACGACAGGTGTATAGTTCATGATCTGTCAAATGGTGATGTGATTATTGCTTCTAGCATTTTATGTCGTGGGTTGTATAAGCTCATAGACTATGAAAGATGTGTATATGATTTGGCATGTGCAGTAAATGATTCTTAGGCTATGTCAGATGCAAAGCTTTGGCATGCACACTTTGGTATCTAAATTTTGCTAGTTTTCTATGCCTGTAGAAATCTGAAATGGTGTCCTCTTTGCCCAAACTTGAGGCACTTGGAAAACATGTTTGTGAAGGCAGTATTTTGGGCAAGATGCAGCACACATAATTTTTACATAGACACATTTTCTCCCATTTGTTCTCTACCTTTCTCTCATACATCATTGTTTTCTTGATTCTTTCATCTTCATGTTCGATTTTCAACTACAAAATATGATGCAATCGAGTTTTATTATCGACATAGTGTAAAAGAAAAAGTTCAAAATGAATTATTTCATTATGGACATGCCTATTATAGTAATTCCTCCTTTTAAGAACTATGTTCTTAGATTTGGAAAGAAGTATAATGTGCCAAAAGATTATCTAAGTTCATTGACGTTGAATCTTTAACTATATATGCCTACCATTTTACCATAGAGATCGCTTTCAATCAATCATTCTTTCGATGGGCATCAAAGTTCATCACCCACCATATCTTCTAGAGTGCTTCTCCTTTGATGGTATTCCACAAATCAAAAGAGGAGCCAATTGTTTCTCCCCCTCAAAACTATCCTATCATAACTACCTCCCTCTAATGGTGAGATATTATCCTTGCATTTTGGCTCCCAAAGAAATGTATCATCTATCTGCTCATAATGTCCTTGTGAGGGGTCCCTTTTGAACACCTTAGCCCCTCTTGTTGAGGCTCTTTTTTTTCAGAAAGGAAGTTTGGTACCAACCTACTATTCCAAATTTTAACTGTTAGAAAGAACAATTGTACAAGTGAATGGGCTTAGTACCTATGCAGTCCCCCAAATCCCGTAAACTAGGGGTTGCTTATAATTTGTTAGAGAACATAATCCTTTCATCCTCATGGGGGCCCCACTTGCTTTTCATCTTGTTGCTCTTGGCTAAGAACACTATATGACGTCTAAAAGGTGGAGGTTTCTTAAAGCTGGAAATTCTTTTTCATAAAAGGAAAAGAGATTTTTACATCGACCATTCTTTAGGAGGGTTTCCAAATGTTGGGAGCACACCTCTCTTTTTATATCTTCTAGAGGATTTCATCTCTTATAGCATTCCTTGACGCAGAGGAACAACCTATCACTTCACCCAACAATGCTTGATTTGAGTTGATTTTTTCTTGCAAAAACATGATTCTCCTAAGGGCCTGCCAAACGGACATTGACTTGGGGTAAAAAGAAGAAGCGATGTCTCAAGCCCTCATTGCAATGAAGGCCCCTTTACACCATAAAAACCCTCCATAAATTTTGTTAGCTTTTAACATTGGTTATTAAGTCGTTTTTGTTTCTCTCTTTTTAATACATTTCTTGTATTCATGACACCTGTACGAGAGGAACTGAACCGAACAAGATGATATCCATTTGCTTGTCATTCAAAGCGGATGCAATAATGCGGAAGTGTCTGCGGTGAATAGAACGAGCATTCTCGAGTGGGATGTCGCCTGTTTGTTTGTGGAGTCATAACTCACGTGAGCAGCTGTACGTAGAAGATGTGAAGCGAGCAAGATGATATGCATTTGCTTTTGGCATCCAAAGCTGATGCAATAATGCGGAAAGGTATCCCAAGACGCCAGGTCGTGTGGTTGAGTCCCTCGCCTCTTGAGGCGGGGGCGAGGGTTCGACCCCCCTGCGCTGCGGGATACCTGAAACTGCCTTCGGGCGTGTAATCCGCCTTCGGGCGCGAAATCCGGCCTTCGGGCGTCGATGTATGGGCCTTCGGGCCGTCCACCCTGTCTGCCCCTGTTCTTGTGGGATAAGGGGGGTCCCATGGGTACTATGCCCTTCATTGTACAGTTGTTTCTCTTTCAAATTAAAGTCAGGGGGAGTAGGCCTCGGCCGAACCTCCATTTAAAAAAAAAAAATAATGCGGAAAGGTCGCGACTCCCAGCCTTTAGCAGAAGCATCGAAATGACTCCTCCCGAAGCATCGAAATCGCTGCTCTCGAAGAAGGTAGTCGCAAAAAATCAGTTATGGATGTCGCTCAGCTGTATTGCTGAAAGTGCCGAAAGCGCTTCTTAAGAGTACTGCAAAGGAATTGCGCTTATATCTGCTCGATCTTGACGACGCATGAGGCGACCGACACTGTACAGATAATTGGAAAAGAAGGGACATCCAGACGTTGAGCGACAACAGAGCCGCGCAATAATCATTTCATCATATAATTGGCATTGCTTTTATGTATCTCTGACATGTTTTATGTATCTCTGACATGTTTTTAAGCAAGTATTGCTTTAGTCTTTATTCGCATTACCTGGGGTGGTTGGGCTTTATGTCTTTTGAGGCAGGGGTGAAGGTTCAATTCTCACATACGACAGGATAGTGTGGACGTAAAATAAGTGTAAATTATAATATTTTCAGTTGAAACCAGTTCTCTCTTGTGTTATCTTCAGGCAGTTTAACCTCTGCTTTGTGAAATATGGAGAGTCTCATGAGTACTATGCTCATTTATTTGTACAATTGCAATTTCAAGTTATGACTATTTCAAATTTGGGGTGATTCATCTACTTCCAAACTTTGAAAACTGATTTGAACAATTGAGCCATAAAGATCAGGTGCCTTTAGAACATGAAAAAATAGATTGTAGATCCTAATTTGACGTTCAAGCTTGGTGACGTATTAGAGGACATGGGGATCCATGAGGATTGGCTAAAGAATGGAGGGAGTGCATAAGGTTGTATTGATGCTCATGAGAAACAAGAAATGGATGTCACAAAAAAACGTATTGCTTTAATGAAGAAAAGGGGGGTAAGTACTGTGAGCGTTGTCGGGCTTCTCTGCCCATGAGCTCCACTTTTTAGCGTCCATCGAAGATTGTACGAAAGAATTCTGTGCAGCCTCATACGGAGGCGCTGCACAGCACATGACTTGCATCATATAAATCACTAAACTGCACCATTCTCTCGTGTGCGGTAAATTCGTTATTTCTGGAAAATCATCTACACACTGCATATACGAAAACTTTTCTTGTTAGTCCTTTTCATGATCACCAGGATCGGATCAGTGTCGTAACAAACTCATACGACAAGGGGCTACGATGGGATTACGTTTCCCTGTGGGATTCTGAAATGTACAGTGAGACCTCAGCCTGCAGGGTCGAGAGAGAGATGTCTAGACACACTTACACACAAATACAAACAGAAAAAAATATATACACATTTACACACACACATACACAAACACCCTTACACACGTACACACAAGTATACACACATAAAAATTTGCACACACACATATAACACATACACACACATGTTTACACACATATACACATACACACACATAAACACACATACACACACACACAATCAGACACATACATGCATAAACACACACATGTACATAGGCACACACACACTTACACACACATGTACACATACATATGCATACTTGTGCACACACACATAAAAATACATATACACACACACTTACACATACACTCTTACACACATATACATGCACACATACACACACATGCACAAAGCATAACATATACACGTACACATTTACACATAGACACATTTACACACACAAGAATATAAGCATACACACATGTACATACACATAATATACAAACAAAACTTCCTGTTCTTCATTTTTATGTATATCTCTTGTAGGTGTATATACTTTTAGGAAGGATTCATTGGACACTTAACTTACATACCTACTTACACATAGATACACACACATTCTCACACATTCATACATAAATATACATACACACTTAAATACATAAATACATACACACATACATACAGCACACATATACATAACATAGATATATACATTATATACATACATCTTACTTACATACACACATACACACATACATACATACATACATACATACATATAAACATAAACACATAGATACATTCATTCATTCATACATACATACATACATACATATGTATGTACATAAATATGTACATACATACATGAATACATAAATATATACATACATATATACAAACATACATACATATATACATACATACATATAACATACATGCATGCATACATACATACATACACATACATACACACATTATAAACATACATACATATGAAATATACATATATAAAATCTTAGATACATACATAAATTACACACGCATATAAATACAAGCATGCATACATACATACAAACATACATACATACATTCATACATACATACATTCATACATACATACATACATACATACATACATACATACATACATACATACATACATACATACATACATACATACATACATACATACATACATTCATACATACATACATACATACATACATGCATGCATGCATGGATGCGTACATGCATGCGTACATGCATGCATGCATGCATACATATATACATACATACATGCATACATACATACATACATACATACATACATATATACATGCATACATACATACATACATACATACATACATACATACATACATACATACATACATACATACATACGTACATAAATAGAGACATGCTTGCATACATGCATACTGTGGTAAAAAAAATATTTCCTACAACTTATCTACATAATCAGACTTCCAAGGATACGAAAGTGCACATCATGAACCATGCAACTCCATCCATATATATACTTCTAGCTAAGGGAGTGCATGTCCTTGGGTTCAACTTGGAAATCAAAAAAAGAAAACCACATTTGCAATTCTCTATATTTTTCATTTTCTTTTAGAAAACACCTTCAAAGCACACTTGCCGGCCACTCACAAGAGGTTATTGGGAATGTTTGGAAGTCTCCTTACACTCTAATCACCTCTTGATACTCATATCTTCTCTTGGCACTAAGATCTACGTCAAGGTAAGTGCACTTCAATTTCTTCTCTACACACACATATACACACATATCTAGATAGAGTTACACACTTATACACACATGCACAGATAATTTCACACACTTATACACACGCATACACCCATATAGACATAGAACTACCACACATACACACACCCATATATGTACATTTAGACACACACTATAGACATAGACTTATGGACACACAAACACTTACATACAAATATGCACATACACGCACACACACACACACACTTGCACACACATGTAGACAAACTTACACACAAATACAAACAAAAAGAAATATAGACACATTTACACACACATACACATACACATATACAAACACCCTTACACACGTACACACAATTATACACACACAAACTTTCACACACACATGCTTACACATGTATACACATACACACACATAAACACACTTACACACATATACACACACACACAATTAGATGCATACATGCATAAACACACAAATTTACATAGACACAAACACTTGCACACACATGCACACATACATATGCATACTTGTGCACACACACATAAAAATACATATACACACACACACTTGCACATACATTCTTACACACATATACATGCACACATACACACACATGCAGAGATCCAAACACATACATGTACACATTTACACATAGAAACATTTACACACACAAATATATAAGCATACACACATGTACATGCACATAATATACAAACTAAACTTCTTGTTCTTCATTTTTATGTATATGTCTTGTAGGTATATATAGTTTGAGGAAGGATTCATTGGACAGTTAACTTACACACATCCTTACACATAGATATACACACATTCTCACACATTCATACCTAAATATATGTACACACTTAAATACATAAATACAAAAATACATACATACATACATACATACATATACATATACATAACATAGATATATACATTATATACATACATCTTACTTACATACACACACGAATACATACATACATACATATAGATAGAAATACATAGATACATTCATTCATTCATACATACATACATACATACATACATACATACATATGTACGTACATACATACATACATGCATACATAAATACATACATATATACATACATACATACATACATACATACATATAACATAGATGCACACATACATACATACATACATACATACACACATTATAAACATACATACATAGGAAATATACATATATAAAATCTTAGATACATACATAAATTACACAACCATATAGATACATACATGCACACATACATACTTACATACATACATACATACAGACAGACAGACACACATACATATATTCATACATACATGCATACATGCATGCATGCATGTATGCATGCATGGATGCATACGTGCATGCATGCATGCATGCATATGTGGATGCATATGTGCATGCATGCATATGTGCATGCATGCATATGTGCATGCATACATGCATGCATATGTGCATGCATACATGCATGCATGCATGCATAGATACATACATACATGCATACATGCATACATACATACATACATACATACATACATACATACATACATACATACATACATACATATGTACGTACGTACATACGTAGAGACATGCATACATGCATGCATACTATGGTAAAAACAATATTTCCTAGAACCTATCTACATAATGAGACTGCCAAGAATAGAAAAGTGCACATCTTGACCCATGCAAGCCCACCCACATATATACTTCTAGCCGCGGGGTTGCCTGTCCTCGGGGTCATCCAAGTGTCCAACCAAGTCTTTTTGATGTAGAAATTTTCCCATGGATCTTTACATGCCTTGTAATTCCTCATAGACTATCACACGACTCCTTAATCAAATGAACATTTGCCTCTCATGTAAACTCAGTATGGCACTTAGAGGCGCTTGTCTCAAGGCTAGGTTCACACACCTTAGGCCAAATTGAGCCTAATGGTCACAAACACTCAATTGGAAGATCATATGAGTAGATATCCCTATGGTTCATACTAAGGTTTGAAACGAAACTTTGAATCATGTCTCATGGGTAAATAAAAGAATAACCAAGGCTAATATACATCATACGTGAATGCTTAGAATGGATATATTTAGCCTCATCAATCGAAGATTTACAAAAGATTGTTCCTCATAAAAGATTCATACTAAAAAATATGAAGAAGTAGACTAGATGGTGTTCATCCCTCTCTTTAGAACTTTCTACCATTCTTAGATAAATGTTACTTCGTTTGTCAATCTCAAAGGAGAGAATCACATAATCATTGCCCAAATCATTGTTTGCTCATCTCACTTGGTATACGAATCTTGGTGTACAGATGTGTTGATTTCATTGGTAGTCTTAGGTCAGCTTTTTCCCTTTGGAACTCTTCCAAATCCTTAGCTCCATAAACGATTACACTTCCATACACCTTTTACCTTACTAAAAATGTAAAATTCCAAGAGTATCCAAGAGTTCTTGCCTCTATTTCGAAAGGTCTAGACACTAATATCATGTTCCACTTTGAACTCTAATTAGCAGACCCAAATAACATTCCCCTTATCTTAGTACCCATTTTCATGAATCGAAAGACATGCATGAGAAAGGATTGTGTCATTCTTGAGGTTTGAAAATATATTCTAACATTTCCTTGCTTTTATCAAGCATATTTCACTACCACGAAACTACAATCTAATTATGATAAGAAATTGACAAGCATGCATTGGCGTTTCCAAAAGCCCTCCATATGGATGATCACAAGGTTACCGACTCAGCTACCAACAAAGTTACCAAGCATAGCTCGAGGATTGCCATCACACCACAACAACTCTTTTATTATCGACGGGACTAATAACGAAGCTATCCATGGGCTTGGAAATCGAAAAAAGAAAACTACACGTTCAATTCTCAATATTTTTCATTTTCCTTTAGAAAAGACCTTCAAAGCACACTTGTCGGCCACTCACAGGAGCTTATTGAAAATGTTTGGAAGTCTTCTTACACCCTAATCTCCTCTCGATACTCACATCTTCTCTTGGCACTAAGATCTACGTCAAGGTAAGTGCACTTCAATTTCTTCTCTACACACACATATACACACATATACACACATATATAGATCGATTTCAACACTTACACAGAAATGCACACATGATTTCACACACGCATACACCCATATAGACATAGAATTACCCACACATACACACACCCATATATGTACATTTAGACACATACTAAAGACACACAACTACGGACACAAACACTTACACACACATATGCACATACACACACACACACTCACACACTTGCACACATGTAGACACGCTTACACACAAATACAACCAAAAAAATATAGAAACATTTACACACACATACGCATACACATATACAAACATCCTTACACACGTACACACAATTATTCACACACAAACTTGCACCCACACATATAAAACACCTACACACACATGTTTACACACGTATACACATAAACACATAAACATACTTACACACACACACAATTAGACACATACATGCATCAACACACACATGTACATAGACACACACACTTACACACATGCACACATACATATGCATACTTGTGCACATACACATAAAGATACATATATACACACACTAGCACATACACTCTTATACACATATACATGAACACATGCACACACATGCACTGAGCCTAACACATACACATACACATTTACACACACAAGCATACACACATGTATATACAAATAATATACAAACAAAACTTCCCGTTCTTCATTTTTATGTATCTATCTTGTAGGTATATATAGTTTTAGGAAGGATTCATTGGACATTTAACTTACACACATACTTAGACATAGATACAACAGATTCTCATACATTCATACATGAATATACATACACACGTAAATACATAAATACATAAATACATACATACATACATACATGCAAAAATACATACATACACATATACATAACATAGATATATACATTGTATACATACATCTGACTTAGATACACACATGAACACATACATACATACAAACATAGACACATACATACATACATATAGACATAAACACATAGATACATTCATTCATTCATTCATTCATTCATTCATTCATTCATACATACATACATACATACATACATACATACATATGTACGTACATAAAATATGCACATACATACGTACATACATGCATACATAAATACATACATACTTACATACATACATACATACATACATACATACATACATACATACATACATACATACATACATACATACATACATACATACATACATACATACATACATGCATACATACATACATCCATACATACATACATACATACATACATACATACATACATACATACATACATACATACATACACACATTATAAACATACATACATAGGAAATATACACATATAAAATCTTAAATACATACATAAATTACACAGTCATATAAATACAAACATGCATACATAAATACATACATACAAACATACATACATACACACACATACATACATACAAACATACATGTATGCATACATACCTACATACATACATACATATACATACATACATACATACATACATACATACATACATACATACATACATACGTACGTGCATGCATGCATGGATGCATACGTGCATGCATGCATGGATGCATACGTGCATGCATGCATGCATACGTGCATGCATATATGCATGTATACATACATACATGCATGCATACATACATATATACATACATGCATACATACATCCGTACATACATAGATGCATGCATGCATACTGTGGTAAAAACAATATTTCCTACAACTTATCTACATAATCAGACTACCAAGGATACGCAAGTGCACATTTTGACCCATGAAAGTTCAACTATATATATACTTCTAGCCAAGGGTGTGCATCTCCTTGGGCTCAAGTATCCAACCAAGTCTTCTTGATGTAGAAACTTTCCCATGGATCTTCACATGCCTCGTAATTCCTCATAGACTATCCCATGCCTCCTTAATCAAATGAGCATTTGTCTCTCCTCTAAACTCAATGTGGCACTTAGAGACGCTTCTCTCAAGGCTAGTTTCACACACCTTAGGACAAATTGAGCCTAATGGTCACAAACATTCAATTGGAAGATCATATGAGGAGATATTCCTATGATTCATACTAAGGTTTCAAACCAAACTTTGAATCATGTCTCACGGGTAAACAAAGGAATAACCAAGGCTAATATAGATCATACTTGAATTCTTTAGAATGGATATATTTAGCCTTATCAATGATATGAGGAGATATTCCTATGGTTCATACTAAGGTTTCAAACCAAAATTTGAATCATGTCTCATGGGTAAATAAAGGAATAACCAAGGCTAATATAGATCATACTTGAATTCTTTAGAATGGATATATTTAGCCTTATCAATCGAAACATGTCTTAAGTGTCTCATTTCAGGCTCTGAAGTTAGTTTAATGTAAGATAATTTCCTGATTTTATTCTCTCTCGAGTATATCTGAACTTGTAGGGATCAAAATTGACTTGGATGTTGATTTGAACATAGGGAATTTCAAACACTATTATGCAGATATAAGGGCTGAAAGTTTTTTCCTCTCACAAGCATTTTGGAATTCAAGATTATTTTGAGTTATAGTTCCTTGAAAATTGATACAATTTCCTTTTTGATGGCGCCTGCGAAAGCCATCCATAGCCTCAACTCTCGGACAATGTACGACTTCTACACACAGAGATGAATCAAGTTGTTCTCCTCCCAACCGCCGAGCCTCCTCACTCTTTTTGTTCATAAGAGGGCCTATTCTCACTAGAGGCTCTCATATAAATGAGACCTCATCATGACTCTTCTACCAAGTGGTGTAAACTACCCATGTGATGCCATGTGGCATCCTTCTCCAAAAGGTGATCCACACCCAATGAATATCATATGACATTTCCTTCCCCTTGAAAACATTTTCGTCCTCGAAAATGTAGATGAAATGTCCGTAATGGTAGAAGTAAGTGCTCGGACTCCCCTGAACCCCATGTACTCTATGTACATGGTCATCTCTATGTACATGTACTCTATGTACATGTGTTGTTTTCCCATATCCTTCCCCTTAAGAAGTCTCCTATGAGATCATCTCAAAGGTGGGAAACCGTTTGAGTGGTGCCTACTATCTCCCATAAACACTGAACTTCCAAATTATCACTCCCATAACATATAACATCACCAAAATGACCTAAGTCCATATGATGTATCCTCTGGAGTAATAATATAAAAAGCAAGTGTAAAGTGCCAAGCTCATAAGCTTGACCATACCATAATGGAGATAGTAAACCATAGAATCCTCTAAAATATAGAACAACGTCCCATAACAAATGATTCCAAACCCATCTAAGACTAAATGATAGATTGCCCTCATACCACTCTAGGTCTTCCTAACCTTGAGTGTGCTCACAAGTAATGGTTTCTTCTAAACTACCTTGTGACTATGCAATTCCATCATCTAGATCATATATAAAAATTTCTTGATAGTAAAATGCAATCTATACATTTCACTGACCAAGAAGTCTTTGGTTTGTCATCCATTTCCTTTGGACTTAGTTCTATTGGAAGAGCATCTATTGGCACTAGTGCAAACTCATAAATATTCTCTTCCCTGTATTTTGCCATATGAATGCACAAGGCATTCCCTTTGAGATTCAGATAATCCCTAAGTACCGATTCTCTTAATTGATGCTCACAGATCATCCTCATGATGAAGCATCAATTGAGAGTTTGGTACCCCAATAGGTTAGATACATCTCTGTCTCCTATAAACCCCAAAGAGAAGAGTCATAGCTCTATTCGCAGTCTAACTAATGTCAATAACTAGATCATCTCATCTAGTCAAAGACCATCACTGGAAGTACAAATAACTACTTCTCTCAAGAGTCTCCATGTGAGACTCAATCTAACCAGTATGATTACCTGATCTCCCTCTTGTCTTTGATAGAAGAGTGCCACTCCTATCTAGACAATCTAAATGAGAAAGTAAAACTCTCTCCATGTCTCTCTCTATAATCTCCTCTAAGGAAAAGAGGTCTGGTAGTGGAATCTATTCCACTTTCCCTTTCCCTTTGAAAGAGATTCTGTTGAATCCATTTTCTCTACTTCTCCATGTTTTTTTCCTTCCAAAATAGTGGAGAATCAGACTCCCATGTGAAGGAAATGTACATTGAAAAGTAGAGGAAATGAATTCCTTCTGAAATATAGGCTAAGAGATGTTTCCCAAACACCTCTTCTCTGTAAAGAAAAACATACTCTATTCTTCTCCTATGAAGAAATCTTGTTTTCCTTTCCTTTTTTCTCTCTGAAAGAGGAGGAGCTAAAGTGAGACCACTGAGCTATCATGAGATCTCTCCTTGATCTCTAAGCTAATTCCCACTTTCTCCTTTCCTTAAAAGAGAAACTCATGAATTTATTTAGTCCTCTCTTCCATACTAGTGGATAATCCTTCATTACTCATATTCCTATGAAGATGGAGAACATATCTCCCCTAACCAATGAAGGTGTATGTAGTGAAGAGTAGAGAAAATAAATCCCTAATAAGGGTCAAATCCCTCTACTAAAATGGTCAACAATGATATGACATGATACCGTAAACACATGTGTATCCATAGTAAAGAACTATCTCTGCCAACCATCCTGTATGCATGGATCTATACGATCCACTCAAATTGATGGAATTATCCTTCGTGAAAAACTGAAATGAGTATGTGATACTAATGGTGATAAAATCACCTATCACATTCTATACTGGAAGAATAAATCTTCCCTAACTATGAAGGATAACTCCCAATCCTAAGGAGATATCTACTAAGAGCTCTCCTCTGATCTAGTGAGACATGACGCCATGAATGATGAGTCCTTTTCTCCCTGGCCATAGAAGAAGAGTGCTCAAAGGGAAGTCGTTTCCACCGTCCCATACCAGTGGAACCTTCTTCCAATTCATGTTGTCATACCTACACTAAACCGAATATATATTCCATACATATGTAATGGAATATGCAGGTGGACTCTAATGAATCCCATATCCTAGAATCATATCAGTGGACTCAAATGAGTCCCATGTCCTCGAACTAGTTAGTTTGGTTCTAGTCAACAATGTGACAATGGATATCCCCTTCTGTTCCAAACCAACTTGTTCCTAGGTACAAAGACTAAGTCTAGGTACCTCTCTGTAGATCCCGATATACATATATATGTATTGGGTACCCCAATTATTCCTGATTAAGGGATCTATGCTCTGAATCATAGAGCTAGTGCCATACCTCTGGCCTTCCTAACCATCACTTGAATCACATAAGCACCCGTCGATGCTATCTCATGAAACCCATCTTTGTGATCCCATCTATTTGGTTTCCTTAGTAGTGTAGCAAAAATGCTTCACTACTCGGTCAAGTGATGTGCATGAGTGAAACTAGTCACTCTTTGGGTATTCATCATGATACCCCATAGTCTCCTAATTCTACTGTGAGACTCTTGTGAAGATAAATAAATCTTCACTACCTTGGAGATTATCCTAAATGTATCTCCCGTGCCTCTATGCAACTTCCTAAACTTATAGGATTGCTTGTGCACACTACTAATGGTGAAGGCGTAGCTCCTTCCGTTAACAATCCTATAGTCTAAATCCATAAGGATTTTGTGTAGGGATCCTGTTACTACTGAAGTTGCCTTATATATACTACTATGATGGTCCTAAGTCCATCAAATACATGCTTAAAAGCATGCCTACACCTTATTGAAGTTTGTAGAATGGGCATGTTACCATGCCATAACCTTCTTGCCTAAAGGCAAGTGCGTATATAACGCCATGAGGGGGGAAAATTTTCGACAGCATTTCCCCAGGAAATGGAATCCCAAAAAAATTAAACCATAAGCTCAGTGGCACATAGGCCACCCAAAAACATAGGGCTTGACAGGCCCATGGCATGCACGCCATAAACTCATATATGAATTCCATAACCTGCAAAAACACAAAAGCAATTGCTAGCAACCATTCATGGTGTTGCATAGCCATATGGTTTTTGTAATCTTTTTTCCTGCAAACAATCAAAAGTATACTTCCTGCCTGTCGATCCATACCTTAAGAATTTAAACAATGATCAACATTTGATGTATGCAATCCAATTTATGCATGTACATACAGAACATGCCATAACATAAAGTAAAATGACGAAAGCATAAAGCATACGTCCCTAAGTAGTCTGGTTTTGGAGTTGCATGCATCCAATCGTTCTCGACAAGCTTCGAGACCTCTACACCTTCCTCCTCAGGTCCTAACATAAACTTTGAAGTGTCCGAAAACATCAGAGCACTCCCCAAAACATAAAGTATGGTCAAGTGATTACAAAAATAATGCAAATTTAATCCAAAAATGCATTAGTAATCCTTCTTTAGACCTGCAAAAACCACTTTAGGACCTGAAATTATTCATAAAGTGAAATATATAGCATGTGCAAAGAGCTCGAAGTGAAATTACTCAAATTGCCTTCTCAGTTTAAAAAATATGACTCCCGGAAGGTAGTCGCCAAAAACTGTTCAGATTTTGCAGAGATGTTCAGACCTGCAAAAATACTTATTTTCCAAAATTTCTTTTCATAAACTGAAAGTAGACCTTGTGCTCTTCGAAACGAGCCGTAGCACGTCCAATTTGGAGTTCTCTAGCCCAAGATATGGCCATTCCAAGCGGGACATGCCTAACTAGTGGACTGTTGGAGGGGTTGGAAAAAGTGTGAAAATCTGATTTTTAGAGTGCCCAAAAGCATTCTTCCATCAAGCAAATGCTAAAATTCTCTCCATAACCTCAGAGAGTGATATATGAAAATGCTTCGGCCCATTTTCACCTTTCCAAATCCTCCCTTCGTGCCTGCTAAATCGTTCCCCCAAAGAGGCCTAAATCAAAATTTTTTACTTTCAAGTAAGAACTTAAATGGGAACTCTTAGCAAGCTTCTAATCCACTCTAAATGTGGATTTTTCTTGGATTTAATACAATAATCCATGGAAGCCTCTTCAATGATCTTTATTCCTACTCCCAGAAGTGGAGTTGGACTTACAAAACAGATTTACCTTCCATCACATGGTTGAGGGAGGTTGGATAAGTCGTGTGCCTCTCTAACAGAGGTCGCGGGTTCAAAACTTGTCGCCGTCTTCGTCGATAACGTGGCTTGAATCGTGCTCTGATACCAATGATACAATTTCCTTTTTGATGGCGCCTGCGAAAGCCATCCATAGCCTCAACTCTTGGACAATGTACGACTTCTACACACAGAGATGAATCAAGTTGTTCTCCTCCCAACCGCCGAGCCTCCTCACTCTTTTTGTTCATAAGAGGGCCTATTCTCACTTAGAGGCTCTCATATAAATGAGACCTCCTCATGACTCTTCTACAAAGTGGTGTAAACTACCCATGTGATGCCATGTGGCATCCTTCTCCAAAAGGTGATCCACACCCAATGAATATCATATGACAAAAATTGTGGATTTTTCAACGCTTAAAGAAAAAGTTGGGCTTAATAAAATGATACATAGGAGATGGTTGAACCACATCCTTGACAGGTAGGAGATGGTTTAACTAAACCCTATTACTAGACCTCTCTCTTTCTTCTTCTAGAGACAGAGCAAGAGAATCTACTTTCCACATCATCAAACTCATGCATGTATTTGAATAAAACAATAATTTTTTTTAAGTCTCATTTTTAGTGTATTAAATCAAAAGGGCTCACTTTTTAATATATATGTCAAAAGTCACTTTTTGGGACCATTTGTTAAAGTTTCTTTTAGAAAAACTATAATTCTCAAGCTCCCTCCAAAAGTAAACCACATTATCAAATGTGTGACTATGCTTCCCCCAAAAAATGAATTTTTTTGAATTTCATCATATTCAATCATACATAGTTGAGAAATACACTTTAAACCATACACGTAAAAGAAAACACATTTTCTTAGCAAAACATATGCTTTAGAGTCCTATCCAACTAGTTTTCCACTTTGTTTTTTATATTCTTGGTCATTAGCAAAGATGGTGTTGAGATGTTTCAGAAACTTCATAGTAGAATGTCCATATGCTCCTGCATCAACAAGTATCCATGTTCATGTTCCTAGAGAGTTTGCTCCAAATACACAAGGTAATAATGATATCAATTCTGAAAATGAATGTCGGGAAGCTAGAGAAAAAAGTATTGATCTTTGGACACATGGCACACTATATCCTCTTGATCCAACAATATCAACTCCATCATATGAGGGTAGTCGCTTTAGAAAGCATAATCATTTCTTTGCAAAAACAACTTGCAAATTTTGAACACGATATGGAAGCAAAGGAAAGGACAATTTCAAAGTTAAATGCCCATCTCTAGCGGTTGAAAGAGACTCCACTTGGTATGAGATATAGGAAAAGAGCATTGCATCCTTTGAAGCTCTTTTAGTAGGTGGTGGAGCACGTAAATGACGTATATATGCAACAAGGTGAGTGTTTCTTTTTACTTTTATATGTTTTCATGAAGACTTGTAATGGAATCTTTCATTGTGTAGGTCATTTATTCAAGACATCAGTGCTTCATCAACAACAAAGGACCATTTCAAACGCATGAATAGTTGTATAAATAGCAAAGAGATCACTTCTGCCATAGACACACCCATAGGAAAGTGTATCACTACAACACATCGAGGGTATACCGAGGCTGCTACCGAGGAAATTGAACGGGCATAATTTTTCCGTGATGTCGGTGTTGGGATCAGTATGGGCGTCAGAAAGATAATGCCAGTATAGTCGTCTGTATATGTGCCGATATGAGCATCAGTATTATCGACGCTCATACCGACAACTCTGTTGGGCGTACCGACGCATATGCCGATGACTATACTGGGCGTACCGACGCCTAGACCGATGACCATATCTGCACAAATTTTTTTTTGGCAGAGTGTGTTGTCTCTTGCTACAACATGATGTTTAGCAAAAGACAATACACTCTGCCCAACGCTAAACTGAGTACATGTGTTATGTACTCTAATGACAATCAAAACATGATTACATATGAGCAAAAATGAACCATGAATCATCTACAAAAAGTTGTATATTTCATAAATGAAAGATGTACAAGAGTGTGACAAAGCACTTCCATATAGGAATCGAATACAAAATTATGGTACATCATTGCAACATAGGAGTGTAATACAAAATTGTGGCAATGTGAAAAAGCACTTCTATACAAAATTATAGTACATCATTGCCACATAGGACTGTAATACAAAATTGTGGCAAAGCATATATGTAAGAGGATCAAAACATTTACACTTGCAATCCTGCAACAAGGCATGTGTAAAATGAGACAAATTGACATGACATTTATAAATAACAACTAAAAATACGAAACCAAGCTATAAGTTTACCTAATCATAGAATATTCTCCCATGAAATGATTGCACCTTTTCCCTCTAAATCTTGCAACAGTGCAGTAAATCCATGACGATATCCGAAAGATTCTTCGGTTCGCGGCGGAGGACGACCCACTGCCAACTCCTATAGTAAATATGCAAAATGTTACATGAACATACATGATGTGCTGAACACAAACAAATTGAATAATTAACATGATACTTACAAATTGGTAGCGCATACTGTCGTATCCGCCGCTACCTAAATGCGACGTTCCAACCGTATCCAAACGTGTGGCCGCCACATCTCTCTGTTGATGAAATCGATCAGGAGTATGTTGCTCCTCATCCTGAACCAATTCCCACTCTTCAAAATCTAACCACACAAGCTTCGGTAAGCGTGCTCTAAAAGCATCACGAGTTTCCGACCGTCGATGAGACATCACCTCACATGTTGTATGTTGAATCCACCTCGAACTCACAATAGGATTCCCAGGTGCTGGCCGGTACTCTTCATATATCATTTATGTGATATTGTTTTAAGAATCCCTATCCTGTTCGCTCCATTTTAGCATTACAAAATGCCCAAATTCTATGGAGCAAAGTTGTCGAATGCGCTGACGCATTGACTTCCTGGTTGCATCCATGACTAGAGCTCCATTACGTATGTGATATATTTTGGAGTCATCATGGGCATGCACTCCCCAAGGTGAACCTGGAGATCCCATCTGATCCAATGTGAAGATCCCGTCTGATCCAATGTGTGCATGCATATGCATTTTTGTATGCATATGCATATGTGTATGCATATGCATATGCGTGTATGCATATGATTTGTGTATGCATATGCATTTGTGTATGCATATGCATATGTGTGTATGCATATGATTTGTGTATGCATATGCATTTGTGTATGCATATGCATTTGTGTATGCATATGCATTTGTGTATGCATATGCATTTGTGTATGCATATGCATTTGTGTATGCATATGCATATGTGTGTATGCATATGATTTGTGTATGCATATGCATTGTGTGTATGCATATGCATTTGTGTGTATGCATATGCATTTGTGTATGCATATGCATTTGTGTGTGTGTGTGTATGTGTGTATCTGTGTATGCATATGCATGTGTGTATGCATATGCATGCTTGTATGCATATGCATGTATGTGTGTATGCATATGCATGTATGTTTGTATGCATATGCATTTGTGTGTATGCATATGCATTGTGTATGCATATGCATTGTGTATGCATATGCATTTGTGTGTGTATGCATATGCATTTTTGTGTATGCATATGCATGTGTGTATGCATATGCATGCTTGTATGCATATGCATGTATGTGTGTATGCATATGCATGTATGTTTGTATGCATACGCATTTGTGTGTATGCATATATATTGTGTATGCATATGCATTTGTGTATATGCATATGCATTTGTGTGTGTGTGTGTATGTGTGAATGTGTGTATGTGTGTATGCATATGCATGTGTGTATGCATATGCATGCTTGTATGCATATGCATGTATGTGTGTATGCATATGCATGTATGTTTGTATGCATATTGCATATGCATTGTGTATGCATATGTAGTTGTGTGTATGCATATGCATGTGTGTATGCATTTGCATGCTTGTATGCATATGCATGTATGTTTGTATGCATATGCATTTGTGTGTATGCATATCAAATGTGTGTATGCATATCCATGTATGTGTGTATGCATATGCATGTATGTTTGTATGCATATGCATTTGTGTGTATGCATATGCATTGTGTATGCATATGCATTTGTGTGTATGCATATGCATTTGTGTGTGGGTGTATGTGTGTATGCATATGCATGTGTGTATGCATATGCATGCTTGTATGCATATGCATGTATGTTTGTATGCATATGCATTTGTGTTTGCATATGCACTGTGTATGCATATGCATTATGTATGCATATGCATTTGTATGTATGCATATGCATTTGTGTATGCATATGCATGTATGTGTGTATGCATATGCATGTATGTTTGTATGCATATGCATTTTGTGTATGCATATGCATTGTGTATGCATATGCATTTGTGTGTATGCATATGCATTTGTGTGTATGCATATGCATTTGTATATACATATGCATTTGTGTGTGTGTGTATGTGTGTATGCATATGCATGTGTGTATGCATATGCATGCTTGTATGCATATGCATGTATGTGTGTATGCATATGCATGTATGTTTGTATGCATATGCATTTGTGTGTATGCATATGCATTGTGTATGCATATGCATTTGTGTGTATGCATATGCATTTGTGTGTATGCATATGCATTTGTGTATGCATATGCATTTGTGTATGCATATGCATTTGTGTGTGTGTGTGTGTAGAGGAGGTACTGGGGTATCCGCTTTTAACAAAGTAGAGAATGAAAACTAAACACGTCCAGTACATCACCTACTCAAGGGGGGTTCTCTTTAGGGAAGTATACCCTTTAACATTTCTGTGAGCAGGTAGATAACACGGATTGCACAGAGTGGAATACTTTAGAAAATATGGACAACAATTGACCAAGGAAGAGCATACACTTCTTGATTTGATTCAGATGATTACAAGATTTGTCAAGGAAATGCTCAAAAACTAATGCTCAGAGCTTCGTGGTACTCTGTGTAGATAAATACAGATCAATACAAATGATGAAGGAATTACACAAGAGAATAGAGCTTAACACTAATAGTGTCTCACGGAAAAGAAAGAAAATCCAAGACACTCTCTTACACTATAGTGCTCATAGCCCTCCACTGAGAAGCCTACCCTCTGTATCCACACTACAGAGTAGCTCCTACAATAGGCTTGAAACCACCAAGTGCAAGAGAGAACTTCTGCACGTATACACGCGTCAAAGTAACTCTAAAATGTACCCCAAAAAGTGTGTACCCAAATGAGCACAAATCCCTTGTTTTTATAGGCCTCAATAGGCCAAGAGAGCCTCGTCGAATCTTCACGTCCACTGTTCACGCGCTAGTTGATCACCCAAAATTGGGGGGTAGGTCAAATATTCCACTTGATTTGAATTAGATCCACAAAAATAGGTAGTCGTCGTGAATGGTTCGCGGCAACACTTGTTTATTCACTTTTACTTTTACCAATTCACTTTTCCCTTTTCATCTACCATCTGAGATTCCCATTTGGTGTTGTTTTATTTCCTCACTGATTTAATCCTGGGCAATTCAAATGAAATGCCTTGTACACTTTGGAACTGCAAAAGGAGATCGTCATGGGATGTAGATGTCTTTTCCAAGGCACCCATTTGAGTTCAAATTCAATCTTGCATGCTTTCCACGACAATAAGGAACAAAACAGAGTCTAATGATACCAGAAATTCACCATCTATCTCTAAATGTAGATTGTTCAGTCACAAGCCTTCTCACGCACTCTCCTTCCATTGCTTCCGTTGCTTTGTTTCTGAGAATGGCCTTCTGTTGAAGGGTTGGGATATCACTTGGTGGTTCAGCCATCCAATTATTCCAGGGACTCGATGAAGAGGATCTATTGCTCTAACAATTGGAGGATTTCCTGTGTGTGCGGGGTTGTGTGTGTGTGCCGGTGTGTGTGCGCATGTGTGGGGGGTGTGTGTGTGTGTGGAAGTGTGTGTGTATATGTATGATTGTGTATGTGTAGTGTGTGCGTGTGTGGGTGTGTGCGTGTATGTGTGTGGGTGTGTGAGGGGGAGGGTTGAGGGGGGGTGAGGTGGTGGCTGCGGGGGAGGGGGAGGGAGAGGGAGAGGCTACGGGGGAGGGGGAGGGTGGGGCTCGCGGGGGCAGAGGGGAGATGTGAGGGGGGCTTGCGGGGGAGGTGGTGGGAGGTGAGGGGGCTTGCGGGAGAAGTGGCGGGGGAGGGGGAGGTACGAGGAGGGAGAGGCTGGCGGGGTTAGAGGGGTGAGGTGAGGAGGGCGGGGGTGGGCAAAGGGAGTGGGTGGCGGGGGGGGTTGGGTGAGGTGAGGAGGGCGGGGGTGGGCAGAGGGAGTGGGTGGCGGGGGGGGTAAGGTGAGGTGAGGAGGGCGGGGGTGGGCAGAGGGAGTGGGTGAAGGGGGGGGGGGGGGGGGGGGGGGGGTGGGTGAGGTGAGGAGGGCGGGGGTGGGCAGAGGGAGTGGGTGGGGGGGGGGGGGGGGGGGGGGGGGGGGGGGGGGTGAGGTGAGGAGGGCGGGGGTGGGTAGAGGGAGTGGGTGGCGGGGGGGGTTGGGTGAGGTGAGGAGGGCGGGGGTGGGCAGAGGGGGTGGGTGGCGGGGGGGGTTGGGTGAGGTGAGGAGGGCGGGGGTGGGCAGAGGGAGTGGGTGGCGGGGGGGGGTTGGGTGAGGTGAGGAGGGCGGGGGTGGGCAGAGGGAGTGGGTGGCGGGGGGGGGTTGGGTGAGGTGAGGAGGGCGGGGGTGGGCAGAGGGAGTGGGTGGCGGGGGGGGTTGCGTGAGGTGAGGAGGGCGGGGGTGGGCAGAGGGAGGTTGGGCAGGGGGAAGACGGCGGGGTGAGCGGGGGGGGGGGGGGGGGGGGAGATGGGCTGCGGGGGGGGGGGGGGGGGTTGGGTGAGGTGAGGAGGGCGGGGGTGGGTAGAGGGAGTGGGTGGCGGGGGGGTTGGGTGAGGTGAGGAGGGCGGGGGTGGGCAGAGGGAGTGGGTGGCGGGGGGGGTTGGGTGAGGTGAGGAGGGCGGGGGTGGGCAGAGGGAGTGGGTGGCGGGGGGGGGGGGGGGGGGGGGGTTGGGTGAGGTGAGGAGGGCGGGGGTGGGTAGAGGGACTGGGTGGCGGGGGGGTTGGGTGAGGTGAGGAGGGCGGGGGTGGGCAGAGGGAGTGGGTGGCGGAGGGGGAAGGTCGCAGGGAGGAGGTGGAGGGACTGGGCGGGGGCGGGCAGAGGGGAGTTGGGCGGGGGGAAAACGGCGGGGTGAGCGGGGGGGGGGGGGTTGGCGGAGTTGGGCTGCGGGGGGGGGGGGGGGGGGGGGGGTTGGGTGAGGTGAGGAGGGCAGGGGTGGGCAGAGGGAGTGGGTGGCGGGGGGGTTGGGTGAGGTGAGGAGGGCGGGGGTGGGCAGAGGGAGTGGGTGGCGGGGGGGTTGGGTGAGGTGAGGAGGGCGGGGGTGGGCAGAGGGAGGTTGGGCGGGGGGAAAACGGCGGGGTGAGCGGGGGGGGTTGGCGGAGTTGGGCTGCGGGGGGGGGGGGGGTTTGGGTGAGGTGAGGAGGGCGGGAGTGGGCAGAGGGAGTGGGTGGCGGGGGGGTTGGGTGAGGTGAGGAGGGCGGGGGTGGGCAGAGGGAGTGGGTGGCGGGGGGGTTGGGTGAGGTGAGGAGGGCAGGGGTGGGCAGAGGGAGTGGGTGGCAGGGGGGGTTGGGTGAGGTGAGGAGGGCGGGGGTGGGCAGAGGGAGTGGGTGGCGGGGGGGGTTGGGTGAGGTGAGGAGGGCGGGGGTGGGCAGAGGGAGTGGGTGGCGGGGGGGGTTGGGTGAGGTGAGGAGGGCGGGGGTGGGCAGAGGGAGTGGGTGGCGGAGGGGGAAGGTCGCAGGGAGGAGGTGGAGGGACTGGGCGGGGGCAGTGGAGGGGAGTTGGGCGGGGGGAAAACGGCAGGGTGGGCGGGGGGGGGGTTGGCGGAGTTGGGCTGCGGGGAGGTTGGGTGAGGGAGAGAGAGAGAGAGAGAGAGAGGGAGAGAGGGAGAGAGGGAGAGAGGGAGGGGGGGTTCACGCGGGGCAGCGGGGAGAGAGAGAGAGAGAGAGAGAGAGAGAGAGAGAGAGAGAGAGAGAGAGAGAGAGAAAGAGAGAGAGAGAGAGAGAGAGAGAGAGAGAGAGAGAGAGAGAGAGTGAGAGAGAGAGGGGGGATCTGCGGGCTGAGGGTGGGGGGTTTGAGGTAGGGGGTGGAGGGATGCGGGGGTGGAGGTGGAGGGATGCGGGGGTGAGGGTGGAGGAATGCGGGATTGAGGGGGAGAGAGAGATAAAACTAATCAGCTGAAATGAAAGCAAAAAGCAACAATCTGCCCGGAATACTGAAAGCATCAACTGCCCAGACACAAATATGTCCAAGAAATGGAACGGACACTCCCTGAAGCTATAGCCCAAGGCATCTGAGAACTCTTCTCTCAATCTCTTTCTCTTCTATCTTCTTTGGATTTCATGCTCAGAGTGCCCGTGGGTTCTACCCCCTGCTCACATGCCACAAAGAGAGAAAGGGAAAAGAGAAGGGGTACTACAGACCCCCACATCAAGCTTTTGCACCGTCCCTGGTGCAATTTCTCCCTTATTTTAATGAGATCTAGTTATTCTGAAAAGAAACATGGTATGTACAAGGGGTGGAATGCTTCCATTTTGACCTAATTGAGATACTTCTTTACCCTGGAGATATTGACCAGGGGCATCCTTTTACCCTGCAGATCTTCCAAATGCACTGCGCCATGTGGCAATACCTTGATTACCTTATAAGGTCCTATCCACTTGGGTGCCAATTTAGTTGAAATTGCTGGAACTTGATGCACTAAAACCATGGATCCTTCCTGAACTTTATTCAATCTCAGATACCTGTCATGCAATCTTTTGCGCTCTTCTTGTGTTACTTGAAGTTTTTGCATTGCCCCTTTTCTGTATTCTTCTAATGCCACCAATCTCTGAATGGGGGGTTCAACTCCAATGGTTTTGATTCCTATTTCCTTTCTGATAATGAACTCAAATGGTGCCAATGCCTCTTTTCCATAAACTAAGCGAAATGGAGTTTCACCTGTGGTTCCCCTCTTCGTGGTTCTGAAAGCCCAAATTGCACCAATTAGTGCTAGTGGCCAAGAGCTTTGATGATCAAAAGATAATTTGCGAAGTAGTCCAATCAAAATCTTATTGGAACTCTCTGCTTGGCCATTTGCCCTTGGGTAATAGGCACAAGATTTTTTATGGAAGATTTTGTACCTGTCAAATATAAACTGGAGCAATTGATTTACAAAATGTGTGCCCCTATCACTAGTAATTTCCAGTGGGCAACCAAATCTTGAGAAAATACGTTTATACATAAATTTAGCTACTGTTCAATCCATGCAGTCCACAGTAGCTTTAGCCTCTATCCATTTAGTGGCATAGCATGTGGCCATCAAAATATACTTTTTACCTCCTGGTTGCCCAGTTGGGCTAATCGGCCCTATGAAATGAAGACCCCATCGTTCAAATGGAAGCCATCCTGTAGATATGACCAATGGTTGGAAATTCAATCTGGTTGGCGCGGGAGCACACCTCTGGCAGATGTGGCATTCTTTAGAAAACTTGATTGCATCCTTGAAAATATGAGGCCACCATAAACCTTTGTGGATGATTCTATGAGCCAATTCTTCCCCCCTTAGATGTCCTTCACCGTGTGTAGCCTCTAGCAGAAGATTTACCTCCTCTGGATAGACACACTTTCTCAATATATTATCCTGACAGTATTTATATAAATTTCCATTTATAAGAGAATATGCTTTGGTTTTCAAGAGCAATCTTCTCTTTTCTACAGGTGTCAAGTGTTCTGGGATCTTTCCATTAGTAAGAACATGGAGAATTTCATCATACCAATCAGTCTGAATTGCTACTAGAAAAAGATTGCTATCCACCAATTCATCATTAATACCTGTTGCCTTTTCGCTCATTGCCGTCCTGGACACTTGATCTGCCATGTAGTGCTCTTTTCCTGGCTTAATATGAATATCAAAATTAAATTCTTGAAATAGGAGTAACCATCTCCAAATCCTTCCAGCTACTCTAGGCTTGTTTATCAAATACTTTAAGGGCTGATGATCAGAAATAACAATGAAATGTACACCAAGGAGATAATGTCGGAATTTCTGAAGGGCAAATACGATAGCCAAACCTTCTCTTTCCGTTGTACTGTAATTTCTTTCAGCTTGGTTGAGTAATCTGCTTGCATAAGAGATAGGTCTATCCACTTTGTGAGATGATGGTTGAGCTAGAACTGCACCAACAGCATGAAGACTAGCATCTGTATGCACATGAAATTCCAATGACCAATTAGGAACACTTAAAAGTGGAGCAGTACATAGCCTCAACTTTAGTTCACAAAATGCTTTGTCAGCTTCAGCACTCCATGAGAAAGGGATCTTTTTGCTGGTAAGCCTTGACAAGGGCTTAGCAATTTCCGAATACATCCTAATGAATCTTCTGTGATACCGTGCATGGCCCAAGAAACTTTGCACTTCCTTTGGGCTTTGTGGAATTGGCATGGAAAGAATAGCTGTAACCTTTGCAGGGTCAACAGTTATACCTTCAGCAGATACTATGTGACCAAGAAGAGTGCCCTTAGTGACCAAAAAGTGACATTTATCAGGATTCAATTTCAAACCTGTTTTGAGACATTGCTCAAAAATTTCTTTTAGATTTTCCAAATGGTCATGGAAATCTTGAACTGCTGCCCTTCTATCTGTACCTGAAAATACTGAAAAGTCATCCATGAAAATGCGTAGAAAGGTTGTTAACCATTTGCCCAATATCAGATACATCGTTCTATTAAATGAAGCCGGTGCATTCTTCAAACCAAAAGCCATTCGAGTATAGACATAAGTGCCCCAGGGAGTGACAAAGGCTGTTTTGTCCCTATCATCAGGATGGATCACTATCTGATTGTAGCCACTAAAACCATCCAAGAAACTATACAAAGGGTGACCAGCTACTTCTTCAAGTACTTGCTCTGTGAAGGGCTGAGGAAATCCATCTTGAATAGTTACTTTATTCAAAGCACGGAAATCAACACATACTCTTATTTTTCCACTATTTTTCTTGGGCACAATAACCATAGAAGAAAGCCACCTGGAATGTTCTACTGGCACAATTATACCAGCTTCTTCTAGCTTTGTAATTTCTGCTTTTACAGCCTCTGCATATTTCGGATTGAGTCGATATGGTCTACTTCTTATTGGCGCGGCTCCCTCAACTAAGGGTATCCGATGTAACCCAAGCTCTTCTGGTATCCCCGTTAGATCCTTGTAGGACCATGCAAAGACACTTTTGTAAGTAAAAAGCAAAGAAGTTACCTTCTGTAGCAAAGGAGGATAATGCCACAACCAGGATGCCAAATGGACCATTTGAGGGTTCTCTTCATCCCCTAAATTTACTTCTTGAACCAATGTTTCAGGACTGGTTTTGCTTGAGAAATCATCTCCACTATATGCAGGAGTGGATTTTAATTTATATTCTGCAACATGTTCTTCCATCCATCCTTGAGGTATATCTGAAAAAGGAAGATCTTCTCTGCCCTTAGGTTCAAAATATTCTACCTCTGATACTTTTATCTGGGTTGCTTCCTCAAGGCTTGTGCTTTCCTGCAATTGCTCATTCTCCAACACCTTGTGGTCTTCATTGCCCTTTCCTGTAATTTCTTCTTCAATTTCATTGATCTCCACTGTGCAACACTCTGCACTTCCCATCATCCAATTTAACAATGTATCCTCTTCTTGGGGTAGAGAGGGCATTACCTGAGTGTCCACAGTAGTTTTTCCTGAGTCGAATCCTTCTTCCAAATGTAGTTGCAGTTGGCTATTGGTATTTGTTGAAATCCATAGTTTATTTTTTCCCCAATCTTGCAAAGCTTTTGCTTGTCTCAGCCAAGGTCTCCCCAGGAGTAGGGGGTAAGAAGTCTCCTGTGGAAGTGCAATAACAACAAAATCTAGAACAAAATGGCAGCCCTGTACTACCATCAGTACCTTCTCAATAATGCCCAGTGGCGCAACCCGCTGTTGATCTGCCAATGTAACCGTGAATGGTGCCAACTTGGTGGTGTTCAATTTCAGCTTCTTCATTGTAAAATCTGGCATTAAATTGATACCAGAGCCTCCATCTATGATCACACCTGTGAGAGCTTCATCCTTTATACAAACAGATAATCTTGAGCTTTGGTAGTCTGCTAAGGGTGCAGGGGGAAAATCAACCATGAAACCATCTATACTAGGTGATTGGACCAAGTGAGCAGAGTGTATAATCTTCAGTAAGTCACTTCTTATTTTTGAATCCGTCCTTATAAGTTCATATAGACTAACCTTGTGATGAATACCTTTCAAGATCTGTTCAATGTTTACCTCCTAGGTGTTTTCTTGCAGACTTGTTGGTTGGCCCTTTAGAGAAGTAGTCATCTTATTATAAGCTCCTTCAATTTCTTCTTGGTCCTTCCATCCAGACTCCTTTTCTTCCTCTTTATCCTCAAATCCTTGTTGTTCATCTCTCTGGGTTGCAGCTGCTTGCCTAGCTCTAGTCATCATGGGCATTGCAGAGGATGAAACAGCATAAGTCTGGGTGGTTTTTCCTTCATCATGTGGAGAGACTGCAATCATGTGAATTGGAGCAGGACGACCTCTTGGGCAATCTTTGGTATAATGATCCTTGGCCTCTGGACAATGTTGACAAGGAGGTGCATCTTCTGGGAGGGAACACCTATTTTGCATGTGGCCATATTCACCACAACGATAGCACATCAAGGGTCTATTATATCTAGGCTTTGCAGGCCTATTCTCCTCTCTATTAGATGTATTAGAAGTACTAGCATAGTATGGATCCAAAGTTTGAGGGTTACCTCTCTACTGTGTACCCTTGAGGTAATAGCAATCTCTGGCTTCATGACCGTCTTTTCCACAAAATTGACAGCTTACCTTATTAGGGCAATTAGCATTGGAATGTCCATTGTTGTTACAGATCGTGCACCAAATTTGTCTCCTTATATCTTGTGTGGTCTTCAAATCTTCTAACTCACGGCGAAGTTGGGCTACTTCATCATCCCTGTGTCGCAGTGGTGGCAAGACCTTCTCTTCTTGTTGATTTTGTTGCATTTTTAATGCTTCCAGTTCCCTCCTTAGTTGCTCAATAAGATCCAGGTCTGCAGCATACTTAGGTTGTGTATCCCCTTCAAAATGTTGCCTTGCTTCTTCAATGCGTGATGCCGCTGCAACAAAATCATTGAGGGTGGCATCCAATCTAAGGGACTCACGAAGCTTCTGCTGAGATGACCTGGGCAGAGCCTTCTCTATCCACTTTTTAACCAAAAAGTCACCTGGAGCATGTGGCAGACGTGCAACAAGTGCTTTTGTTCTAGTGTGAAGTTCATGAAAAGATTCACCTGATCTTAGCTTCAAATTCTCTAGCTCATCTAGAGCTCTTTCCGAGGAATCACTTGGTCGGAATGTCTGTGAGAACGCCGCGTTCAAAGCCTCCCATGTAGTGAAATGGCCATCTGCATATTGACTATACCATTTATCTGCAAGACCCTCCAATGTGGATGGAAAAAGTGCCAGCATTGCATCTTCTCTATTCTGCAGACCTCGTCCACGGCATAAAGAGATGAATCTCCTCACATGATCATCAGCATCCTCATAAGCTTGTCCCTTGAAGGTAGGGAATTTGATATTTAATCTGGAGAGTAAATGAGAGAGATCCTCCATTTGTACTGGTGTTTCTTCGGACGTATCTGAGGAGAAGTCTAGAGTTCTCCTATACCCCTCTTTCGACAATGGTGTCGCACCCAAATCAATTGATAAATTTAGGGAGGGCAGAGGGGAGGTAGACTCACTAGTCGTGGTTATGGCTAACTTGTTAAGGCTCCTCCGAACACGAAGAGACTCCTTATCTGCCCATGTATGGGTCATGTACCTACTCGCAATTGTAATAGGGCAAAAATACCTTTCACAGAAATGCAAAGGTCCCACCGGGCGTGCCAAACTGTAGAGGAGGTACTGGGGTATCCGCTTTTAACAAAGTAGAGAATGAAAACTAAACACGTCCAGTACATCACCTACTCAAGGGGGGTTCTCTTTAGGGAAGTATACCCTTTAACATTTCTATGAGCAGGTAGATAACACGGATTGCACAGGGTGGAATACTTCAGAAAATATGGACAACAATTGACCAAGGAAGACCATACACTTCTTGATTCGATTCAGATGATTACAAGATTTGTCAAGGAAATGCTCAAAAACTAATGCTCAGAGCTTCGTGGTACTCTGTGTAGATAAATACAGATCAATACAAATGATGAAGGAATTACTCAAGAGAATAGAGCTTAACACCAATAGTGTCTCACGGAAAAGAAAGAAAATCCAAGACACTCTCTTACCCTCCACTGAGAAGCCTACCCTCTGTATCCACACTACAGAGTAGCTCCTACAATAGGCTTGAAACCACCAAGTGCAAGAGAGAACTTCTGCACGTATACACGCGTCAAAGTAACTCTAAAATGTACCCCAAAAAGTGTGTACCCAAATGAGCACAAATCCCTTGTTTTTATAGGCCTCAATAGGCCAAGAGAGCCTCGCGGAATCTTCACGTCCACTGTTCACACGCTGGTTGATCACCCAAAATTGGGGGGTAGGTCAAATATTCCACTTGATTTGAATTAGATCCACAAAAATAGGTAGTCGTCGTGAATGGTTGGCGGCAACACTTGTTTATCCACTTTTACTTTTACCAATTCACTTTTCCTCTGCCATCTGAGATTCCCATTTTGTGTTGTTTTATTTCCTCACTGATTTAATCCTGGGCAATTCAAATGAAATGCCTTGTACACTTTGGAACTGCAAAAGGTGATCGTCATGGGATGTAGATGTCTTTTCCAAGGCACCCATTTGAGTTCAAATTCAATCTTGCATGCTTTCCACGGCAATAAGGAACAAAACAGAGTCTAATGATACCAGGAATTCACCATCTATCTCTAAATGTAGATTGTTCAGTCACAAGCCTTCTCAGGCACTCTCCTTCCATTGCTTCCGTTGCTTTGTTTCTGAGAATGGCCTTCTGTTGAAGGGTGGGGAGGGGGAGGTATGAGGAGGGAGAGGCTTGCGGGGTTAGAGGGGTGAGGTGAGGAGGGCGGGGGTGGGCAGAGGGATTGGGTGGCGGGGGGGGTTGGGTGAGGTGACGAGGGCGGGGGTGGGCAGAGGGAGTGGGTGGCGGGGGGGGTTAGGTGAGGTGAGGAGGGCGGGGGTGGGCAGAGGGAGTGGGTGGCGGGGGGGGGAGGGGGTTGGGTGAGGTGAGGAGGGTGGGGGTGGGCAGAGGGAGTGGGTGGCGGGGGGGGGTTGGGTGAGGTGAGGAGGGCAGGGGTGGGCAGAGGGAGTGGGTGGCGGGTGTTGGTGCATATCAAGCCTTCACACATTGGCTTGGAACATTGGAAGCTTTGGAAGACTTGGCTTGGATATCAACCATGAAGACTTCACATAAAGCTTGGACTCTTGAAGGATATATTTACAAGAGTCAAGAACCATAGGAACTTAGTCTTATTGTTCTTACCTTTTATCTCATGTAAAAGTCTATATGACTTTAACCACTCTTGTAATCACACCTAACTGAGAAAGTTGTGGAAACGTAGATGAATGATTGAGAGAATATCTCATTCACTTTTAGGTACATGATTCTAGGAGATTAACTTAGAATTTGAAATTCATAATTTCATTCAACTCCTATAAAAAGTACAAGGAAAAAGTTGCGGGTATCCCTTCACTCCTCCCGAGGCAATTCTGAGTCAATCTTTGAGTGTGTGTGAGCTACACCATAGCCTACACCTCTGAGTACCATTGAGCATCACATTCTATGCCAATGGGAATGTACAATCATTAGATTTAATCAATATACCTACATTTACAATTTCTGGTTTCTCTGAGTGACTACCTTCAAGTCGGTCAACTTCCAAGAGGCATATCTCAAGATCTACTGAACCAAATTGGATGATTCAAAGTGCATTGGATTTAGCTCAAAGTATACTATACACCTACAAAGTTTCAAGGCCATTGGATCTACCATCACAGAGAACTCTTAGTCGGGGTGCTCACTGGTCTGTGACTGTAAGTCTCCTAAAAAATCGGGGGTACACCTTATTTTGCTAAAGTGATTTCTCTTAGTGTGGTTTATCATTTCTTTTCATTACACTTGCAAATGGAAGCTTACTGAGTTAATAGAATATCCCTAGAAGGAATTTTGCTAATTGTAACTACACTGGTCACACTGAGCATAACACTGAGCAGGTGTCAATACCAAAATAGCAAGTTTTTCAGGATTTTGAAGTCACAAGTAGTCTGTCTTGATTTGATCATTACTCATAACATTTGAAAAGCACATATATGGTTTCTTGGTATCATTTGGAAGCTCAAGGAGTCTACTAAACATATCTGGAGTCAAAAGAGGGCAGGTGTGAAGCAGGTCTAGCAGCACCAACTTGATCTTCTGAGTGCATCCAACCATTACTCCTTATAGCGGTATCAGAGCATATAAGGTAATCATGGGTGATGGTTTCCCTTCCTTCATTGACAAATTAGACAGGAACAACTACCAAGCTTGGTCATTGAGAATGAAGACCTATCTACAAGGAAGGAGCTTATTTGGATACATATCAGGAGATGAGGAGTTGCCCTCATTCAAGACTAGAGGCCTACCCACAAAGGATTAACATGAGAGGCTCAACCAATGGTGTGCAAAAGATGCTTTGGCAAGGTCATATCTCTTAAACTCTATATCTGACTTTCTTTTACCTCATGTAAGGAATTGTAAGACTTCCCAAGAGACTTGGGAAACCTTGTCAACTTACTTTTCATCAAGCACAAGGGCCAGAAAGAATCAACTATGGATTGAGTTTACCACTCTTAGGAAGCAATCAAAACAATCTGTCTCAGATTTTGTTACCAAGATCAAAGACATTGCAGACCAACTTGCAAGTGTTGGAGAGGAGATTGAGGAAGAGCACATAGTCAGACAAGTGATCAATGGACTAAAGGCAGATGACAAGTGGGAGAGCTTTACCACAGCAATGGACTTATACATGGACATCCAAGCACCTGATCTAGCAACTCTGATTGGACAACTCTTTACACATGAAGCAAAGATCACAAAGAATGGAGAGCAATCAAAAGGTAACAATCCCTCTGCCCTATATACTGATAAGAAGGCTAAAGACAAGGGTAAAAACAAAAAGATTGATGAAGAAGGATCTACCTCCCAAGCAAACTATGCAGGGAGAGGTAGATCATCTAGAGGAAGAGGCAGAGGAGGTAAGTCAGGTAGGGGGAGACCCTACAACCAATCTCCATGCAATATTTGTGGCTTGTCTAACCATACCACAGATGAATGCTACAAAAACTACAAGAACCAAAGAGGAAGAGGTCACCAAAGAGGAGGATACTCTCAAGGCAGAGGCAGATTCAACCAATCTCAAGGCTACCATGGCTACAACAATAATTATAACAACAACTACAATCACAATGGCAACTATCAAGGTGGATATAGAAATAGGAAAGACTACAACAATTATGCAGAGGAGCAAGATGATTCCTTGTTGATCATGAACATGACTTCTAAGTCAGGTATCAATGATGATCACTTATTCTATATTGATTCAGATTGCTCTAACCATGTAGCTGGAAATGTTGCCTTACTCTCTGATTTGGAAGAACCCAAAGGCAAGCACCAAGTGCAGACAGGTGATGACACTAAACATTCAGTTGTTAAAGTAGGCAATGTCAAAACTAGTGATGGTAATCAGAATTTATTGAGCAGAGTGTTGTATGTTCCAACAATCACCAAGAATCTGATGAGTGTAGGTCAGATTGTGGAAAAAGGTCTACAGGTCAGGTTCACTCAACATGGTGCATATGTGGAGGATCCAAGACATGGATTCAGAAGGATAGCCAAGGGAGAAAAAACAGGTAGATTGTTTACCTTTGAACTTGAAGACACTAAGAATATTGCTTTGTACAACTATAAAGATCAAACTCTATCAGAATTGGAGATTTGGCACAAGAGATTAGGTCACATTGGAGAGAGAACCTTAAAGCAGATGAGTAGGGATCAATGTGTACTTGGGATACCTAATGTATCCAAGCAACACATGATATATAAATGTGGGGCTTGTCAATTTGGTAAGTCACACAGATTGCCTTATACCAAGAAAGGTTTTATGCATGAAGATTATCTGGAATTGGTGCATACAGATGTTTGGGGACCTAGCAAGGAGCCATCCATATCTGGATCAAGGTACTATGTGTCCTTCATTGATGACTATAGCAGGTGGACTGTCTTATACTTCATGAAACATAAAGATGAAGTATTCAATTGTTTCAAAAAATATCTTGCATTAGTTGAAAATCAAACAGGTAGACATTTGAAAAAGCTAAGGTCAGATGGTGGTGGAGAATACTTCTCCAATGACTTTGAAGATTTCTTGCAGGAAAGAGGCATCAAGAGGGAGATTACTACAAGGTACTCACCTGAACAAAATGGGGTAGCTGAAAGGAGGAATAGACTCATTGTAGAGACAGCTAGGTCTATGCTAAATGAAAAGAAATTGCCAAATTATCTTTGGGCAGAGAGTGTATCTACTACCACATATTTAATTAACAGGTTGCCATCAAAGACACTTGATGGAATGACACCCTATGAGGCTTGGCATGGTAAGAGACCATCTCTGGATCATTGCAAAATCTTTGGTTGTGTCGCATATGTGCATATTCCCTCACAGGTAAGGGGAAAGCTAGACCCTAAAGCTGAAAAATGTATCTTCATTGGTTATGATTTGAATCAGAAAGGATACAGATTTTACAACCCCTCAAACAAAGGCTTCAAGGTAAGAAGAGATGTCATCTTTGATGAGAATGACTCATGGTATGAGAATGAGTGCAGGAAAGTTAGCCTACCTTATGACATGGAAGAAGACTTCCCCAAGCTTATCAGGCAAGAACCAATTCAGAAAGAGGACACAAGCTCAGATGATGAAGACACCATCAACATTGAAGAGTTCAAGGCTTGGAAATCCAAAGGAAAGATGAAGATGAAGCAACTAGAAGATAATCCAGAATCCTCAACTCAAGCTATGAGGAGATCTCAGAGAGAAAAGAAAAAACCTATTAGGTATGGGTATGATACTTCACTTGTAACCAAGCACTCTGTATATCTTGCAAAGGATCTCTTGAATGAAGAACCAGGTACATTTGAAGAAGCAATCACTAAACCAGAATGGAAGGAAGCAATGGATGAAGAAATGGAGGCTCTCAAGGAAAGTGATACTTGGGACTTGGTACCCAAGAAAGAATCTATGAAGGTGATAGGATCCAGATGGATCTACAAACTCAAAAGGAACTCAGATGGTACAATAAGCAGGTATAAAGCTAGGTTGGTAGCCAAGGGTTTTGCACAAACCCAAGGCATTGATTATGAGGAGACATTTTCTCCTGTGGCCAAGATGCCAACTATCAGAGTTATGGTGAGTGTAGCTGCATCCAAGAATTGGAACATGTATCAATTGGATGTGAAGAATGCATTCTTGAATGGATGGATATCTGAAGAAGTCTACATGTCACAACCACCTGGCTATGAAGATCCCAAGAAGGTAAATCATGTGTGTAAATTGAAGAAGGCCCTGTATGGATTGAAGCAGGCACCTAGAGCATGGAATTACAAGTTGACAACCTATCTCCTAGACCAAGGATTCATAATGAGTAAAGCAGATACTTCATTGTTTATCAAGAAGAACAATTCAGAGGTAATATACTTGTGTGTCTATGTTGATGACATCATTATTACAGGAAATGATGTTCAGGGAATTAGACATATCAAAGGACAGATGATGAAGGAATTCAAGATCAATGATCTTAGGTTATTGAAGTACTTCCTAGGACTTGAATTGGTCTATACAAACTCAGGTATCTTTATAACTCAGAAGAAGTACATTCAGGATATAGTCAAGAAGTTTAATTTGCAGGAAGCTAAAGTCTCAAGCACTCCTATGGAGGTCAACCATAAACTCAGTGCTCATGAAGGAGAAGAACTCCAAGATATTACAGGTTACCAAAGTTTGGTAGATAGTCTTAATTATGCTACCTTAACCAGGATTGATATATCTTATGGTGTTAGTGTACTTAGCCAATTTATGCACAAACCAAGAGTACCTCATTTGAAGGCAGCAAAGAAGATAGTAAAGTACCTAAAGGGAGCACAAAATCATGGTTTGTACTTTCCATATTCATCAGACATTGATATTAAGGTATACTCAGATGCAGATTGGGCAGGTTGCAAGGATGACAGGAGGAGCACATCTGGTTACATATGTTTTGCAGGTGATAAACCAATTTCTTGGTCATCCAAGAAACAACCCACAGTAGCTTTGTCATCTACTGAGGCAGAGTATAGAGGGCTAGCCAATGCCACTCAAGAAGCCATATGGTTGAAGCTTTTATATTCAGAATTGGGCCTATACACAAGGCCACCAATCATATTTGGTGATAACACAAGTTCTCTTCACCTTGCAGCTAATCCAATTTATCATGCAAGGACAAAACACATAGAGGTTCATTACCACTATGTGAGGGAGAAGTTACTTAGCAAAGATATTCAATTGTCATATGTGTCTACTAATATGCAATGTGCAGATTTGCTTACTAAAGCTCTGGATGGAAGCAAGCTATGGAGATTTAAATCCATGATTGGATTGCAGGAAGTAATTGAAGACTAGAGATGAATACTTGAGCCAAAGTGTTTGGCTTGAGGGGGAGCTGTTGGTGCATATCAAGCCTTCACACATTGGCTTGGAACATTGGAAGCTTTGGAAGACTTGGCTTGGATATCAACCATGAAGACTTCACATCAAGCTTGGACTCTTGAAGGATATATTTACAAGAACCAAGAACCATAGGAACTTAGTCTTATTGTTCTTACCTTTTATCTCATGTAAAAGTCTATATGACTTTAACCACTCTTGTAATCACACCTAACTGAGAAAGTCGTGGAAAAGTAGATGAATGATTGAGAGAATATCTCATTCACTTTTAGGTACATGATTCTAGGAGATTAACTTAGAATTTGAAATTCAAAATTTCATTCAACTCTTATAAAAAGTACAAGGAAAAAGTCACGGGTATCCCTTCACTCCTCCCGAGGCAATTCTGAGTCAATCTTTGAGTGTGTGTGAGCTACACCATAGCCTACACCTCTGAGTACCATTGAGCATCACATTCTATGCCAATGGGAATGTACAATCATTAGATTTAATCAATATACCTACATTTACAATTTCCGGTTTCTCTAAGTGACTACCTTCAAGTCTGTCAACTTCCAAGAGGCATATCTCAAGATCTACTGAACAAAATTGGATGATTCAAAGTGCATTGGATTCAGCTCAAAGTCTACTATACACCTACAAACTTTCAAGGCCATTGGAGCTACCATCACAGAGAAATCTCAGTCGGGGTGCTCACTGGTATGTGACTGTAAGTCTCCTAAAAAATCGGGGGTACACCTTATTTTGCTAAAGTGATTTCTCTGAGTGTAGTTTATCATTTCTTTTCATTCCACTTGCAAATGGAAGCTTACTGAGTTAATAGAATATCTCTAGAAGGAATTTTGCTAATTGTAACTACACTGGTCACACTGAGCATAACACTGAGCAGGTGTCAATACCAAAATAGCAAGTTTTTCAGGATTTTGAAGTCACAAGTAGTCTGTCTTGATTTGATCATTACTCATAACATTTGCAAAGCACATATATGGTTTCTTGGTATCATTTGGAAGCTCAAGGAGTCTACTAAACATATCTGGAGTCAAAAGAGGGCAGGTGTGAAGCAGGTCTAGCAGCACCAACTTGATCTTCTGAGTGCATCCAACCATTACTCCTTACAGCGGGGGGGGGTTGGGTGAGGTGAGGAGGGCGGGGGTGGGCAGAGGGAGTGGGTGGCGGGGGGGTTGGGTGAGGTGAGGAGGGCGGGGGTGGGCAGAGGGAGTGGGTGGCGGGGAGGGTTGGGTGAGGTGAGGAGGGCAGGGGTGGGCAGAGGGAGTGGGTGGTGGGGGGGTTGGGTGAGGTGAGGAGGGCGGGGGTGGGCAGAGGGAGTGGGTGGCGGGGGGGGTTGGGTAAGGTTAGGAGGGCGGGGGTGGGCAGAGGGAGTGGGTGGCGGGGGGGGTTGGGTGAGGTGAGGAGGGCGGGGGTGGGCAGACGGAGGTTGGGCGGGGGGAAAACGGCGGGGTGAGCGGGGAGGGGGGGGGCGGAGTTGGGCTGCGGGGGGGTTGGGTGAGGTGAGGAGGGCGGGGGTGGGCAGAGGGAGTGGGTGGCGGGGGGGTTGGGTGAGGTGAGAAGGGCGGGGGTGGGCAGAGGGAGTGGGTGGCGGGGGGGGGTTGGGTGAGGTGAGGAGGGCGGGGGTGGGCAGAGGGAGTGAGTGGCGGGGGGGTTGGGTGAGGTGAGGAGGGCGGGGGTGGGCAGAGGGAGTGGGTGGCGGGGGGGGTTGGGTGAGGTGAGGAGGGCGGGGGTGGGCAGAGGGAGTGGGTGGCGGAGGGGGAAGGTCGCAGGGAGGAGGTGGAGGGACTGGGCGGGGGCGGGTAGAGGGGAGTTGGGCGGGGGGAAAACGGCGGGGTGAGCGGGGGGGGGGGGGGTGGTTTGGCGGAGTTGGGCTGCGGGGGGGGGGGTTGGGTGAGGTGAGGAGGGGGGGGGGGGGTGGGCAGAGGGAGTGGGTGGCGGGGGGGTTGGGTGGGGTGAGGAGGGCGGGGGTGTGCAGAGGGAGTGGGTGGCGGGGGGGTTGGGTGAGGTGAGGAGGGCGGGGGTGGGCAGAGGGAGTGGGTGGCGGGGGGGTTGGGTGAGGTGAGGAGGGCGGGGGGGAAAACGGCGGGGTGAGCGGGAGGGGTTGGCGGAGTTGGGCTGCGGGGGGGGGGGGGGTTGGGTGAGGTGAGGAGGGCGGGGGTGGGCAGAGGGAGTGGGTGGCGGGGGGGGTTGGGTGAGGTGAGGAGGGTGGGGGTGGGCAGAGTGAGTGGGTGGCGGGGGGGGGTTGGGTGAGGTGAGGAGGGCGGGGTTGGGCAGAGGGAGTGGGTGGCGGGGGGGGGGGGGGGGGGGGGGGGGGTTGGGTGAGGTGAGGAGGGCGGGGGTGGGCAGAGGGAGTGGGTGGCGGGGGGGGTTGGGTGAGGTGAGGAGGGCGGGGGTGGGCAGAGGGAGTGGGTGGCGGAGGGGGAAGGTCGCACAGAGGAGGTGGAGGGACTGGGCGGGGGCGGTAGAGGGGAGTTGGGTGGGGGGAAAACGGCGGGGTGGGCGGGGGGGGTTGGCGGAGTTGGGCTGCGGGGGGGTTGGGTGAGGGAGAGAGAGAGAGAGAGAGGGAGAGAGGGAGAGAGGGAGAGAGGGAGGGGGGGGTTCACGCGGGGCAGCGGGGAGAGAGAGAGAGAGAGAGAGAGAGAGAGAGAGAGAGAGAGAGAGAGAGAGAGAGAGAGAGAGAGAGAGAGAGAAGAGAGAGAGAGAGAGAGAGAGGGGGATCTACGGGCTGAGGGTGGGGGGTTTGAGGTAGGGGGTGGAGGGATGCGGGGGTGGAGGTGGAGGGATGCGGGGGTGAGGGTGGAGGAATGCGGGAGTGAGGGGGAGAGAGAGATAAAACTAATCAGCTGAAATGAAAGCAAAAAGCAACAATCTGCCCAGAATACTGAAAGCATCAACTGCCCAGACACAAATATGTCCAAGAAATGGAACGGACACTCCCTGAAGCTATAGCCCAAGGCATCTGAGAACTCTTCTCTCAATCTCTTTCTCTTCTATCTTCTTCGGATTTCATGCTCAGAGTGCCCGTGGGTTCTGCCCCCTGCTCACATGCCACAAAGAGAGAAAGGGAAAAGAGAAGGGGTACTACAGTGTGTATGTGTGTATGTGTGTATGCATATGCATGTGTGTATATATATGCATGCTTGTATGCATATGCATGTATGTGTGTATGTTTATGTGTGCATTTGTGTGTGTGTGTATGTGTGTATGTGTGTATGCATATGCATGTGTGTATGCATATGCATGCTTGTATGCATATGCATGTATGTGTGTATGCATATGCATGCTTGTATGCATATGCATGCTTGTATGCATATGCATGCTTGTATGCATATGCATGTATGTGTGTATGCATATGCATGCTTGTTTGTATGCATATGCATTTGTGTGTATGCATATGCATTGTGTATGCATATGCATTTGTGTATGCATATGTATGTGTGTATGCATATGCATATGCATTGTGTATGTGTGTATGTGTGTATGCATATGCATGTGTGTATGGCATATGCATGTGTATGCATATGCATTTGTGTATGCATGTGTGTATGCATATGCATGTGTGTATGCATATGCATTTGTGTATGCATATGCATATGCATTGTGTGTGTGTATGTGTGCACGTATGTATGCATGTGTGTATGCATATGCATTTGTGTATGCATATGCATTTGTGTATGCATATGCATTTGTGTGTATGCATATGCATTTGTGTATGCATATGCATATGCATTGTGTATGTGTGTATGTGTGTATGTGTGTATGTGTGTATGTGTGTATGTGTGTATGCATATGCATTTGTGTGTATGCATATGCATGCTTGTATGCATATGCATATGCATGTATGTGTGTATGCATATGCATGCTTGTTTGTATGCATATGCATTTGTGTGTATGCATATGTATGTGTGTATGTTTGTATGCATATGCATGTGTGTATGCATATGCATGTGTGTATGCATATGATTGTGTGTATGCATGTGTGTATGCATATGCATGCATGTGTGTATGTATATGATTGTTTATGCATGTGTGTATGCATATGCATTTGTGTGTATGCATATGCATTTGTGTGTATGCATATGCATTTGTGTATGCATATGCATATGTGTATGCATATGCATATGTGTATGCATATGCATTGCGTATGTGTGTAGGCATATGCATGTGTGTATGCATGTGTGTATGCATGTGTGTATGCATGTGTGTATGCATATGCCTGTGTGTATGCATATGCATGCTTGTATGCATATGCATGTATGTGTGTATGCATATGCATTTCTGTATGCATATGCATGTGTGTATGCATATGCATGCTTGTATGTGTGTATGCATGTGTATATGCATATGCATGTATGTGTGTATGCATATGCATGTTTGTATGCATATGCATGTTTGTATGCATATGCATGTTTGTATGCATATGCATGCTTGTGTGTATGCATATGCATGCTTGTGTGTATGCATATGCATGCTTGTGTGTATGCATATGCATGCTTGTGTGTATGCATATGCATGCTTGTGTGTATGCATATGCATGCTTGTGTGTATGCATATGCATGCTTGTATGCATATGCATGCTTGTATGCTTATGCATGCTTGTGTGTATGTATATGTATCTCTCCCTCTCTCTCTCTCTCTCTCTCTCTCTCTCTCTCTCTCTCTCTCTCTCTCTCTCTCTCTCTCTCTCTCTCTCTCTCTCTCTCTCTCTCTATGTCCATCGAAAACAAAACAATCACTTACATCAATGTAATTGTTTGAATCAAGGTCATCAAAATCCACTTGAAGTTATCCTTCATCAAATTTCCAAAGATTTGATCCCAAAATCTCTTGCAAAACTAAAGTGAGAAGATATTAGAAATGCAAAAACATAAAGAAAGAAAAAAGAGTGCTACAATATGTGCGATCTACTTACCAAAACTTCATATCTATAAAAATAGAGGTGTGCTTAGAGAGAGAGGGAGGGAGGGAGAGAGAGAGAGAGAGAGAGAGAGAGAATTGTTTGAATCAAGGTCGTCAAAATCCACTTGAGTTCTCCTTCGTCGAATTTCCAAAGATTTGATCCCAAAATCTCTTGCAAAACTAAACATAGAACATATTAGAAAAGCAAAAACATAAACAAAGAAAAAAGAGTGCTACGATATGTGCGATCTACTTACCAAAACTTTAGATCTAGAAAGATAGAGGTCTGCTTAGAGAGAGAGAGGGAGGGAGAGAGACAGAGAGAGAGAGAGTGAGAGAGAGGGAGGGAGAGAGAGAGAGAGAGAGAGTGAGAGCGAGGGAGGGAGAGAGAGAGAGAGAGAGAGAAAGAGAGAAAGAGTGACAAACAGAGATCTGCTATTTGTGCACGCAAAGCCGACAGTAGAAGATGTAGATTCAAAATGCTTAGAATGAAGAATTTTGGTTTCGGGTCCAGTTAAAAAGATAGCATTGATATAAGCGTCGGTAATTCCAGTAAATTACCGAGGCTTATATCGATGCAGGGTTTCGGAGGCTAAGCAGCTTTCCCAAATTGTCCGAGGGTCATACTGACGTCGACACCTGACCGTCGGTATGCTGACCGTCGGTATGCTGACCGTCGGTATTCCCTCGATATGTTGTAGTGTATTAGATTTATTGTTAAAGCTTAGTTTTCAGAGAAGTTAAAAAATCTTATCAAAGTGCAAGATGTGCAGGCAATATGTGAGGAAATGGGCCTCATTAGAAATGGGTATACTACAATGTACATCCTTCTGAGGCAAGCCTTACAAGCACAAAGTATTTCTCAAAGTATATTTCCATGCCCCTCTGAAGTGTCTAAAGAAAAAACACTTCTAATGAGGATGTGACTCATACTATTGGACAATATTTATTCATATAAGACACTATGCCTACCTATGTTATCATCCATATCTTCTCAAGAAGCAATCAAAGATCCTATCTACACAAGGATTTACTTATAGTAAATTCAACAATATATTTGTGGATGTTTAGAAGCTTTAACAAGCAATGGTTCACCATTTTGTTGAGGAGAGTACCTGCAAGTAACCTCTCTCTTTATACCTGCATTCCACAAATAATCACTAAACTCATTAGAGAAATACTCTCCCCCTCCATCTGACCTTAGTCTCTTCAACTTTTGACCTGTAATTCTTTCTACATATGCATGATAGTGTTTAAATGTATTAAACACTTCTTACTTGTCTTTGATCACATAGATTGTAATCCATCTGGTAGCATCATCAACATATATGACATAATATCTCGAACCATTTATACTAAAGTCCTTTGAAGGACCCCACACATCTGTATGTACCAATTCAAGTCTTTCTAAATACATAAAACCATGCTTATTATATGATTGCTTATGAGCCTTACCTAACTCACATGCTTCACATCTATATGTCATGTGTTGACCTGCAACATTAGGCAATCCAAGCACTGAACCATTGTTAACCATTTCTTTGATACCTCTTTCATTAAAATGTCCAAGTCTTTTATTCCAAAGATCCAATTCAGACACTTTTTTCTCTCCATATGTAAACATAGCATGTCCAACATTACCTTGTATCTTTAATGTGAAGAGCCTTCCCTTCCTTCTTTCCTCTAACAATTTGTTTATACCCTTGACTAGGGTCTTCAACATAAACTCCATCATTAGTGAACCTTACCTCATATCCTTTTTCCACAATTTGTCCTACAGTGATCAAGTTCTTTGGAATTTTAGGAACATATAGAACCTTACTCAAGATAGTACTTCCATCTTTGGCTTTAACTGAACCAATTGACTTTACTTTGTGCTTTGTATTGTCACCTGTTTGAACTCTGTGATTGATTGCCTTATGATCTAAATCAGTCATCAAAGCAATATTTCCACTCAGATGATTGCTACATCTTGAGTCAATATAAAACACTCTCATATCTTCATGTGAGGCTTCACATGTTGCATTCATAATAAGAGTCGAATCTTCTTTCTGATCTGATGCATAATTGTAGTAGGTGTTATTATAGGATTGATTTTGGAAGTTTCTTCCTCCACCTCTTCCAAAAGAATTGCTACCACCTCTACCTCTGAAGTTTCCTCTCCGATATCTGCCACCTCTTCCTCTTTGATTAAAGTTCTGATTAAAATTACCATTGCTTTGATTATTATGCCAACAATCATGAGATAGATGATTGGTCTTACCACATATCCAACAAGCTCTGACATTATCTTTGTTATTTCTGCCTCTTCCTCTACTTCTGCCACTTCCTGTTCCTCTTAGGAAGTTTGTTTGACTTGGAGTACCTTCATCTTCAATTGATTGTTGCTTTTCTTTGCTAGCTTTCTCCTTGTCTTTAGAATACATTGCATGACCTGCACTCTTATCAACATCTCCTTTGATATCATTCTCAAAAGTTAGCATATGTCCTAACAATTGATTCAAATCAAGAGTGAAATGATCTAATGAAAGTTTTGTAGACAAAATAAAAGGCTTCCACTTCTCATCTCCTCTTAGTCCTGTGAGAATTTATCTTACCACTTATCTGCATCAACTGCACCTAAAGAATCAGCAATATCTTTCATCTTTGTCACATAATCAGATATTGATTGTGAAGCCTTCTTCTTGAAGGTAGTAAACTTTGCCCATAATGAAGCTTTCCTTGATTTGGTTGTATTTTGGAAATGCTTTTCCAAAGCATTCCAAATGTCACTTGCACTTTCAAGTCCTCTGATATGAGGAAGCAAATAATCATTCAGTGCCATGTAGATTATGCTCCTTGCTTGAGCATCCTTCTTATCTGCAAGCTCCTCCCTAGTTGGAACACTAGGATCTTTGAACTCTGGCTTTTCTTCCTCTCCTGTGATGTATCCCATCAGATCTTTGCTCATAAGATGAGCTTCCATTCTCATAGACCAAGCTGGATAGTTTTCTCTATCCAACTTCTCAATTTGGAGACTATCTCCCATCCTTTCTTCACCTGTACTATCAAATCTTTAATCCTTATAAGGAATGAATGTACCTTAGCTTTGAATGTTGCTTCTTCTGATCCTTTTGATAACCTTTATGTGTCTTCCTTCAGTCTTTCTTCCACACTTTATCCTTTTGAACCTTCAAGATGTGAAATTTGTATATCTACAGCAGTCGGGGTCTTCCTTTCCTCAATTTTGATACTTCCTGCTCTCGTACCACTGATGGAGAGTGTTAATCTCCAAAAGAACAAGCTATCCTTGATGTTAGACCACCTCTATATCAAAAATAACTTTAAACTCCAACCAATTTTGGAAGACAATAACCAAACTATCAAGAAATTAGCTAAGTGTGAAGAAAAGTCATTTCACAGAAAAGTCTGCTGCACATTAATCACTCATTGATTAATCATTTGTGTAACGTTTCTGATGAAACTTTGTAGGATGTGTCGCCTAGAGTTTGTGCACCTCCTCAAAGTTAAAAACACTTCAAAAGCTTCAGTAGATTATGAGAAATGCTTCAAACAATCTACCTATGTCTGAAACTACCTTCCTGTAGAGTCGATTTTGGCACCTGCAACTTCTAATACATAGTTCTCCCAATCTAAAACGCGTTTAAGCAAATGCTTTTAGCCATAGATGGCTTACCTTCCAACTAAATTTTCACTCCTCATTTGTGTAAAACTTTACATTGTGCACTGAGAACTGATCATTTCTTTGACCATCGAATATGCGCCTGTTTCAGAAGACACTCAGCACTTTCTCACACATAGATGTTCCTACACAAAATTCTCTCAGCCTGTTTGCAATTGGACTCTCAAACTTTAACCATAGATAGATCGACTATGCACTTAGATGTGTACAAAAGGATTTCTGATAAAATCAAACACAGAAGGAGAACTAGAAGAAAGTTTGATGTGCAATTCTCTGAACATTCTTTCTATTCAACTCTTCATACATCTGATGAATGATATATCCAATACACATCATCTATTCATCTATGCTTCATCTCACTCTCCTGTTACGACCATCTACATGTATCTATATATACATATGAGTATTGATTCGTCATTACTTCAAGTATATTGAAGTATTTACAAAGCTAATGTACATATGTTTTAAAGAACTTTACTACCTGAATCTTTTCTTTACTCCATGAAGTTGGACTTCAATCTTTTCTTCATTTCTTCACTTCTAGGCTTTATATAATCACCAATTGTTGATTCTCCTGCACCAACAATCTTCTCTCTATCCTTGCCCATATTGTACACAAGATTACAAAGGATCTAAGAGATAGTCTAAACCTACAAGGGCATTGATGAAAGTTGATGACTCTTAAGAAATTGATGGCATAGACTCATGGAATCATAGGGAATGGGAGATATCATTTTTGAGGTGTCCAATGTTACAAGAACTGACTCGTGATAAAATAAGCAATGATTGGAACCCCATTATTCCATTTCCATTAGTCAATGTTCACTTTTTTACTTTGCATGCATTCATGAGGATATCTGATAGGCTTTTGAAGTTCCATGCTGAATATGCATTTGTAATGAACCACTCAAGAGGTCTACAATATCAATCCAAAAAATAGAAGATCTTTTGAATTATGTTGGTTGTCATGTTGGCCATGTATCTTTAGTTGTTAAGAAGTATGGTGAGTCTCAAGAGATTTTACAACAAGTTTGAATGACTGGGAAGAAGGGAAGACTCTTCTTTGAAAGAGATGTGAATAGTCAAGATGATGGGAAATGGGAGCTTTAAAAGGACCTTTGTTCTATTATGATAGACAATGATAGTGAGGTTGATCTCATTAATAAATGAAAGTAGGTTTGGTCATTGTTAGATCAATTGTTACATTTGATGGGTTTGGTTTCCGCTAATGCTACACAACGAGAATTATTCCAACTGACTCTGAAGGATTTTACACTATCATTCATCTTATCGTGTGGAGAAAGCAACATTACACATTACATAGTAAGTTTTTCTTACAGTATTTTATTTCGTCTTAAATACCATGTGTATATCTTATTGACCAGACCATAGCATATTCTTTTTGCACATGGAGGATATTTTATGAATCGATATGGAGCATTGGACATTTATAGTACACAAAGAATGGAGCTCACATTACAGGGCTAGACGTTGTTTACTTTAAAAACACCTATCATGGGGGTGGTCTACTGCAATCAAACTATTTAGAAGAAATGTTCAAATGGATTTTTCGTACGTCATTCGCTAGAAAATATGTAATGGAACAAGCATGTGATTCACAAATAACAAAGATTTCAAGAAAGATACAACATGATATTGCAAGAGAGCGGTGGATGGCATCATTTGGACTGCTACATCATGCCCAATGTGCACAAAGAGGCCACGAGGTTTTTGCTTGGAAATAGTTTCCCAAGTCTTAAAATGCATTATTTCTTATGAAAACGTTTTTCAAGGTTTTTATAGCTCCTTTCTCTTCAAATAAATTTTCAATGTTTTTTTAATATTCTTTTATTTTTTTTTAACTAATTTTATCCACTTAAATGTGAACTAGACAAATCTTAAGTGAAAGGCTATAAATAAAGGTGTCCTTCTTCATTTTACCACTTTACATCCTAAGAGAATGGCACGCACAAAGCACAGTGCTAGAAAGGATCATGTCAACTACCCTAGCCATGTGCAAGGTACCCAATGCCCACCATGGATGACACACCACAAGAAGCTCCAAACCACAAGCCACTCTTCTAGACAAAACTTGGGTGCAAGGACACACTCTAGGAGCATTCCATCAGGGGGGAATGAAGCTTCATAACAAGAGAGAGAGATCTAATACAAGAAATGCAATCTTCCTCTTCTATATCTGATGATGAGCCCCCACAAAGCATATCATTCAAGACAAGGCCCAAACAACAAGGATGGAGGCAAACTATATTGGAGACAACATCAAATTTAGAGAGTTCCTCAGACAAAGAAAGTGATAATGAGACACCATGGCCCATGATCATATCTAGCAGAACCATCGAGTAACACAAGGAGGCAAGACACTCCCTATAGGAGAAGGATAAGGACCAACCAATGAAGAAAGAGAGCAAAGTCAGGCAGAGCACGTAAAGGATGAGGCAGGACCATCTAGGTGTCTTCCAAGAAGAAAGAAGAACTATCAACCGTGACGTACACTACAACAACCACAACCAAACATCCCTCCAAATGCAAGAGCATTGCAAAGGTGTGGAAAAAAAATAGAGCCTTTGCAGAGATCCCGCATTATCAAAAGTCTGTGGAGCTTCTTATTCCATGAAGGTCTTTTGCAAGAGTTGTGGAGGACGAGATCCAAAGCTATTGCGCTAGATTTTGTATTCAAGGGATAGCCATTGAAGCCCTCCACCAAGCTGTAGAGGCGTATCTAATCTCAACATTGGAGGACTCTAACCTATGTGCTATCCATGCAAAGAGAGTGACAATACAACCTAAAGATATGTAGATAGCTAGAAGGATTAGAGGGAATAACCCTTAGCATTAAATTTAAACTCTCTTGTTTGGAGAATTTTTGTTATATCCCAAAAGATTATTATAATCTTCTTCTTAATATATTTTCTCTCCCGTGTTTGTCTCTTAGTGTACATGTTTTGAAGTCTATTTCTCCTATGTATCTAAAAGTGTCTTTAAAGTCATTGCACATAGGTACCCTAGTCTTCCACACATTTTATCAAGTTAAGGAAATATTTCATGTACATGGGGTGTTTATTTGGTGATTAGATTGCTTGCAATGGATTGAGAATACATAAAAAAGGCCGACCACAAAAACACAGGATTGGGCCCTACAAAAGTTTTGTAGGGCCCAATCCCGTGTTTTTTGTGGCAAGCCTTCTAGGTCATTAAACCATATGCCATCCACATTGGAGCATATGGTATGCCTAAGGTAGGGTGCAATTCATGCAAACCTCCTAACCAATAGAGCAACAAGCTTGATTAACACTCAAATGGACCTATAAATTGATGCATGTTTATACGCATCCAGAGGAATCTAGATATTTTTTAATGATTGCCAATCAAAAGAGTCTTCCAGAGTTCCCCAAGTTTAGGTTATAATTGATGTACATAGACTTTCAATATTGTGCCCATAGTGCATGCAATGGCCTAGAAATGCAAAAAAAAAAAGCATGCCATAAAAATGTGCGATGAGCCCTACAAACATTTTGCAAGGCCCATCTGCATCTTTCTGTGGCAGGTCTTTTTTTGTATTCCTAGGCCACTACAAGCACTTTGGGCAACATCGTTTGAAAGGAACTACTCGAAAAAGAATGATTAATTAACTATGCAAAACTTATGAAGTTGTCAAAAAACTTAAAGACACAATAGACAATTGAATGCACATGGAAATTGAAAAAAGAATAATTGGTATTATAATTTTTTACAAATGGCTGTTGGCCTTGAGCCTCTCCACTGCATTCTTTCTTCTCTGAAAAGATAGTGGCAATTGGTAAGTCAAAACTGATTGGGATATTAAATGGGGGCAGTCAACCCAAGACCCAAAACTATTCCTATTTGACCTAATTTTTGTCCTCTAAAGTTAACTCCTAGGGTAGTAAGAGCAACTGACCTCGTAACCAAAATTACACAGTTGGTCCCTTGCATTATTGTAGATAGGCACAAAAGTTTGCTCAAGGCCTTCAAACACCAAGCCATGAAGTGTCCTCGAGGGGAACAGTCCTTGTGGATTATAACAAAAACTTCCTTTGGCAATTTTCAAATGTAGTGTGCCAAGGAAGAGCCACTGCCATGGGCAACACGGTCACCACCACTCCTTGCTGTGAATTTAACGACTTCAATTGCATCCTACACATAGAAAATCATAAAACTCATTAGATACTCACATCTTGTACAAATATGAGACAAAGTCAATCATAAATGTCATTACATAACTACACCTTGAAGCCTATCTTCATCCTCTCCTCTTCCCATTGCATCTATTGGAATGGAAGAGTGAGCCATGCCACTTTGCTCCATAACTGGGGATGTTGGAATCTTCTTCTCCAAACTTTTTTCCCTTGTTGTAGCTAGATCTTCTTTAGTGGCATTTTGATTGGCATCACTCAAAATCTCCTCACACGCAAATGGAATGGTGTCTAGAATTCAATTACCAAATGGCATGGTTGTCTTTTCAATTCTGTAGAAGCATTGTCCATGGGAACATATGAGATCGAGCAAAAAATACTTAGGCATTGGTTGAGGCATAGACCGAATGCCTTCTCAATATCATGTAGGAACAAAAAATCCTCTCCATCGACAAGTACCACTAAAAAAATTTCCATCTCTACCTTAGTTAGAATGGGTTGCATGGATTCTAGTTGGAGGGTGGACTATTTTGTGCACTACTAGCTTCATTCAATTTGTCCACTACCCCTTATGGAAATTGTCTGCAAGTTTTTTCACTCTCTTCTAATAAGTTGAGAGCTCCATTCTAGCTCTTTGTGAGTGCAAATGTGAGAAATGAGCAAAGAACCCATTTTTATAGTAGCTTTTTAGAAATTTTGAATTTTTGGGCCCAACTAAGCTACTAGATTCCTTCTCTCTCTAGAGGGAGTTCATTAAATAAGGGAGAAATATGTCCCCTCTCTCCCCTTGAGCCTAGTATTTTATAGGGCATAGACTGTGGCCACCACCCTCTTCTGATTGGTCCATCAGTAATCACTCCTTAATCGAAAAGGCCCATGCAGGGTTCATTTTCCCCCCTAATGCTTTAAAAAAGGAACTTGGGCACTCTATCATGTAAAAGGATACTGGCGGGGAAGGTGGTGCTTTGCGAATTATATACAACAAAGATTGGAGTGTATCTCTCAATCCATAGGTCCGATTGAGGTATATAAGGTATCGTTGAAAAGATCTTTCTATGAATGTTTGAAGTCTATTGATCTTGCTAGGACGTTTGAAACTTTTAAATCACCTTATGTGGCAATTAATTGAGGTTTCAAGATACCAAATATAGGTGAGAACAAGGTTCAAGACGTTAAGGTTGAGAATAGGGTTCAATACACCAAGGTTGTGAAAAAGGTCGAAGAAACTATGGGAGGTTGAGGAAATCAAATTCAAGGTACCTAAAGAGTTCAAGGGTTGATGATCCAGGCTAGAAGGACACAAGAGCAAATCCTTGAGGACATTGATCAGCTAAGGGGTTAAAAACATAATAAAGTGATAGGTAGGAGATGGTTGAACCACACCCTTAACAGGTAGGAGATGGTTGAACTACACCCTAAGATGGAGGATTATGAAGTAACACTCAACCATTGATTTTGGGGCAAGTGGTTAGCCCATCAAACTCCTAATTAGGAGGTTGCGAGTTGAGATATTTTGTAGTTCATTATAGTGGGATTCTCTGTTATTATTCAAACCCATGATTTTGATGCATACTTCTTCTCATGCATATTATCAATGTCAATAAATATATTTTTTTTATTTTTCTTCTATTTTTGAGAGGTGTCATAAAAGAGAACAACAGACCACTAAAACACATGCTTTTTATGAAAGTTATGCTTGCAACACAGAGAAGTGTGACTTTTTTCTAGATTTGATAGATCACACACTTCCTTGGAGAGGGACGATCAACTCTATTTTTAAGAGATTGCTCCATCATGAAACAGGAGGCTCAAAATTGGAGAATTAACTTGGGATTTTGATTGAGAGTGAAATTGTGAGTGAGAATGAGATTGAGAGTGTGAATCTAAATAAGATAGTGATAGCATAGGGCTAGTTGGGAGCTTGAGGCTTTGTCACAAAGCTATTTTGCAAGATTTATTGTGTATGATTCAAATCTATAATACCAAATCTTCTCCTTCTCTTCTAGTATCCATGATTTATTGGAAGATTTTGATTGGGTATAGCTTATTATTTTGAAAGTTCTAAAAGTGGTATGAGAGAAAAATTGATGCTTGATAACTATGGAAGTTTTGACACAAAAGATTTGTGAGTAGAAGGAACTTATTCACAAGCTTCTTGGAGAATGAAGCAAAGAACAAGCTAGAAAGTAAGTAGAAGGTACCATGAATTTGTTCTTGGATCTAAAGGATGAAGTGGATGAGGGTGGAGGAACATCTAGGGAGCAAGAAAAAAAATGCAGTCATGAAGATATGGAGCTTGGTGTGTTTTCCCTCAACAAAGTCTTCAAGAGAAGAAAATCGAAGGATTTTGATAGTCAGAAGAAGATCGCAAAAAACTTGAGTCACAGATCAAAGAGCTAGAGGATCTCTTTGAACTTCCATAATTCAATGAGGAGTCTAAGGCAAAGGTTGGGATCCTACACCATGGCATTGCAAAGTTATGGTGGAAGTCATACATGCATACTTGCATGCATTCTAGCCTGGTTCTATGGAAGGAATTTAGAGAGCAACCAGAAAAAAATTGTTCTTCATACTATCTAATGGAGAAGAAGGAGTTCTTCTAATGTCTTTACTTTTAAATGCAAGGTTTTCAATGTATCCTTTCAAATACATTGAACACCTACATCGCTCTAAAGATGATTGTGAGCATGATATGAATCTCAAGAAAGCTTTGGAAACTCTTAGAGAACACAAATTACATGGAAATAGGAGTAAGTGTTTCTTTACTAAGGAAAAACTTGTGTATCTAGGAAGAGTCATATTTAAAGAGGTAACTCATGTAGACGAGCATAAAGTGAAAACAATAGTTGGTGAGTTCCGAGAACTGTAAGAGATGTTAGGAGTTGCTTTTGGATTGGTGCAATATGAGAGAGCACATATTAAGGATTTCTCTAATATTGATAATCCACTAAGAGATTTGACTAAAAGAAATGCAGTATTTGTGTGGAGTGAAGTCTATCGAAAATCATTTGAATTGTTCACACAAAAAGTCATTAAAATTTATGTTTTGAAAATAGTGGAAATGGTAAAGTCTTTTGTGTGGTATTCAAATAGGGTGTTTTTTCATAGGATGGTAGAATGGTGGCATATGATTCTAGAAAATTAAGGAAACATGAAATTAATTATCCTAATCATGATTTACAAATGCTTGTTGTACATGCACTTAAGCATTGGAGTGTATTTGTGCCGGTATAGGGCGTGATATACCCCTCATTTGTTGGAGTGTCCATTTAAGATTACTAATTCCTAGGTACGATTCAGAAAGACATCTTATATGTTTATGAAAAATCAACCTACTAACAGTGCATGTGATCCAAGACTATGATTTATGTCGCATATTAATTCTAACCTTCTAGCGGAAGTATGCCTAGGAACTTGTTAGAGAAGCTTCTTGTGGGTCTTGAGGCATTGGCAAGGGATTCCTAAAACGTTGAAAACACCCAAAGTTTATAGATATTTATTTTTAAATATACGAAGAGCCATACATGTACTTTTTGTTTTAAATATACGAAGAGCCATACATGTACTTTTTGTTTATTTTGTGAGTTACAAGCCGTAAGGAGGTCTACCTAGCATGTGAAGCCACTAAGATACCCTCTCGGAAACATTTATGCTATCCAATCTTTGTAATCCTAGATATTACACCATACAATTCCTTTATTTTCATACCTGACACTCTTCCATAGTGTCTTGTAATTCCTCTTTTTTCTACTCCAATCACCAAAAGTAAGCTGTCCAAATTAAAAAAAAAATAAACAAAAACGATCTCTTTATGGCATCGTTTAACGGATCACGTGTCATTGCTTTTGGGATGCCTGCTTAAAACGTGCATTTCTATCCCCTCCCCCTTCCCCTGTAGCGTCGTGTATGGTGATTGGAATACAAATCATTTCCTCATGATTGATAGGAATGGAGATTATTTGTTGTGGGTAGGCATTGTGAAGACAATGAGTGGTATGAACATTAGGAAAACTAAGAAAGTGGTGTGCTGGTCATTATGTTTTTCGTGATTCATAGCTTCATCCACGTGATCATATGAACCCCTTTGACTGGAAATCTGAGTGTTTTTATTTCTTCCGATGTACCTTATAGAAATATTTCTGACGGTTACGGATATGTGTATCATGCATTACTTTTGTTACTAATTTGAGGGGCTTTGTGGATAAGAACTCCTTACAATGCTAGTTGGAAGGAGTGGATCCATTGCAGTACTGGAAAGATCTGTCAATGAGTTTTATTTTATTGTAATGAAAATCATTCTTTTTGTTGAGTCAACAAAAACAATTAACTTAAATTAAAGTTTTGGGATCGTAGGATGTTAATGTTGTGGTTTTGAGATTTGTTGAGGATTTTATCAAGATAAGTTAGGAATTTTTTGTTGCAGTTAAGTTCATCTTCCGGGTGAAACTTTCATAAAAGACTTACTAGAGTGTACTTGACCTCACTATGTGAAGCGTATGTAAGGAGAAAGTTAGAGAGACAAAGAGAGAGATGTAGAGATATAAAGATAGATAGAGAGAGAGAGAGATAGAATACACTCCCAAGAATGTTAGCGAGATGTAAATCTATCTATTAAAGGAGATTTGCACAATGAATTTCAAAAGGAATAGAAAAGTATGGAATTCCAATATCGTTCTAGAGTTGCATAATCGTTTTGGACATTTTTGAGGTACTAACCAACTTCAGAAACATCATATACACAGATTCTAAGGAGATATTAGGCAGAGGTGGATTTTCTAAGAGTTGCAAGCCACCTTGAAACTGTAAAACAAAGGAATAACCATCAAAGTGAATTTCGTTTGCATGTAGTTTATGTGATATATTGTGACACCCAAGTAGAACACCGATAGGGACGGTTGCATTCAAGCATTGCTGCATTTTTCTCCATACGGAGATCATCTCGTTGGGGTAATACATCACCAATTCCTCATCAAACATAATGTTGTTTGCCCTAACCGATCCAATTAGTGCATTGTTAAATCGATTTTCAAATCATAGGATTCAAGTCCTTTCAAAATATTAAAAATGGACATCTTGGTAGTCTTGTTAGACATTGTGAATGGAGACATTGTATACATATATGTCACTTTACTTCAAGCATTGGGATATCTGAAACGATGTTGGAAATAGTGACACGTGAGGGAAGAAATCATTAAATACCTCAATCTCCATGATATCTCTCATCTAAAAGCTAAAAAGGAATATAAAGAAGAACAAATATTTATATTGGGCTTGCTTGTTTATCACGTTGCTTATGTTCTCTCTTTCAAGATGATCCTGCAAGTTTGTTCTCCAAAATAAAAGGGAAAAGATCAAGGGGATATATTGGGAGCATTCTAAAATGTAAAATACGCAATGATCTCCTACTTCAGTACTTCCGCATTCTATCATAACTGGAAGTATTGACATGAGTTCATATAGTGAAAGCCTTCGCTCGGAGATAGAGAACTTCGAAAGAGATACAGATGGATCTAGGGATGTGACCTAAGCACTTAGACTCCAAAATAATGGGGAGCTTGCCTCAAAACAATCCTCTTCACAAATAGAGAAGTTCAGAGAGCCCCAACGTTTTGAGTCCAATATTGACAACTTCATGGAGGTGCACCATCGATGGAGGAGAAGTTCCAAAGGTAATCAGAGTGATGATTCTTCTCATGGAAGTGCTAATTTGGATTTCATAGAAAGAAGTAGTTGGAAAAGGAGGTCAACATTTTGGACTACCCAAGAGGGATGAGCCAAATCAAAGAGGCCAAGTAGGACAAAGATGCCGTGGATAAGGAGGTTTATCAATAAGAATATACCACTAGCAAAGAAGGCGATCTGGATGGTGAGAGCTTTATCGATGGCTCCACTCTTCGAGATTCATATGCAAAGAAATTGAGTATTTGGAAAGCAACTTTCCCGTTGGAGCTCCATTGTAAGAGTCCCATCTCTAGTATTCATCGTGGGCTTATCACTAACTACTCTTTGGGGTAGTGATGGCACTATGATTGGCTTTAAGACCTTGTGTTCCTCATAACTAGTGGGTTCCTCGAAGGACCCACAACACAAAAAGATCGCGGATTCTTTTGGTGGTAACCATTATGTTTTCGTCTTGTTTCATTATATACCCCAAATCACGATCTTAAGGTGATAAATATTTGGAAGTCACTAGATTCCCTACCATTGGATATCATCTTGTATGGTGGCTTTCACATGGTGGAAAATCAGTCTGTGGGTGGAGGTAGAGAGGCTAGGTTATTGATGCTTTGGATAAAGTTTGCTAGTATGGGTTGAAGTTTCAACATCATTCCGTTGAGCTTAAGGACTTTCACAGATTTTCTTGGTCTAGCCTCCAATCTCGTCTCAATCTCCATAAACCAAGAATCAATAGAGGGCTATGTCTTGCCAAACTTCTACGACAATTCAGGGATCCTCTACCTGTAGCAAGGCATGAATACTAGTGTGGTTGATGAATACACATGAATCTAGCTTCTCAACACTTCCTTAATAGTACAAAAGATTTGTAGTTCCATGTTGATCCCGCGATCGTTTCTCTTCTCTTAGTTCAACACAAAATCTTGCCTACCTAGAGACATGCCTTGTGCGATCATTCATAGACAATCATACCCATGCAATCTTGCAAAGAGCTAAGAAAGAAATCGAAGCCATCTGAAGGGTGGAATAATATCTTCACACGACTCTTTGGGGTAGATACATAAGACAATAAGGGTCCCTCCCACCTGCAAGAAGGCTTCTTAAGATCAAGAGAATCTTTAAATATGAAGAGTAAATCAAGAGAAAGAATAGTTAGGTGAACTTTAAAGACTCATGGATGGGCAAGGGTGACAAACGGACTAAACGATTGTGCAAGCTCTCAAATAAGAAAGAAAGTAAAGAAGTTAGTCCGTCGATGATTGAAAAAAATGGAGTTGAATGCTCTTCAGATGAGAAAATATATGATTTGACTGTCAGTCATTTCAATCAACATTTTGGGGTTTCCACTCCACTTTTTTCATGGACGCGTGATTGCATTGCCAGCACTTGAGAGTGAGATCCAAAAAAAAAAAACACAGCATATTATGTGATTTCTTGATGCTCCCCTTATTGACGAAGAAATCCTTGTAGTAATCCAATTCGTTCCCAAAGGTAAAAGCCCTTGGCTTGAGGATCTCAATATTTAGTTCTTAAGAACCTTTAAAGATGTCGTGATGGTCCCCCTTAGCTTAGTTCCCCTTAGCTTAGTTTCGCAGGAGGTTCTTAGGCTAACGTGCTTGATTGAAGGTATGATTGAACTCATTCACAAGAAAGATAGTAAAAACAAAGTTGAGAATTGGATGCTTATCACCATGCTTTAAATGGCGACAAGGTCTTTGTTAAATTCTTTTCCAACTACATCGCAAGAAATCTGCACTTATGAATCAATAAAGATCTCAAAGGCTTCATCCAAGGTAGATCTATCATCAAATCCATCATTGTTTTTTGGGAGGGAATCAAATACACAAACGAGTCTTCACAAGACATTATCTTCCTCAAGAACGATTTTTACGAGGCGAATGATAGGCTAGCGTGGGACTCTTTTTGCCAATCCCTCAAGAACGTCAGTTATGGGCCTAAGTTTATACATATGATTTCCAGGCTTTTGGGACATGATTTTTCTTCAACGAAAATTTATGGCCCTTAAGCTCTCAATCAAGCACGATTTATTTCTTGCCCCATTTCTTTTTACTATTATGGTTGATAGTCTCAGTTGTGTGGTAGATAATCAAATGTGGTTGGGTCATAATGGGGGTCTCTCTCTGCAAGGGTGAGAATCCAATGGTTATCGGACTCTTTGTATGACACCAATGTGTTTGTGCATATTGACACTAGGTGTGTCTCCCACTTTTGAAATTTCCTTGAAGATTTTTTTATGAGGCCTTTGGATCTAGAATCAACAATTTGAAGACTACCTTCAGATTCATTCTTGTTCCACCTTTGCAAGTTTTCACAACTCAAGCATGTCAAGAGCTTCATTGTACCTATTTCTTTTGTTTGTTGAGCATTGCGGTGGGCTTTGGCATTTTGATGGGCTAGTTACATGATTTTTCAAACTTTACAAAAAGATTCATAACTAGAAGGGTATGCAACTACATTATCTCGGGTGTTCAATGGTGATCAACACTTTCCTTATCTCCTCTATCTTCTAGTTCTTGGCATGTTCGAGATCCACTCACAAGGAGATGCAAGAGTTGGAAAAACTCCCTTGTACTTGTGTAAACCACTCCTCAAGGAGGAGGTGGAAAACTCTATAGAGCCATAAGATTTCCTCAGCCATCTGATGGGTTGGCACAAAGGGCCAGAAGAGGCCCACATGAGCTGCACATGTGAGCATACACGAGGCATCTATGTCAACCCTTAAGGAAGCAAGACTTGAAGCCTTCCTTATATAGGCTAATGTTGTAGGCAAGGAGTTGTAAATGGGTTTAATCACCCTCCATTTCATGAATCCACGATGTTGGAAGCCCAAGACCGTGAATCCAATCATTTCAAATAAGTATCAATGGTACTATTTTTTTCTAAGAAATCTTTTCATCGAGTGGCTTCATGAAGGCATTTATAAAGTAGTTTAGTGAAGCAATTCCAATCATATAACTGAAGTAGGAATTTAAAGGTAAGTGTTTATATCTTATTTTGAAGGACGATTTAAGATCTTTTAGACAAGATCTCATATGAAGCTTAATGTATTGCTTCAATGAACAAGGGTATGGGAAGCATCCATTTAAGTTAAGTAAATTTTCTTTCATTTCATAAGTTTTTTCATGGTTGTGGCATACATTGAATAAGCTTTGAACTCACTTCATATCTGATATAGTAGGCATATGAGCCTCCATATGTGTGCTTGTCCGTGATAGAAAGTAGAAGGTGCATTTGGGAATCCCTAGAGTTTCCATAAAAATAGATGAATGTTTGGACCTACAAGTAAGGATTAATATGGCAAAGGAAGGGTGTTGAAGATTAGAAAGGTGGAATAATCCAATTTTTTATTCTCAACTTTGAAGCATGATTAAGTAATAGGGGAAGAAAATGTCATAAAGTGAAAATTTTGGGCACGACACTATTGTTAATCTTTATGAAGTGGTAAAACATGTACGATCCATTTGGAGCTTCAAAAGCGATTTTGTCTAGGCATAGAGAATTTTAACTCACAAATACATAGCCAAAAGAGTAACAGGTTGAAAGATACTCTAATTAACACTACTTCAAACTATGCTTTATGAGGAATGGACAATTCACCAACATGGTCCACAATATAACCATTTGGTGTAGATAACTAATTATTTCCTTTGAGACAAATGCATAGCTATGTCAATAGATAATATGTAGTGTGAAACCACTAGCTCTACTATTAAAAGACATAGAAAATAATAATAGGATTGCATTTAAACAAAGAAATAGTTCAATGAGAATCAAAAGGAAAAAGATTTCTCATATGAAAAAACTCAACAGTAAGAGTTAAAGTTATGTTCACTAAGTTGAGACCGTAAACTAGATATTATGAGATATCTAGGCAAACACTATCACTAAACTCTATTTGATGGTATGGGACGTCAGATTTAATGATAATGGAATCTTCAGCTCAAGTATATTTGATGACTTCTTCGACTCATTTGGAAAAAATGAGGAATTGAACTTTTATTGGTTTATACTTACAGAAATGAATGAGCATCAATTTCCTAAAAACGTTTTAGTTTAAAATTCTTTAAAATGTGTGCAAGAAAGGTATCATTTATATGATACCTCTAAGCAAAAGATGCACTTCCTTGACTCTTTCGTGAAAACATCTAACATCACGTACCTTGTGATTGAGATCTAAACTCAAAAAAAATAATAATAATAATAAGAACTAGATATGCAACGATGGAATTTATGAAAGAATTCCAATTTTGTAGTGACCAAAGGTAAGCTAGCTAATAAATTAAGTCATACCAATATTCAGGTACTTGAGAAAGATAAGATGGAACATGAAAGTTTAGATAGGTAAGCATGACAACTTTGTTAAGTCAAAGGTATGACATATAATTGTTGATCCGAAGAAGAAGAATAGTTAAAGGTTTTATAATTCATGCTAATGAAAGCTTAATGGTTGACCAAATAAATCTTCAAGATATAAAACTAATTGGAATGATAATTATACACCTTACTTCTTGTTCTCATGTATATGGGTCCAAAGAATGCAAAGATGAAATGGAGAATCATAGAGAATGAAGTGAAACAATTGAAAGGACAAAGAAAGTGGAGAGATAAAGGATTTAGTTCTATGGATTGGAGAAGGGACTCACTAGTATGGGATAGTGGGAATTGACTCCCATTTAGAGTTTTCTCTGATGCATAGAGACGAAACTGACTCAAGATCCAATAGAAAACATTATGATAAGCCTTAGAGATAGGACCATTGAGAGTAGGATCTTAGGTTCATTAAGAGGTGCAAAGAGGTACCTACTTGAACCAATTAAAGACACTTGAGTAAATCGCATAAGATGATATTGACCATAGTAAATGTGGGAAATGATGAGGATGAAAACTTTATGAAGTTTTATAGCTAAATTCCAAAATTTAGGATAATGCTAAAATTCAAGCATATTTAGGTATAAAACCTTGAATGTATAATGATCTACAAAATAATTCTTTGATCAATCTTTGAATAATGTACATAATTGATTCAAGCAAGTTCAATAACTTCCCAAAGGGTTTGGGATATAATGTTTTGAAATCTTGCTAGAACCCTAAACTCAAAGTGAATTTGAACCATTTACTTTATTCAATTTATATGGAATCAAGCAAAAATGTATTTTTTTAAGTATTTTTTCCTCAATTGGTCCAAGAATTTTAAGGAATCGGTTAAGCTAGAAATTATTTGTTCTTATTCACAAAACCATTGGTGACCTTTAAGGTTAGTATATCTCTGAACCGAATCGGTTCAAGATACTTAAAATTGATACTCTTTCAAAGAATCTCACAAGCTAAGATGGACAAAGAAGTTGTGTAGAGGCCAAAGAAGTTGTGTAGAGACCTGGAGAAAATTTCTTACGAAGTAATTCCCATTCCTAAAGATATGAACAAAGGATTAACTTATTGAAGGAAAAGGAAATGTCTTAAGGGTTAATCAAAGGATTACTAAGGATGACCAAGACAATAGTAGGCGTTAGTAGGAACTCAATGTTTAGATTTTGATCAAAATACTCGAATATTATGCTTTAAGAAAAGGAGACTAGTTGATATAACTCCACCTAACCAGCCAAGGAATGAGAAGATAGCGAATCTCCTCATAGTATTGGGAATGTCAATGCAAGGACTAAGTAGACCTACTTCTCTAAGTTTAAACCTTTTGTTAAGTACTACGAATTCAAGCAAAGTACATTTGTATTTGAAACGCGCTATAGAAGAGTGACTTAAGTAAATAAAGTCTGAAGATTTGTCTACTTTTCTATTCAAATTAGAAGATAATTCTAGTTTCTAGCCCTTTAAAGATAGCGATACGACCTCTATTGTCTAATCCTAAATTTGTACATTTTCCATGAAGGTACAAGCTGTATGGAAATGAAAACTTTATCGAGATTCACATTTGTGAAAGAGCCAAAGGGAACAATTCTGCTAGGACCACTAAAGAAATCCACCCATTTCAATATTCCATGGGTACAAGGCATGCACGTACAGACAAGTAGACTAGGGGAAAGTGATTGGAGGAATCATTAAGATTCCTCAAACCTTTTTTAATAACAAACCTTAAGAAATAAAATAAATTAACAAATGTATATACACATACACATGTACACATACATACACACCTTCATACTCAAAGACATACATACATACATAAAAACACGCTCATACATACATATAATCACACAGATATATAAAAACACAAGTACAAACACAAGCATATATACACTCATATACATATTTACACACACACACAATCATACACATATAAACACATACACAAATGCACACATACATACAAACACACATATATTCACACACACACATACATACATACATCCACACATATATACACACACATACATACATACACAAATACATACACACACAAATTCATATACACATACACTCACACATGATTACACGTATAGACATACACATATACATACACACATACATACACATACACCTACACCTACGTACACATAATTGTTGCTAGCCAAAACAAAAAGGTTTTATTAAAACTATCGCACACGGACCCTCATATATATGGTGTTTTCATTAGCATAATTTGCAATCGTTCTGTATATGGTCTTTCGTCCTGTATGTGGTAATGCCCCATATTGGAAATTACCAACAAAACGTCATTTTCTTAGTCACTCTATGCATGCTTGAACAACGAGTGAGCAAAAAAACATGCGAACAAATATGAGAAAATGATCGAGCAAATGATCCATCCCTTTATCTCTCTATTTTCTAACTCTTTACCTCTCTCTTTCTATAACTATTTCTATTTATTTGACTCTCTTTTTTCTCTCTAAATTTGTTCTCTTTTTTTTTAGCTTCTCAAAAACGTTAACGAACATTTTTTTTGCTATTTACTTTAACTACATTATAAATTATTTTTGTACATTCTAATTATTTTTTTTTCATTTATATGTATATATACATCTATGCAAATTCATACATGCAAAAATTAACATAGACACATGCATATAGCATAATACATACATAAATTATCATGCATAACATAATTACAAGGACTGACATGCATACATACAAAAAATGTATGCATAGATACATTGTTAGGTGTGTGTAGAAGTGCAAGAGACACACAAGAACCACACACAAGGAGCTCAAATGTTGCAACACACATGAAGAAAATGGATGGCTAGAATAGCTCTTTCTATTGATGATGAACAAAATTGAAGTAAGAGATGAATAATATCCCTAAGTACAAAGTACCACCACGTAGAGAAAATCATGTATGTGGTAACATGAAAAAAAACCTCTAATCAGCACTAGAGGAAAAAGTTCTTATGTATAGGGACAAGGTTCTCATCAAAGATACTCAAGGTACATATAGGTGTAACAAACCCCCTAGAGTGAATGACATGAACACATAGAGGGAGTGATAGATCAGCCCCCACTAGGCAATAAGCCTAAAAGCTTTTCAAAAAAGCTTCTAACTTTCCCATGGAAGAGCTTTGGTGAATGTGTCTACCACCTTTTTTTTTGTAGACACATATACCAAATCGATAGATCTACATGAAGGAGCTCTGTGACATAGTGATAATGCACCTCAATATGTTTGTTTCATGCATGAAACATTGGGTTTCATGCAAAATCCAATGCACTCTGACAATCAATGAGAATATGCATAGAAACATCAATCTCCATGAAAAAATCCATCAATAGGTATCTCGATCATATACACTCCACTATAGCTATATAAATTGCTCTGTACGCAGGTTCATAACTCGAACTCACCACTATATGTTGCCTCTTACTCAACTAAGCTATGCATAAGTCTCCAAGGAAAAATAACTACTAGTAGTGGACATGCGAGTATCATTATAACTAGCCCAATCACTATCTATAAAAGCATGCAAGCATGCCTAAATATCTCTTCCATAAAAGAGACATAAACTCAAAGTTCCTTTAAGATATCTAAACACATGTTTCATGTTGAGACTCACAAATTATGACCACCCTAACGTGCTAGAGAGATGATGCTCCTCCCAACCATATGCCTCTATATATAGCTCTCTCTAGGGGACTGCCTTCTTGAGCAGGTCGATTCTAACCATCCATGTGTGGGCCATGTAACTACATGTGCACCAAGTGTCCTAGTTAACTAGAATTAACTCAAGTGGGTGATTCTAGAAGGCTCTTGATCTCTTTGGGCAAGATACTCTCCTCATGTACCCCATGGGGATTAAACCCAAGACCTCCTCCTTCACACCCTTGAGATTTAACCACTAAGGTAAGTGGGTCACTTGTTTACTACATCACATGACCTCCTAGTAAGTCTAGACTCGAGATCTTTGGTCATACACATCGATAATCAAACCATGTGCAATTTCAGATCTTTGTTCATAAACATGGATAACCAAACCATGTTCCACCTTTGCAATTTTTCACAACTCAAGCATGTCAATAGCATCATTGTACCTATTTCTTTTGTTTGTTCAGCATTGCGATGGGCTTTGGCATTTTGATGGGCTAGTTACATGATTTTTCAAACTTTACAAAAAGATTCATAACTAGAAGGGTATGCAACTAGATTGTCTCGGGTGTTCAATGGTGATCAACACTTTCCTTATCTCCTCTATCATCTAGTTCTTGGCATGTTTGAGATCCACTCACAAGGAGATGCAAGAGTTGGAAATGATGCTTACAAATGTCTTTAGATTTGGGATCCCAATAAAAGAGGTGTTCCAAAGACCAAATGGGAAATATGCTCTAAGCCAAAGGACACCCAAGGATTAAGAATTTTAGATGTGGAGGATTTGGCCAAGAAGATGGTGGTAAAATGGAAGTTAAAGCCTGGATTCATGAAAAAGCATCTTTTGCCAAGCTTGTTTTTAGAAATAGTGACATCATTTTTTTCATAAACATCCCTAGGTGGAAAAGGCTTGATTTAATCCCTCTCTTGTTTTCACCATTCTTGATTACTCGTGAGGTCTTAGATCTTGTGTGAACCTTTGGATGGGTTGGAAGAAGATGAAGCCCTTTTGCAACATCAATAATGAGTACAAATGGGCACTATAGGCATTAGAAAATACATCTCTACTTATGGGAGTGGAAGATAAGAACATCCAAAGAGTTAGGATGCTCTAGAAAAAAGGTTCTCATATGTGGAAGCACCTCTACAATTAAGATAGAAGACATTGGATCTATTTGAAGGATATTGATCTGAATCATAGAGTTTACTAAAAACTCTAGTGTCTATTATTACATAGAATGAATCCATCAGAATAACTTGAAGTCACCCCACTTGAATGGATAGTGTTGTGTGAGAGCTCCATAGCCTCCACACAAATGAGCTAAGAATTCTAAGAGACCTAACTAGCAAGGCTACACACTAGGAGAGAGAGATGTGTTTCCAGCCAACCAACCCCTCCAATATATAGCTCCAAGTCCAAGGGGGTAAGTCCATCTCAAGGGGACATGTGTACCTTCCATCACATGGGTCCCTAAGGTGTTCACATGGTTTCCAAGCTTAGGAAATCACATGAAATCACATGAAATCACATGGCCTCTAAAAGAAGACTCTCCAAACTCTCACATACCAACCAAGTGGCTAGGAGAAGCTTCCAATCAAGCCTAAGGTACTCAACCTTAGAGAATTAACCCTAAGGTTCAAGACCCATCTAAGAGGGGTAAATAAACCATAAATCCAAAGGGTTTCACACCTAGAAACCCAAGGGTTCTACCCCTTAGACCCATGTAATTATACAACATTTTCCCCCCCTTATAAGCATTTTTGTCCTTGGAAATGAGTGGAGATATATACCTTGAGGTATTCCCCCGTGCTCCATGATCAATCTCAAAGATCGTGGCCTTCATCTCTCTAATTCGCCTCTTAATTCAAAAGGGTGATTTCTATCCTGAATGAATTTTTAAAGAGGAGAATCCATGTGTGGTCTGATTCCCTACCCCAATCATTCAAAGTTCCATCTAGATTTGCATACGGAGTCGAATGCAAAGTATGGAAAGAATGAAAAGGGTGAAGAGAACATCCCTGCCTATTTCCTCTATTTAATCCATGTGTCATCTAGGTCTCCAAAGCTCAAACATGTGGATTAGGTGGAGTCAAAGTGATCTCAGCTAAATTGCTACCTTGGTCCATCTCTTTGCACCACTAGTGCATGCATCTAGCAAAATAGATGAATGCTACTTAATGCTTCCTTATCAGATTCATCTCTCAAGTTAGAATCCAACTTGTTCTAAAAGGAAGATGAATCTTACATAATCCCTGCCCAAATCACTCTCGTTTAGTGAAATGGTAGATTTTATTGTTTGCAATTCGCCTCCAATAAATCTAAATAGAGGGGAATTTCATTATGTAATCTCTACCTAACCAATAGAATGGTAAAGGTGGATTATCTAGTTTTGCCAAGGATATAACATCCTCTTTATCCTCAAAGAGAATTTGAATAACTTACCAAAAGTGGATTCAATGTTCTTTTAAAACTTTACGTAGTTTTGAGAATCCACGTTAAGGACTAGAATCCATAGGGATTAATTTAACTATTGTAGACTTCAATTGATAGAAACCTATGTTACTTGTTCTTCCAAAAAGTTTAAGATCTTTTTAACTATGTCCCAAGATGGGAACTCATAGTGTAAAAGATCATGTTATCTTTAAGGTCATAATTAGAAATAGATTATTCCAATCATTTCTTCAGTGCTTAATCCTTACGGATCTTTAGTTGGATCTCAAACCTTAAAGGTCTTCTTGATCCTTCCATAGTTCTCTCCCTTATATTCTAGATCTACTAAAGATGTCCTATGTTGACATCATAATTAGATCTTTCCTATTCTTCAGTTAACTTGAATTATCAAGTATCAAAAAGATGATCTTTCTGAGCTTTCTTTCAAGCTTGATCTAAGATCATTTTTATGATCCTTGGATTTCAAGTCATTCTTTGGGATGAAGCTTTAGAGCTTCATTCTTTGAGTTTACCTTCAAACTCAAAAAAGTTGATCCTCTCCTTATTTCTAACTCTTTATGAGAGATAGATCCTTTCATATTTTGTTGGAAGAATTCTTCTTCCCTTTGAGAGGATAATTGAAGAAGATACTCATTCCTAGACATTATCTTCTTGATGTATTCCATTGGATCATGAGTTTCTTTTTTTTTTTGGCCATCAAGAAAAAGTACTCAATGGCAATTAGTACCCAGCGTCCCATACTAGTGGGTTCTTCATCCAATCCACATAACTACGTCTCTATATCTTTTCACCTTCTCTGTCCTTTTAAATGCCCTTCATACTATGGTACCAAATTATAAGAGCAAGGACTAAGGTGCTTAGATACACCACTACTAATCTTACTTTAATATTTGGTTAACCATTAATGTGGTGTGACTTATCTTATCAAACTTTAAGTTTGACTTGATCTATACCCTACTTGGGTCTTTTAGCTTTCTTCTCTTCTTTTATCAAAAATAAGAGATACGAATAGGTCTTTCTCCAATAGATCCCTTCTTGTTCAATGCTTTACCCATGGGTTTTATTTGGGGATCTAGCCATTATGCTTCATACAAGAAGCCATATTCCTTAGGTCTATATTACTCGAATCCATAACATATGTTATGTTATCCCCATAAAGCATCAAGATACTTTTAGGATTATGCTTTATAGCTCATCCAACTTCTTTTCTGAACCCACTTAGGATTCGTACAATCCTTATGGTATATGCAAGTCTTCTCTTGCATTGGGGTTATTTGAGAATTCCCAATTTTTGAGAATTTCATTCAGTTGGAAGATGTATTGAAAGATATATAAAGTACTAGAGTACGTGGAGGTACTTCAACTTTATATATTTCTTGCATATTCTTTTACCTTGCAATACCCTATTTTGTCTTTTCAAGGCATAAGATAAAAGTTCTTGGGGACTTTCTCCCCTCCTTAAGAGTTTTCATCCTCGAAAACTACGTGAGAGTAAATTGAAAATTGTGCTCTTTCAAAATTATTTGAAAGAGTTTATTTTCAATCTTTTATTGTTCCTCCTGGTTAAAAGAACTATTTAGAGCTTTTTTGCTTTCTCTTCTCCAAGCATACAGAACAAATGTCCCAAGGTTCAAGTTTTGAGTTACCTCTAAATTGGATGTCACACACCATCGAATCAACTTCAGTGCTAATGTAAGCCTAGATGTCCTATACCATCTGACTTACACTTCCACTTAAGTAAAGGTAAATTTAGCTTGAATTTTAGGATCAAGCCTTATTCTAATCAAGTAAGATCTATCACTTCTTGTACTTGTAAGTGTTATTTCCACTGCAGAGCATATGTATTGCCCATGCTACAATAGACTTTCAACTTACCAAGTCTCAGTTGTAATTGTAACTTGACAAGACTTAATGTCAAAGATTGGTTTTTCAATGATTCCTTTGTTGAGATGTACTCTAAAAGATCATTTTATGTCACCTGATAATAGAGCTAGTTTATACTCAACTAGATATTATCTCTTATGACATAATGAGTAATCTGAGAAAGAATAATTGACTTGCCAATCAAATCTCTATGTGGGAGCATATGGTAATTCTATTTACTATATAGTCCTTTATTTCTAGGACATTAGAAAATGGTACTTAGGGTTTATTACAACCCTTGAGTTTTATCTTCTCTTCATGCCTTGCATTTGCTTGGAAGAATAATGAAAATCTCCAAATAGTTCTTTAGTTCTCTCAAACAAAGAACTTTTTTGAACACAAGCACTAATACCTTCATCTTACAAAACTAAGATTCGATTATACCAAATTTTCTCTTCCTTAGAGCTTTGAGAAGATGGTGCTCTAAGGTACCACCGTTATATTGTGCTTTTAAAAGAGAAAATCTTGTACTACTACCTTAAGTCTATGGCCTTGTTGATCAAGCATTCCATGGGCTTTTATGGAATTTAAAATTCCATAAGAGGGATTTTAAGCTTAAGGTACTTTCAAGAAGTTAGGATTATTTGGCTTTTAATTATTAAGCCAAACATAAAGGAATTAAATGGTTTATAGTGGCCAATTGACCTCATCACCATTCTTCCTGGAAACTGATAAAATCAAATCCTACTTAAGCTTAACTTCAAGGACTTAATCTCTCTCTGAACTCAAAAACCCATGTTATATGTTCCATATGCATACTAGTGTATGCAAAATGTTTACACCTTTATTGAAAAAGGTGTTGCATTCATAAGGTTGAGAAGTTGAACCCCTCTTTTAAGCATGCAAAAGTTCCAAATTGGAACTTTGTTTGTTTAAAGGATGGTGCAAAATTTCCATGCTACTTTGGATATGCAAGTTCCAACAATGCATTAGATGCATTCTTCCTAACCATGACCATTTTTTATGCACCTCCAATCTTTCTTGTCAAAGCAATGAACTTGATGCATAGTGCAACTTTTTTCCTGACTAATTGTCGATATGACCAAAATTAAACTGGGCCATGTGAATCTATGCATTCACTTCTGAGTTCATTTCTATTATAACATGTAGTGCATCCTTCATGATTTGAAAGGAAAAGAAAAGAGGGAAAAAACTTACCTGGAAATTAAGCTTCGTCCATCCCTTGACTTTACGTAATCGTTCTAAAATAGGCTTCGGCCATCACATCTCATTCATCGTTGAAGTTCTTCCTGGGCATTTTGATACTTACTTGCATGCCCATATGTGTGGATTTACCTTTGAAATCATGCATCTATGCATGCATTTTTAAAGGGTAAAATCTCTATGCATAGGCAATGGATGTCATGCACATGCCTCCATTAACCTTGGAAAAGGAATTTTTCACAAAGAACCATGTTCTTAAACATGCATTTGCTAGTACTTTGCATAAAATTTATCGTTTGTGTATGAAAAGTTCTCAAAAATGCCATAAAACAAAAATATGCATGGCCTAAAATAGGGAAATAGAATATACAAAGAAATAATAATATCATACTTCCGTGATATAGTTTGATGAGGAATAATGAATCCTCAATTTTGTATGCTCCTATCTTTCAAATCTTCTTCCCTCAATCTCAAAACTTTTCCAAACTCCAAATGATAGGAAAAAGAAAGAGGCTTCCTCTTTTATTAATGCTCTGATCAAGAAGGCTGAGAGGTTGCATGCAAGTTGTCTATGAGGTGGGTTGATAGGAGCAAGACTCCAAACACTCCTTGATGTGAGGAGAGAGGGGGCTGCTATGAGGTGCATCCCTTCTTATTCACCTCATAGGAAGTTGCCTATGCTATTGCTTCTAGGCAGCCCTCTATGTGTTGCTATCAATTCGAAGAGGAATAGAGGAGCTGCTAGCAAGCCTTCCTTATCACAGCTGCAAACTCTAGTGTTACTTGATCCATCAAGCTTCTATGCTCATATAGATTGCATCTAGACTATTGAATAGTCTGCCCGGGCTGAGGTATCCTGTGCCCGCTTGAAGGGCCAGATGATGAGTACCTATGGGCTATCGAAAACTCCATGAAGTCCCTGCAGGGCCGATTAATCCCACATGCTAGTATTACACTCGATAAGCAGTCTATAAGTAAAAGACAAGATTGTTTCTTCAATCATGAGTGAAGAGAGGATTCAACGTGGCGCCCCTCTATGGATCTCTTCTGAGAGAGCACGGACGGGTTACCTGCCGGCCATTGAAGGAATAAAGGCCCCTTACAATTAAAGAGGTGATTCGCATGGCTTTTGCAGCTATAAATTGCAAGCACAAGACTCTCGATGGCATCTCTACTCGCACAGATAGATAGTAACTAAATGCCAAAGTCCTTACGTGAACACTTCAACTAGATATGAAGTTCAAACATCCTAGCTCTCTAAGCTTGGAGAAGAGAAAGCAAGAAGCTCTGAAAAGTTCTTTTGACCAGGAAGGACAATAAAAGACTGAAAATAAATTCTTTCAAATACTTCTAAAAGAGCACATTTTCAATTTACTCTCAGGTAGTTTTCGAGGATGAAAACTTTTAAGGAGGGGAGAAAGTCCCTAAGAACTTGTATCTTATGCCTTGAAAAGACCAAATAGGGTATTGCAAGGTAAAAGATAGGCAAGAAATAGATAAAGTTGAAGTACTTCCTCATATTCTAATACTACATATATCTTTCATTGCATCTTCCAACTAAATGAAGTTCTCAAAGATTGGGAATTCTCAAAGAACCCCAATGCAAGAGAAGACTTGCATACACCATGAGCATTGTATAAATCCTAAGTAGGAAAAGAAGTGGGATGAGCTTAAAGCATCATCCTAAAAGTATCTTGATGCTTTATGAGGATAACATAACATACGTTATGGATTCCAGTAATATAGACCTAAGGAATATGGCTTCTTGTATGAAGCATAATAGCTAGATCCCCAAGTAAAACCCATGGGTAGAGCTTTGAACATGAAGGGATCTATTTGAGAAATACCTAGTCTTATCTCTTATTTTGGCTAAAGAAGAGAAGAAATCCAAAAGACCCAAGTAGGGCAAAGATCAAGTCAAACTTTAAGTTTGATAAGATGAATCACACCACATTAAATGGTTAACCAAATATTTAAGTAAGATTAGTAGTGGTGTATCTAAGCACCTTAGTCCTTGCTCTTATAATTTGGTACCATAGTATGAAGGGCATTAAAAAGGACAGAAAAGGTAAGAAAGTATAGAGACAAAGTTATGTGGATTGGATGAGGAACCCACTGGTATGGGACAGTGGGTACTGAATCCCGTTGAGTACTTTCTCTTGATGGCCAGAAGAAAAAGGGACTCATGATCCAATGGAAAACATCAGGAAGACAATGTCTAGGAATAGGCATCTTCTTCAGTTATCCTCTCAAAGGGAAGAAGAATTCTTCCAACAACATACGAAAGGATCTATCTCTCATAGAGAGTTAGAAATAAAGGGAGGACAACTTCTTTGAGTTTTAAGGTAAACTCCAAAGGATGAAGTTCTAAAAGCTTCATCCAAAAGCATAACTTGAAATTCAAGAAACATAAAGATGATCTTAGGCCAAGCTTGACAGAAAGCTCAAAAAGATCATCTTTTGGATACTTGTTATTTCAAGTCAATTGAAGAATAAGAAAGATCTACTTATGATGTCAACATAGGACATCTTTAATAGATCTAGAATATAAGGGAGAGAATTTTGAAAGGATCAAGAAGACCTTTAAGGTTTGAGATCCAACTAAAGATCCGTAAGGATTAAGCTGTGAAGAAATGATTGGAATAATATATTTCTACTTATGACCTTAAAGATAACACAATCTTTTACACTATGAGTTCCCATCTTGGGACCTAGTTATAAAGATCTTAATCTTTTTGGAAGAACAAGTAAAATAGGTTTCAATCTTGGAATCTAAAATAGTTAGATTAATCCTTATGGATTCTAGTCCCTTAAAGTGGATTCTCAGAACTATGTTAAAGTTTTGAAAGAACATTGAATCCACTTTTGGTAAGCTATTCCAATTCTCTCTGAAGATAAAGAGGATGTTATATCCTTGTAAAAAACTAGATAATCCACCTTTACCATTCTATTGGTTAGGTAGGGATTATATAATGAAATTCCCCTCTATTTAGATTTATTAGAGGCGAATTGCAAACAAGAAGATCCACCCATTTCACTACAAAAGAGTGATTTGGGCAGGGATTATGTAAGATTCATATTCCTTTTAGAACAAGTTGGATTCTAACTTGAGAGATGAATCTGATAAGGAAACCTTAAGTAGCATTCATCTATTTTGCTAGGTCCATGCACAAGTGGTGCAAAGTAATGGACCAAGGTAGTAATTTAGCTGAAGTCACTTTGTATCCACCTAATTCACATGTTTAAGCTTTGGAGACCCAGATGACACATGGCTTAAACAAAGGAACTAGGCAGGGATGTTCTCTTCCACCCTTTTTCATTATTTCCATACTTTTCATTCAACTCAGCTCATTTTCATCTGCAAACTAGATGGAACTTTGAATGATTGGGGTAGGGAATAAGACCACACATGGATTCTCCTCTTTTAAGATTGAGTCCGGGTAGAATTCCCCTTTTGAATTAAGAGGTGGACTTAGAGATATGAAAGCCATTATGCTTGAGATTGATCATGGAGCACAGGGGAATACCCCAACGTATATATCTCCATTCATTTTCGAGGACGGAAATGCTTTTAGGGGGGGAGAATGTTGTATAATTACATGGGTCTAAGGGGTAGAACCCTTGGGTTTCTAGGTGTGAAACCCTTTGGATTTATGGTTTATTTACCCCTTTTTATGGGTCTTGAACCTTAGGGCTAATTCTCTAAGGTTGAGAACCTTAGGCTTGATTGGAAGATTCTCCTAGCCACTTGGTTTGTACGTGAGAGCTTGAAGAGTCCTCTTTTAGAAGCCATGTGATTTCATGTGATTCCCTAAGCTTGGAAACCATGTGAATACCTTAGGGACCCACGTGAAGGAAGGTACACATGTCATCTTGAGAAGGAGTTACCCCCTTGGTCTTGGAGTTATATATTGGAGGGGTTGGTTGGGTGGAAACACATCTCTCTTCCTAGTGTGAGTCTAGTTAGTTAGTATTCTTAGTTTGTGTGAAGGCTATGCAGTCCTTCCACAACCATGTTGTGTGAGAGCTCCATAGCCTCCACACAAATGAACTAAGAAGTCTAAGAGAACTAACTAGGAACACTAGGAGAGAGAGATGTGTTTCCACTCAACCAACCCCTCCAATATATAGCTCCAAGTCCAAGGGGGTAAGTCCATCTCAAGGGGACATGTGTACCTTCCATCACATGGGTCTCTAAGGTGTTCATATGGTTTCCAAGCTTAGGAAATCACTTGAAATCACATGGCTTCTAAAAGAAGACTCTCCAAGCTCTCACATACAAACCAAGTGGCTAGGAGAAGCTTCCAATCAAGCCTAAGGTACTCAACCTTAGAGAATTAACCCTAAGGTTCAAGACCCATCTAAGAGGGGTAAATAAACCATAAATCAAAAGGGTTTCACACCTAGAAACCCAAGGGTCCTACCCCTTAGACCCATGTAATTATACAACAAAAGGAACCCCCCCTCCTCTAGCGTGGAAGGTCTAAAGTGAGATAATGGCAATGAAATTGAGGATATCCTAAGAATCAAAAGGAATTTGGAATTTCATTACTTATTTTACAAGAAGTGATGTTTGAATTGGTTTTGGATCAGATGGAAATTCAACTTCAAGGACCACTAGAAGCCACTTATCATGAACAGAAATTGGTGCTTATGTGGAAAATTCTTGTCACAGATATGGACCAAGGTAAAGGAAATACGAGAAACGTTTCTTATGAGAGTATAATATAAGTTTGGATTCTCACCACTCTTCAAGGGGAATTTTTGGTATCGCATGATCAAAATTTGTCTTTGGGAGAGTATGATAGTGACCAAATCTACTTGTATGTCAATTACGTTTCAAGGAAACCTATTGTATGACAACAAAGTATTAATTCCAAAATATCGATTTTCTACGTTTATATCATAAAAGAAAGGCATATATTGACTTAGAAACAACAAGCTTTTAGAGAAAGGAAGGAAAAAAAATATTCTATTAATCATCATAAAGATTAGAGAAAATATCACATAGACCTGATGATTTTAATTTCAAGAGGAAGCTTCACCTAAGTCTATTATTCTTTGCATAAATTAATCTAAAAAATTGTACAAGTGAAAGAGGCATAACACCCACGAGATCCCCCCTTATCCCATAAAGCAAAGACACTCAGTATTTTTTTAATGGCCCTAGTGGAGTGGCCAACTTATACTAATGATACTAGTGAGCCTACTTACGTAGATGAGATGTTTCTGGTGTTAAAATCTTTATAGTTATTTGTATGATGAATTGTAGTGCGATAATAGGTACTTACGTAGACGAGATGTTTGTGGTGTTAAAATCTTTATAGTTTCTTTATAGTTATTTGTATGATGAATTGTATTATTGCGACAATAGGTACTTACGTAGATAACATCTTTATCGTTATTTGTATGATGAATAGTAGTGCGACAATAGGTATACATGCTTCAACACCATACAGATCTCTCTCTTATGTCCTTTTTTTTTTTGAGAGTACAATGAATTGGAAACACACACTCACACACCCAACCTCGAAAGGTAGAGGCACTCATCTTATGTCCAACTAAGACTTGAACTCAGGACTTCCTCCGAGAGACTCAAGGCGTCAAAGCATTAAGTTATGCGGGGTTGGAAATATCATCATTTGTCCACTCACAAGGAGATGGAGTTGGAAATGATGTGTACAAATGTCCTTTAGATGTGGGATACCAATAGAGGAGGTGTTCCGAAGCCCAAAGGGGACGTATGCTCTAATCCAAAGGACACTTGAGGATTGAGAATTTTGGGAAGATTCGGCCAAGAAGATGGTGGCCATATGGATGTTAAAGCTTGGAGTAATGAAAAAGCATCTTGGGGCAAGCTTATTTTCAAAAAATAGTGGCATCCTTTCTTTCACAAAGATCCCTAAGTAAAAAGGGCTTGATTTGATCCCCCTCTTGTTTTCACCATTCTTGATTACCCCTAAGGTCATACCTTGGGTGCAGTTTGTGGCTGGTTTGGAAGAAGATGACACCCTTTTGCAACATCTGTAATGAGTGCAAGTGGGCACTATAGGCATTAGAAAACACAACTTTACTTATGAGAGTGGAAGATGAGAACCTCTCGACATTTAGGATTGTCTAGAAAAATGGTTTCTGTATGTGGAAGCACCTCTATAATCAAGATAGAAGACATTCGATCAAATTGAAGAATATTGAGCTGAAGGACTAAAAAATCTAATGCATAATAATACATAGAATGATTCGATTTGAATGACTTGAAGTCACCCCTCTTGAATGGCAAGGAATCCCCCTCCTCTAGCTCTGAATGTATGAGATGAGTTAATGGCAATGAAATTGAGGATATGACAAGAATCAAAAGAAATATAGAATTTCATTACTTATTGAACAAGAAGTGATGTTGGAATTGGTCTTGGATCATATGGAAATTCAACTTCAAGGAACACTAGAAGCCACTTATCATGAACAAGAAATTGGTGCTTATGTGGAAAATTCTCCACAGGGAGATATGGGCCAATGTAAAAGCAAGTCAAATCTATGATGATCTCGATGGTCCAAGTAGTGTTATGGTGGTAGGTAAGAGCTAGGTGAGATTTTCTTTTCTTGCCTTTAGAGCAGCGTGATGTTGAAGTCGCTCAGAGAACCCATATTGTTGCCTAGTTGATCTAATCAAATGCAAGCCCTACTCAATCAAGTTCTTGTATGTTTATCTGCTCTATGGGATGCCATTAGAAGTGAAGCGCTCTAGAAGATTTAGAATGAAAGATGTGCAATGTGCAATCCACTTTGCCGACACTCCCAAAGAGTGATGGATTGAGAAATAACTAGTCTTTTTAGGTAAAAGGATTTGTTGTTGTAACCAATCCACACTTTTATGCAACAAGTTGAAAAAACAAAAGGGTTACCCACAAAGTGGACGAAAAGGTTATTAAACTTCGTTGAAATTCTCTCGAACTTTCTTTTAAGATTTTCCTTGTTTATATTTTAAAGCATGCTTTACCAAAAAAATCCAAACCTCACAGAAGAACATCTTATCTTCTCCTTGTGGAAATTTTAATTCTAATCGAAATGGCATAGAGCAACGACATTTAGACTCTTCAACACCTCTAGTTCCTATCATCAAATGGCTCATAATGATGACTATTAGGTCTATACTAAAAAAATTATTGATAAACGTTTAGAAGTGTATTAGGTCTATACTTTTGTCTAGCTGATAAACGTTTAATAGTGTATTTTGATGCATATAAATGAATTAAAGCTATGAAAAGCAATAGAAATAGTGAAAAGGCATCCTCTCCGCTAGTTCTGAGTAGAAGGAAGTGTCAAGTGGGAAACATCCAAACTTAAGCAAAATACTTCATGCGGAGACCTAAAACTTTAAAATGCTGAGCAAAGAACATGATGAGAGGAATATGAGAACATGATGAGAGGAATATGAGAATAAAAATCAATTGGATTTCTTAAATGTTTCAAGGTAAAGATTGAAAGTATGGAATCATATGGGTGGTGGCTCGAACTCGAAATAAATCAACTAATGTTTAAAAAAATGTCCATCCTTGAGTATGTGCTAGAAAATAGAAAGCCTTCAAATTGAATAATAGCAGGTATGCAATCACCTAAAGGAGAAAGATTTCTTATGAGAGGATCATATAATTTCGGATTCTCACCACTCTCGAGGGTGAATTTTTGGTATCGCATGATGAGAATTTGTCTTTGAGAGAATGTGATAGTGAGAAAATCTACTTGTATACCAACAAAGCGTTAATTACCAAATATGGATTTTCTCCGTTTATATTATAAAAAAAAGGCTTATGTTGACTTGGAAACAATCAACTTTTAGAGAAAGGAAGGAAATTAATATTATAGAAATCATCATAAAGATTAGAAAAATAAACGATACTAGGATTGGAAAAACAAAGATCTCGCTTATGAGATGCACAAGAGGTGGAGAGGCCACTATATCATTTACTCAAGTGGAAATATCCAATTGCCAATGGTTGAGGTGAATCGGTGAAGCATAGGGAGGACATAGACGAGATGATTTTTATTTCAAGAGGAACTTTCGCCCAAAGCCTATTCTTCCTTGCAAGAATTAATCTGAAAAATTGTACAAGAGAATGGGGCATAGCACCCATGAGATTCCCCTTATCCCACGAAGCAAAGGCAATCAGTATCTTTTTGACGACCTAGAGGAGTGACCAACTTATACTGATGATAGCCTACTTACACAAACGAGATGTTTGGGGTGTTCAATTTTTTATTGTTATTTCTATGATGAATAGTAGTGTGACAATAGGTATACATGCTTCAACACTATATAGATCTTTCTCTTATGTCATTTTTTTTTGAGAGTACAATGAAATCGGAACACACCCACACACCCAACCTCATAAGATAGAGGCACCTCTCTTATGTCTAACCAAGACTTCCACGACTTCCTCACAAAGACTCAAGGCATCAAACCACTAGATTATGCGAGCTCAGATTTATCATGATTCGCCATAACAAGTAGAAAACCTTGCAATAGACGTATCACGTTATGTGATTCTTCTACATTCGGTTCTTCTGTTGATTCTCAAAACAATATGAAGGGTACTTCAACTCCCTAAAATATCCAAATACTCTTCTTCAATGAAGAAGACGTCTTCAATATTATGTGTGTCTATCTCCCATTGTTGTACTTTGCACTGCATACCCATGACGAGCCAATGTGAGGAGAAGCCAATCGAACATTCTTCGGTTGTTAGAAACTTTACCTTAGACATCGCATCCAAATAATATTTGATTATTTAAGGGAAAAGATATCTATGTTAGACCCGAATTACTAAAAATGAGACTTTAGTGATGTTGGTAAAATAGAGAGATTCAAGTTTTCATGTTTCATCGAACTTCTTACTAGTAAACCACAAGTTCAAATCCCTTATCAAAGCCTAGGAGGTATGCTTGGGCAAGGTGGATGGATTCCGTGGAATTCATGGGCACTTGATGTTCTCTAGAAAAAGGCGCTTGAGCACTTTATATTTGGAAAAGTACGAAAAAGGTACATCTCATTTTGAGAAATGTTCCCAAAAAAGATAAGAGTGTATCTCTCAATCCATAACTCACATTAAGACATGTAATGTATCATCAGAACGCTCACAAAATGAATTTTTTAATGCTACACTTGATTGAGGGCTTAGAATATAGAGCATGGGTATGAATGAGGTTCAAGATATTTAGGTTGAGAATAGGGGTTCAAAACATCAAGGTTGTGAAGAAGAGGTTCAAGCCACTCTATGAACGTGAAGACATCAATTCAACGGCCCTAGGGAGTTCGAGAGTTGATCTTTGAAGACAATGACCAACCGAGAGGGGAATAATGTCATAAAGATGTTTGTACATATGGAAATCCTAAGAGCTTAACCATGTCTCTAGACTACTTTGGATTTTGATGATTCGATATATGTACTAACATTTATCCTTAGTTCATACCTAAGGATAATACTCAACTTGTTTTTCCCTATTGTGAAAGTTCTTTAGCCTTGAAATTCATGACCTAAGGAAAATCTAAAATTAGTCACAAGCCACGAGTCATATTTGAACTCAAAATTCAACTAAGTAGCTCAAAATTTGATTAGATTATGTGGTCGAATCATCAAAATCTATCAACTAGGATCATGAGAAAAAGCTTACATATATTTCACTTAAGCAGTCGCAAACAGACAATGAGTTCTCACGCACTTCAACAGTGTTCATTATACTTAACTGAAAGCCATAGGAGTCCTCCAACACCTCCAAGCATTCTACTTCACAAATCAATACATATACGTCATGTTTCATCATCCACTTGAGGTACTGCCCTTCTGTTTAAGTTTGTTGACTTCTCAAATCCATTCAAGTCAACCAACCATCTCATTCTCTCAACCAATGCATGGATCATCAAGCTAATATCCTTGTGAGAATTTTATGCAAGGATTGATCATTGAAGCTCTCTATGTAGAGATCTGAATCAGTCTCTACCATTGTAAATATGCCGTGTCTTCTTCCTAAAATTTCGACATCATATGTGTACCTTCTTAAGTATATTTCTCACATTCACACACTGTAAACTCAAGCTATGACTTGGAATAGCTCACCTACCTTTCTGTTAAAATTTGTGCAAAAGGATGTTTGTGAATTCATAGCAAATTTGGAGCAATGAACATTTTTCAAGTGCCTTCGTCCATAAATAGAGGGTTTTCTATTCATTCTAATAATCTGTAAATAGTTTGACTTGAAACAAACTTTTGAGTGCATTTCTATAAAGTACTACGGTTATATTTATGCAACATTAGGAAGCTTAGGAAACCTCTTAGTAAATTCAAGCAACAAATAGGAAAGTCTAAAGAAGTATTTTGCAAAAAGCCTCTCATGAATTTACTATGCGATCACCTCCTAACAAAAGTGATAGGCAAGACACGGTTGCACAACACCCTAATAGAAAGGAGTAGGATAGTAATCATCAATCATGGATGTTGGGGCAAGTGGCTAGCCCATCAAACTACAACCTAGTAGGTCACAAGCTCAAATCCATTTTGGATGTAACAAATTCCCATTTTGAGGTTTGAGTGATTTTGGATTGAAAGTTTAAAATTCAAGGTCAATCCATTTGTTTTATTCATAATGTCGGTTGGAAGAATTAGAAATATGTATTCTTAGACCTTGTGGCTATCCAAGCAAGGATGAAACTCCACTAAGAGGGAATTATTGCACACATACAACCATGCATGGTTAGGTGATAATGTTATGCCGTATCCCTTCATTGACTCTTAATAAACAATTTCACGCTATTGTAGATATAAAAATTCCCACATATGGGTTGTCTAGATCATATGGGTTGTAGATCATTTCAATGGATTCTTGTTCACGAATATGAGGAATTCTCATGAGCTAAAGATTATTTCATATATCGTAATTCTAGGCAATGGTAATTATATTATCAAAGGAGATAGTAAAAGAAACTAGAAGGAGATACAAAGAAGGCGAGAATCATTAGCGTCTTGGATAGGAGAGAAGCTTCTATGAAAAACTAAGGAGCTTTATTTTTTCTATTGTTAGGACTTATTAGAGGACTCTCTCTTCCCAAACGCCAAGATCGAATAGTGATTGAACATTTTTCAAATAACACTAAGAGTATGCTTTAGAATGTGACTCCATGCATTTATATTGTATAAATCATGGATTCAAAAGGCTAAAATACATGAATTCAAAGGGTCGTAATGTAATAGCCGTAGCTTAGCCCTTGATTTACCCTAGGCATATTCTTGAGATTTAGGTTTGACCCCTCAGTTTCATCCCTTGGGATATTTATTTATATGATTCTAGAAATTTGAATCATAGTAGCCATTAAATCTAGTTAAGCTTTTGTTCTAGCAGATATTATGTCATGAGTATGAGCTCTCGTTATTAGTATTTGTGAGTGTTTTGTTCTTGCAAGAACCTTGTACCTTGTGTAAACCCCTCCTCAAGGAGGAGGTGGAAAACTCTAAAGAGCCATAAGATTTCCTCACCCATCTAATGGGTGGCCACAAAGGGCCAGATGAGCTGCACATGTAAGCATACACGAGGCATATATGTCAACCTTTAAGAACAAGACTTGATGCCTTCCTTATATAGGCTAATTTTGGAGGCAAGGAGTTGTATATGGGTTTAACCACCCTCCATTTCGTGACTTCACGAAGTTGGAAGCCCAAGACCGTGAAACCAATCATTTCAAATAAGTATCAATGGTACTATTTTTTTCTGAGAAATCTTGTCATCTAGTGGCTTCATGAAGGCATTTATAAAGTAGTTTAGTGAAGCAATTCCAATCATATAACTGAAGTACGAATCTAAAGGTAAGTGTTTATATATTATCTGAAAGGAGGATTTAAGATCTTTTAGGCAAGATCTCATTAGAAGCTTAATGTATTGCTTCAATAAACTAGGGTATGGGAAGCATCCATCTAAGTTAAGTAAATTTTCTTTCATTTCATAAGTTTTTGCATCCTTGTGGCATGCATTGAATAAGCTTTGAACTCACTTCGTATGTGATATAGTAGGCATATGAGCCTCCATATGTGTGCTTGTCCGTGATAGAAAGTAGAAGGTGCATTTGGGAATTCCTAGAGTTTCCATAAAAATAGATGAATGTTTGGACCTACAAGTAAGGATCAACATGGCAAAGGAAGGGTGTTGAATATTAGAAAGGTGGAATTATCCAATTTTTTAATCTCAACTTTGAAGCATGATTTACTAATAGGGGATTAAAATGTCATAAAGTGAAAATTTTGGGCACGACTCTAATGTTAATCTTTATGAAGTGCTCTTCCCCAATACCTGTCTCTCCTTAAAGAAAAAATGTACGATCCATTCAGAGCGTCAAAAGCGATTTTGTTTAGGCATGAAGAGTTTTAACTCACAAATACATAGCCAAAAGATTAACAGGTTCAAAGATACTCTAATTACCACTACTTCAGACTATGCTATATGAGCAAGGGACCATTTGGTTTAGATAGCTAATTATTTCCTTTGAGACAAATGCATAGCTATGTCAATAGATAATATGTAGTGTGAAACCACTAGCTCTACTATTAATGAGAATCAAAAGGAAAAAGATTTCTCATATGAAAAAGCTCAACAGTAAGAGTTAAAGTTATGTTCACTAAGTTGAGACTGTAAACTAGATATTATGAGATGTCTAGGCATACACTATCACTAAACTCTATTTGATGGTATGGGACGTCAGATTTAAGGATAATGGAATCCTCAGCTCAAGTATATTTGATGACTTCTTCGACTTATTTGGAAAAAATGAATGAGCATCAATTTCCTAAAATGTTTTGGTTTTTGGGGATGAAAACTCTTTAAAATGGGTGCAAGAAAGGTATCATTTATACGATACCTCTAAGCAAAAGATGCATTTCCTTGACTCTTTCGTGAATACATCTAACATCACGTACCTTGTGATTGAGATATAAACTCAAAAAAAAAATTAAGAACTAGATATGCAATGATGGAATTTATGAAAGAATTCCAATTTTGTAGTGACCAAAGATAAGCTAGCTAATAACTTAAATCATACCTATGCTCAGGTACTTGAGAAAGATGAGATGGAACATAAAATTTTAGATAGGTAAGCATGATAACTTTGTTAAGTCAAAGGGATGACATATAATTGTTGATCCAAAGGAGAAGAATAGTTAAAGGTTCTGAGAACATCAACAGGATGTTAAAGACTTAATCAAGATGAAAATTCATGAAGGTATAAGTTAAATATCCCAAGTAAATCCCATGGGTACATATCAAGGTAGAAGAAGGGATATAAAGGACTTGGCTAGACGATAATTTGCAAAAACCAAAATTACCTAGACTGGTCAAAGAAAACAAACATTTTATGGTTCGATAATTCATGCTAATGAAAGCTTAATGGTTGACCAAATAAATCTTCAAGATATAAAACTAATTGGAATGATAACTATGCACCTTAGTTCTTGTTCTCATGTATATGGCTCCAAAGAATGCAAAGATGAAATGGAGGATCATAGAGAATGAACTGAAAGCATTGAAAGGACAAAGAAAGTCGAGAGATAAAGGATGTAGTTCTATGGATTGGAGAAGGGAATCACTAGTATGGGATAGTGGGAATTGACTCCCATTTAGAGTTTTCTCTGATGGATAGAGAGGAAACTCACTCAAGATCCAATAGAAAACATTATGATAAGCCTTAGAGATAGGACCATTGAGAGTATGATCTTAGGTTCATTAAGAGGTGCAGAGAGGTACCTACTTGAACCAATTAAAGACACTGGAGTAAATGGCATAAGATGACAATGACCTTAGTAAATGTGGGAAATGATGAGGATGAAAACTTTAGGAAGTTTTATAGCTAAACTTAAAAAGTTAGGACAATGCTAAAATTCAAGCCTATTTAGGTATAAAACCTTGAATATATAATGATCTACAAAAGATAATTCTTTGATCAATCTTTGGATAATGTACATAACTAATTCAAGCAAGTTCAATAACTTCCCAAAGGTTCTGTGATATAGTGTTTTGAAATCTTGCTAGACCCCCAAACTCAAAGTGAATTTGAACCATTACTTTATTCAATTCATAAGGAATCAAGCAACAAGGTATTTTTATAAGTATTTTTTCCTCAATTGGTCCAAGAATTTTAAGGAATCGGTTAAGCTAGAAATTATTTGTTCTTCTTCATAAAACCATTGGTGACCTTTGAGCTTAGTATATCTATGAACCGAATTGGTTCAAGATACTTAAAATTAATTTTCTTTCAAAGAATCTGCCAAGCTAAGATGAACAAAGAAGTTGTGTAGAGACCAGGAGAAAAGGTCTTACGAAGTAATTCCCATTCCTAAAGATATGAACAAAGGATTAACTTATTGAAGGAAAAGGATATGTCTTAAGGTTTAATCAAAGGATTACTAAGGATGACCAAGACAAGAGTACACTTTAGTAGGAACTCAATGTTTAGATTTTGACCGAAATACTTGAACATTATGCTTTAAGAAAAGGAGACTAGTTGATATAACTCCATCTAACTTGCCAAGGAATGAGAAGATAGCGAATCTCTTCATAGTATTAGGAATGTCTATGCAAGGATTAAGTAGACCTGCTTCTCTAAGTTTAAACCTTTTGTTAAGTTCTATGAATTCAAGCAAAGTACATTTGTATTTGAAACGCGCTATAGAAGAGTGATTTAAGTAAATAAAGTCTGAAGATTTGTCTATTTTTCTATTCGAACTGGAAGATAATTCTAATTTCTAGACCTTTAAAGATAGAGATAGGACCTCTATTGTCTAATCCTAAATTTTTACGTCTTCCATGAAGGTACAAGCTGTATGGAAATGAAAACTTTATCGAGATTCACATTTGTGAAAGAGTCAAAGGGAAAAATTCTGCAAGGACCACCAAAGAAATCCACCCATTTCAATATTCCACGTACATACAATTAGACTAGGGGAGTGATTGGATCAATCATTGAGATTCCTCAAACCTTTTTAATCAATAAACCTTAAGAAATAAAATAAATTAAGAAATGTATATACACATATACATATACATACACACCTTCATACTCAAAGACGTACATACGTACATAAAAACACGCTCATACATACATATAATCACACATATATATAAAAACACAAGTACACACACATGCATATACACACACATACATACTTACAGACACACAATCATACACATATAAACACATACACAAATGCACACATACATACACACATATATACACACACATACATACATACACACATATATACACACACATACATACATATACAAACGCATACACACACACAAATTCATATAAACATACACTCACACTTGATTACACGTATACACATACACACATAACTACACATACACATATACATACACATATACATACACATACATAGACATACACCTACATACACTAAATTGTTGCTAGGCAAAACAAAAAGGTGTTATTAAAACTATCGCACATGTTGCTAGCCAAAACAAAAAGGTGTTATTAAAACTATCGCACATGGACTATCGCACATGTTGCTAGCCAAAACAAAAAGGTGTTATTAAAACTATCGCACATGGACCCTCATATATATGGTGTTTTCATTAGCAATCAAAATAAGGAGGCTCGAGGAGGAAGTGAACAAAGGAAAATCTCAAGCCTAGAAAGGTCTTCAAAAAATCAGAGCGTTGTTGAGATACGAGGAAGAGATACAAAGGAAAAATTTGCAAATTTTCTTCAAGGATTGGTGGGCTGGCAAAGCCGACAAACCCACCAAAGAGATGTGTCGTATCCTTAAAAGGAAACATAACAGAGAATCGATCCCCTTACTGCTAGACTTAAATGGCAATGTATGCAATTTTCAAGAAGATAATTTTGGGATCATTGAAGGGCACTTCACGAGACTCCTAGGGACCTCGAACCCCCTCTCCCACCATAGAAGCGACTGTATGGCAGCCATATCTAGGGTTTCCCCCCGTAGGATACCACTCAACCTTCGCTCCCTGCTACATGCCCCTATCTCTGAAGCAAAAATCATTGAGGTCATTGATGCCCTCCCTCCCGGTAAAAGCCCGGGACCCAACGGGCTCACTAATGAGTTCTGTAAATCCTTCGAGTTGGTGGTTGCCACCCCTCTTTGTCTGGTTTGACAAGGGGCGCTCAAGTTTGGTGCACTTCCTTCCTGTCTCAACAATGGTATTATCAAGTTAATACACAAAAAAGGGGAAAAGAACAGAATAGAGAACTCGTGTCCTATTACAATGCTCCAAACAGGATACAAGATCATCGCCAAAGTCATTGCCAATAGAATCTCTTGCCACTTGAGAGTGTGGCTAAGTAAGGACCAAAAAGGTTTCATCAAAGGCAAGTCAACTTTGGAAACCATTATAGATATTTGGGAAGGTCTTGAATTTGCAAATGAGTCTAAACAAGATGTGGTCTTCCTTAAGATCGACTTTGATAAAGCCTACGACAGGCTAGAATGGGACTATATTCTGCAGTTGCTCCAGGATCTTGGATGTAGTCAGAAATTCACCAAGATGATCGTGACCCTTCTCGCAAACGCATCGACCCAAATTAACATTAACGGCAAACTTTTGAAGGTGATCAAACTTAGAAGATCTATCAGACAAGGGTGCCCATTGGCTCCCCTTCTCTTTGCCATCGCCACGGAGGGGCTTAGCAGGCTTGTGGTGCACCAGGTGGAAGCTAGCAATATCAAAGGCCTCCGCTTGCCTCACGACCATAGTCAGATCACCATGAGACTTTTTGCTGATGATATGAACGCGTTTGTTCACAATGATAGTACCAGCCTAGAGACGTTCTAGAGGTGTCTTGCTACTTTTTGTGAAGCCTCTGGATCCATAATCAACCACTCTAAGACTGCCTTTAGAGCTATTGTGGGGTCTCAGCCCGGCCTTCTCATTGATCATGGCTGTCAAATCATTCCGCAGGGCCAAATTTTTCGGCTTCTTGGGATCCCTTGGGGTTTGGCGTCTCTATGGAACAGTGGTGGAACTGGGTGCTGGCCAAACTCGAAAACAAGATTAACTATTGGAGAGGTATGCAAATCAATCTTGCTGGTCGTGCTATGGTTATCACCACGTTCCTCCTTTCTTCTACCATTTATTTCCTTTCTTGCTAGAGACCGAAAGAGCAAGATCTGTCCAAACTGGATAGTATTTGTAGAAACTTCCTTTGGACGGGTGATCACAATAGAAGGGCGGTGCCTTAAATCAAATGGTCCATCTGCACCAGCCATAGAGATAGTGGGGGACTTGATATCCTGGACATTGGGTGCATGGCTAACAAACTGGCAGCCAAATGGATGATTAAGGCTTGGTCCAATGGGGAGGCCTCCTGGGCCAAGCTGATCTTCAGAAACAAGAATGAGTTGGCGCTCTTGGGTTTCCCTAATTGGAAGAATCTCGACATCTTGACCTTGCTTTTTTCCCCGATCCCCGTCTTCCGGAAAGGCTCTAATCTCGTGTGCTCCCTATGGAAGAGTTGGAATAAAGTCAAAAGCTACACAAGAATTAGTGAAGACTGGAAGTGGGCTACCGGTATCAGACAAAACAACTCTATCTAGTTTCCGATCCATGGCATCCGGAGTGTGGAATCTTGGAACATTCAAAGTGCCAAGAAGTTATGCAACAAAGGCTTTGAAAAATGGAAACATCTCTGGAAACAAGACACCAACCGTTGGATCAACTTCGAGGATATTGACCCTTGCGTCAACATTTCCTACGAAGAATGGAACACTTTGCAAAGCAGATGTCTCGCCTCGGATCATCACAAAACTCACCTTCTCATGGGACACGACACAGCGAGCTCGCTTGGTCTCAAATGGCAGAATGGGAATAGCCTATCAAAAATCCTAAACATCAAAGAAACGATTGACTATCAGGTTAACCTCAACAAGAAGTGGTGCCTATCATGGACGCAGCTTCGGTGGGACATGAAGTTCATGGCTATCTGGCACCCCCTCATAGAAATCAAAAAGACTGTCCTCTTATGGCAAATTCTTCATCATGGAGTCTGGACCAACCTTGAGGCTAGCAAACTTTGTGGGATTCCTCCCTGGTGCAAACGCTGCTACCGGTCCATCGAAGATGTTCCACACATCTTCTTTACCTGCCCAAACTCCAACAGACTCTGGCAGACGGTTAGAAAGAAAATTAGACTTCAGAGACATCTTAGTTGGCAGCAGGCCCTACTAGGAGAAGCGATCGGCTGCTCCGCGACTCTCTGGAACGCCATCAGAGGGGAGGTCCTTTGGAAAATCTGGCGAGAAAGATGTGCTCTCAACTTCGGAGACTCCCCCAAGGAGTGGTTCTCCTTTTGATCAATAACAAGCTTAAACCCAAGTGGGCCCCTCATGAGGGTGATGAGAGGGCGATTAACCTTCTTTGTAATGCCATCTAAGCGCTGTAAAAGTGTCCCCTGCTTTGTGGGATTTGGGGGGTCTCGTGGGCACTAGTCCCCTTCTCTTGTACTTTTCTCTCTTTATTTAATTCAAATCCAAGAGAGTAGGCTAATGCCGAACTTCCTTTATAAAAAAATAAGGAAATACTTATCACTAATAATACCTGAAATTGGTGTATAGTGTACATGTATTAACATCATCGCATAATTTGCAATCGTTCTGTATATGGCCGTTCGTCCTATATGTGGCAATGCCCCATATTGGACATTAGCAACAAAACGTCATTTTCTTAGTCACTCTATGCATACTTGAAAAAAGAGTGAGCAAAAAATCAGGCGAACAAATATGAGAAAATGATCGAGCAAATGATCTATCTCTTTATCTCTCTACTTTCTAACTCTCTACCTCTCTCTCTCTCTCTATAACTATTTCTAACTATTTGCCTCTCTTTTTTCTCTCTAGCTTTGTTTTCTTTCTTTTGTTTTTAGCTTCTCAACGTTTTTGCTATTTACTTTAACTAGATTATAAATTATTTTTGTACATTTTAATTCTTTTTTTTCATTTATATGTATATATACATCTATACAAATGCATATATGCATAAATTAACATAAACACATGCATGTAGCATAATACATACATAAATTATCATGCATAACATAAGTACAAGGACTGACATACATACATACAAAAAATGTATGCATAGATACATTGTTGGGTGTGTGTAGAAGTGCAAGAGACACACAAGAAGCACACACAAGGAGCACAAATGTTGCAACACACACAAAGAAGATGGATGGGTAGAATAACTCTCTCTATTGATGATGAACAAAATTGAAGTAACAAATGAATAATATCCCTAAGTACAAAGTACCACCACATAGAGAGAATCATGTATGTGGTAACATGAAAAAAAAAACCCTAGTCAGCACTAGAGTAAAAGGTTCTTATTTATAGGGACAAGGTTTTCATTAAATCTACTCAAGGAACGTATAAGTGTAACAAACCCCCTAGACTGAATGACATGAACACATAGAGGGAGTGATAGATCAGCCCCCACTCGGCAATAAGACTAAAGCTTTTCAAAAAAGCTTCAAACTTTCCCATGGAAGAGCTTGGGTTTCGTGCAAAATGCGGGCTGGGGAGATAGGCCCCTCGAACCCCGCAGAAGGTGGCAAGCCCCCCTCTGCACTCCCCCCATTAAGGTTCTATGGGAAAACTGCGCGATGGCACAGGGCCTTTATTTTCACCTTAAATGGCAACCCAATGGCCTGGAAGTTTATGCCCTACCTAACCTGATGGCTGCGCTCACAAAGATCATCTACAACCATCAACGTTCACACATAGAACTCATTTAACTTGGAAGCTAGGGTTCCACAAATGTCCGGGCTCTCATAATGGCTTCTCCTCATAATGGGGGCCTTACAACTTAGAGCACCATGGATCATTTATGGTCACATGAGGGTGGAGTATTGAGCATATCTAACACCCCCCCCCCTCAATGTCCACCCTATGGTGAACTACCTCCTTGGTCCAATCCCAAACTTTGGAAAGTGTCAAAGAAGTTGCTCTCTCCCAAGAGCCTTGGTGAAGATGTCTGCTTCATTTTCTTGAGTAGGACAATCCATGATCCCGTCCTCAATCAACTCACGCACATAGTGATACTGAATTTCTATGTGCTTGGTACGTGCATGGAAAACAGGATTTTTGGTGATGGCCATGCAAACTTTGGTTGTCACACTTCAACTTTGTAGCCTCCTGTCCTTGTATTCCTATGTGCCATAGGATCCTCCTCAATCATACTGCTTCACATGCTGCAACACATGCAGCTTTGTACTCAGCTTCAGTAGAAGATAATGCTATAGTCGATTGCTTCCTCCTAATCCAAGAAAAAATCCCTGATCCTAAAGAAAAGCAATATCCAAAAACTGATTTTCTGGTATCAATATCTCCTTCCGAATCTGAGTCACAGTATCCAACCAGAGATGATCCTTCTTCATAAAGAATACCATAAACAGTAGTTAAACCTTCACATACCTAAGTATCCTCATGCTTTCCTTCCAATGAGTTTGGCAAGGCTTATTAGAGAACCTGCTTACTACTCCAACAACATAAAGGATGTCTGGTCTGCTATTGCACAAGTAGATGAGACTTCCAGCTAGTTTCCTGTATCTTCCAATATCCATTGGAGGTGAAGTATCTTCAGTAGATAATTTTGTGTTGACCTCCATAGGTGTAGAAATTTCCTTGCAATCCTCCATGTCGAATGCCTTCAATATCTGCCTTGCATACTTTTGTTGAGATATGAAAATCTTCATTGGTTCCTACCAAACTTCAAGACCTGAGCAATAATGCATTAAGCCCAAGTCTGTCATTTCAAATTCTGAACTCAGGGCATCTTTTGTTTGTTGAAGAAGAACATCATCATTTCCTATAATCACAAGGTCATCTACATAGAGTACAAGCAGAATTGTCTTCCCTCCTCTCTTTAGAACATACAAATTAGCATCAGAAGCACATCTTTTGAAACCTAGATCCAAGAGATACTTATCTATCTGCTGGTACCATGCTCTAGGGGCTTGTTTTAGTCCATATAATGCCTTCTTCAGCTTACATACCTTGTTCTCTAAATGGGGAGCCTCAAACCCTGGTGGCTAGGACACATATACCTCCTCCTTGAGATCTCCATTCAAGAACCCTGATTTGACATCCATGTCATAAACTCGCCAACGCTTATGTGCAGCCACAGCTAGTACTACTTGGATAGTAGTCATTCTTGCAAATGGGGCAAATGATTCACAAAATTCAATGCCTTCAACTTGTGAGTAGCCCTGTGCAACAACTCTTGCTTTATACTTTTCTAGAGTACCATTAGCCTTGTACTTCAGCTTCCTGACCCACTTGGTGCCAATGACTTTTCGCTTAGGGGGTCGATCCACTAGCTCCCAAGTTTCATTCTTCATGATATTGTTGTATTCTGTTTGCATGGCATCCCTCCAATTCGGATCATGGAGTGCCTCTTCCACATTGGTTGGTTCCTTTGCTTCTTCTTGAATGAGATAAACCATCAAGTCTGTGTTTACAATATGGGCACTTGCCTGTCTATGCTCCTCTATTCTCTATGATCGCCTCGGTCCATCTGTAACCTGTTCTAGTGACTATGGGATGCGGTTTTCAAAATCATAGAGCTGCCTCACCCAACATGGCAATGGCATTTCCACTTGGGTGTCCGCAGGTTGTTGACTTTTAGACTCATCATCTGAAGATGATGCTTCCTTCTCTTGTGTAGAAGGGATAGCTCTTGGGCCAAGTTCATAGTGGATTGCCCCTTCACCTAATGATAAAGTGGAAGCTCTCTTTTCCTCCTCCACTACATGTGGTTGCTCCTCCTTAAAGAGCACATCACGACTCGCCATGATCTTCTTAGCCTCAGGGTCATAAAGCTTATAAGCCTTCTTATCTTCGTTGTACCCTAAGAATATGCATTTGATGCTTTTTGGTTGAAGCTTGTTTCTCTCCCTATCTAGAACATGTACATACCATTCACTTCCAAATACTTTGAAATGGGAAACAGAAGGATTTTTACCAGTGTAGGCTTCTTGTGGAGTCTTTCCATCAAGTGCCTTGGTGTAGCTTCGATTCAAGATGTAGACAACAGTGTTAACAGCCCTTGCCCAAAAATGAATAGGCAAACCCTTTCCTTTCAACATGCACCTTGCCATCTCCATGATGGTTCGATTCAAACATTCTGCAACACCATTCTGTTGAGGACTATGTGCCACTATGAGTTGATTCTTGATTCCCTTACTCTTGCAGAAATCTTCAAAGTCTGTTGATGTGAACTCACCACCACCGTCTGTCCTCAATTTCTTCATCTTCTTCCTTGTTTCAGTTTCAACAAGCTGAAGCCATTCTTTAAACTTACCAAAAGCTCTAGCCTTATCGCGAAGGAAGTACACCCACATCTTCCTCCTATAGTCATCGACAAGTAACATGAAGTAGGAAGATGTGCCCAAGGCATGTGTAGGCATTTTTCTACACAAGTCAACATGCACCAACTCTAGAGGATAGCTTGCCCTGTTCTTGCTTTCTTGTGGAAACGCCTTCCTCTGTTGCTTGCCCATCATGCAAGCTTCACACGGTTCCTTCATTTTTGCAATCGATGGTAGGTGTGCAACCATACGCCTGTGATGCATATCCTTCAGTACAGGGTATCCAATGTGGCAAAATCTCTCATGCCATAGCTTACTTGTGCCCACGTTTGTAGTGGTTGTAAGAGCACACAAATCATACAGGTTGTTCCTCCTTATGCCAATCCCAACAATGTTGTTGTTATTGTCCATAATCTTAGCTCCTCTCTCGTTGAAAGATACTTGATGACCTTGATCAGTTATAGAATCTATTGAAGGTAGATTTCGTTTTATTTGTGGAACATAGAACACATTTGAAAGCTTTCTGATATCGCCATTAGAGTTAATGAAAGAAACCATACCTTCGCCCTCTGCAGGACATCTTGCATTGTTCCCTACCTTTACTATGATAGGTTCCTTTAGAGGCTATAAGGAACTGTAAAGGTCTTTTCTACTCTTCATGTTGTTGGAGTTTATTGATCTCCAAAGTACAGCTAGAAGTAGGTGAAACCCAACAGGACCTAGTTGACTTTTTCACAAACTTGTATGCACAGACCAGTTTTCTTGTAGAGAAAACTGCTCTTTACTCACTTGGAATTTTCAAAACCTATTTCACATACATAAACGAGACTCTAAGAGCTTTCCAATGAGCCAAAGAACACTCAATTTGGATAAGTACACAAGGAGATATGACCTCTGCAAGTTGGAGGTTTAATGGAGACCTTCAGCAGCGATAAAAAACAGAGAACACACACTACTTGCAGAGAGTACTGCTCTCAGCTCACAACTTCAATGATTATGAAAATTTACAGGAAGCAAGTAGACAGTAAGAGCTTTCAAATGAGATATTAAACATGTAATTTGGAAATATAATGAGGTAGATACAAGCTCTGCAATCTCTGCATAAAAAACTACAGCAACATAGAGATACACATATGACTCTTTTGGACATCCCACAAGATCACGACTTTTCTCCTCTTTTTATAGCATGGGAAACTAATCTAAAACCTTCCTAATACATCTAAATTTGTGGTAGACACTTGGATGGAGGTATTACATGACTCAAGTGTTCAAATAAGCAAAGTATTGATGGACTTTGAGAACTAGCCACATCAACCTTCCACTAGAACACCACTGTAGCTCCCTTGTGACTCACTAATTTGACTCACCATATTCTAGAACTCACGTGGTATTTTTGCTACATTTTATGAATAATATGAGCCTTCTTGAAGTATTTGAAGACTTCCCAAAGGTATTTACATAATTTGAAACTTGTACCCTACATAAAACAAATGTTCGCAACATTCTCCCCCTCAAGTTTCAAAGGGTATTTCCTTCATGCCAAGAATATAGTTGAATCTTTGAAGCTTTGGTCCATCCAAGGATTTGGTGAAGATATCTGCAACTTGATCCTTTGTTCCCACAAAAGAAACTTGTACTTCATTGTTTATGGCCTTCTCTCGAACATAATGATAGTGAACCTCTATATGCTTTGTTCTAGCATGAAAAATAGGATTTGAGGTCATATGAATGTTGCTCAAGTTATCCCCATATATTTGTGGTACATCAACCTGCACATTCAAGTCATGAAACAACTTTTTAAACCACATAACCTCAGTAGTAGCCAATGCTAGACCTCTATACTCAGCCTCTATAGAAGATAAAGCAACTCTAGGATGTTTCTTTGAACTCCATGTTAATGTCTTGTTTCCTGCTATTACCACATATCCACTTGTGGATCTTCTGTCATCTTTGCTTCCAGCCCAATCTGCATCACTAAAGACTTTAAGAGTTAGATCCGCATCATGACTATAAAATAATCCTTCGTTCATGGTACCTTTCAAATATCTAAGCACTCTTTTTGCTGCATGCATATGAGGTACTCTAGGTTCATGCATAAACTGTGATAATACTCCCACTGCATAGCATATATCAGGTCTAGTTTTTGTTGCATAAATCAAAGATCCTACCATGGATCTATATGCATTCATATCATGCAACTCATCACCTTCCTTTGCACTCAACTTTACATTACATTCCATTGGAGTAGAAACAAATTTACATTCCTGCATACCAAACCTTTTCAACATATCACATATATACTTTCTCTGTATCAACCACATACCTTCATCGCCATACACAATTTCAATCCCAAGAAAGTATCTAAGCAAACCAAGATCTAAAATTTTAAATTCCTTTCCCAAATTACCTTTTATCTCATCAATTGCTTTTGCATCATTCCCTGTAATCAACAAGTCATCCACATAAATGCATACATAGACACACATGTCATCTACATGTTTTACATAAAGTCAAGGATCAGCATGACTCGCTGTGTATCCTTGCAGCATAAGATACTTTACCAACCTTGCATTCCATGCCCTTGGTGCCTGTTTAAGACCATACAATGCCTTCTTTAACCTGCATACATGATTAGGACATTTTGCATCCACATAACCATCTGGTTGTGACATATACACTTCTTCATTTAACTCACCATTAAGAAAGGCATTCTTTATATCGAGTTGATATATATTCCACCTTTTACTTGCAGCTAAAGCCAACAAAGTTCTCACCGTTGCCATGTTTGCTACTGGACTAAATGTTTCCTCATAGTCCAATCCTTGAGTTTGATTATATCCTTTTGCTACAAGTCTAGCCTTGTATCTTGATACACTACCATCACTATTTCTTTTAATCTTAAAAACCCACTTGCAACCAATTACCTTTTGCTTTGGTGTCTTTGGAACTAAATTCCAAGTCTTGTTATCCTCTAGTGCTTCCATTTCTTCTCTCATTGCTTTCTCCCACTTTTCATCTCCTTTTGCCTCATCATAACATGTGGGTTCATTTTCCTGCTCAACTTTTGTCATAAAAGCATAATGAGTATTCATAAAAGATTCATAAGTATACCTTTGAGGTTGCTTACTCACTCTTGAAGTTCTTCTTACCTTCAACGTAGATGCTCTTCCTTTCTTATTAGGAACCTTTGATGATTCTCCATACTCACATACATCACTAATTTCCTCTCCTTCATCATTAACTTCAACAAGTTTGAGTTTACCTTTACTTTTAACACTTGGAGGTGACTCTTGCCTTAATCTTCCATTGAAAGGTGATCCTCTTTCTTCATCCAAACCACTCCTTTCATCATTTAAACTTCCTGATGGCTGAACTATGCATTCATCTCCTTCAACCACACCTTCTTCATTTTCATCCATGACCTGCAAACAATTCTTATCTGCATACCATGAAAGTGATTCATCAAAGTTTACATCTCTTGACACAACAACCTTATTGGTATGAGGATTATAGCATCTATATCCTCTTTGAGTATCTACATAACCAATAAATATACATTTTTCTGATTTCGCATCAAGTTTAGATCTCACCTCACTAGGTACATGTACATAACATACACAACCAAATACTTTCAAATGACTTACACTTGGTTTCCTTCCATGCCATACCTCATATGGTGTCAAATGATGAACTCCAACAGTCGGAACTCTATGCATAATGTAAACACTTGTGCTAACAGCTTTAGCCCAAAAATAATTAGGCAAACACATATCATTAAGCATGCTTCTAGATGCTTCTGTTATGATTCTGTTTCTTCTTTTTGTGACTCCATTTTGTTGTGGAGTATACCTGCATGTAACTTCTCTTTTGATACCTTCATCATACAAAAAATTAGTAAAAGCTTGAGAGAAATACTCTCCCCCTCCATCAGATCTTAGCTTCTTAATATACCTTCCTGTTTGCTTTTTGACATATGATTTGAACTTCTTGAAACAATCAAAGACCTCACTCTTATGTTTAATGAAATACATAAATGTCATTCTACTATGATCATCAATGAATGATACATAGTACTTATTACCAACCAAGGATGCCTCTTTAGTAGGTCCCCACACATCTATATGTATGAGATCTAGCAAACCATCACTTACATAGCTTGAATGCTTGAAAGGTTGTCTACTCTGCTTACCCATTTGACATGCTTCACAAAGATGCACCATATGTTGCTTAGTAAGATCAGGTAATCCTTCAACAATCCTCTTCTTTGATAGCTCCTTTAACCTGTGTACATTCATGTGTCCAATCCTTTTGTGCCATAGATCAAGCTCTGCTATTCGATGCATACCATAAGAGAAATAATTTGTATGATTTGGGTTTACCTTGAATGTAAACAATCTACCTTGTTTTTGACCTCTAGCAATTAACCTCCTTTGCTTTGGATCCTCAATGAAGCAACGTGCATGATTAAATCTTATTTGCAAACCTTTTTCTACCATTTGACCAACTGACATCAAATTCTTAGTGATCGTTGGCACATAAAGTACATCCTTCAAGCAATTTGTCTTGCTCTTATCCTGCATGACAACATCTCCAACCTGCATAATCTTATGTGTTGTATCATCTCCTGTTTCAACATGACCATTACATGAAGGATTATGCATATTAGAAAACCATGAAGCATCATGTGACATATGGTTAGAACAACCACTATCTACATACCATACATCACTATTGGAATTCATCTTAGTTTCTATATTCATCATAAGAAGAGAATCATAATCATCACTTTTACCTTCAACTGCATAATTTCCTTGTTGTTTACCTCTTCTTGAATAGCCTCCTCTTTGATTACCACCTTGATTATTTTCATTTTGATAACAATCTTTGGCATAGTGTCCATACCTTCCACATATATAGCAATTGTTGTTATCTTCACTCCTTTGTCTTTGATTGTAGTTGTAGTTGCCTCTCGTACCTCTAGCGCTTGATCTTCCTCTTCCTCTTGCATTGAAGAAGCCACTTGAAGTCCCTTGATCATCGCTCCTTCTTCCTCGACCTCTATTTGAACCTCTTCTTCCTCTGTTTCCACCTCTTGATGATCCTACATAAAGAGCTTGTCCTTGAGATCCTTTTTGATTTGAAGTAGAGCCATTTAGATTCATCTCCTCCGTGACCATAAGAGAAACAAGCTGATCAAAGTCTGGTAATTCTCCTCTAACATAAACTGAAGTAATGAATGGTTTCCATCTCTCATCATCCTTGAATCTGTTGAGAGTATGTGCAACCAAGTCGTCGTCCTCCACATGAGCTTGAATTGATCCTAGTTGATCTGCAATCTCTTTAACCTTCAACAAGTAATCATTGACCGATGTCCTTGTATCTTTCTTTATGTTATTCAACTCATTTTTTAGTTGAATCTTCCTTGCTCTTGTACCTATAGCATACAACCTTCCAATGGAAGCCAAACATCTCTACTTGTGTCTAGATCTTGTATGTGTCCTACCATTGAATCTTGAATATTTTGTGATAAAATGAATATAACCCTTTTGTCTCTCTCATTCCAAAGTCTAAACTCCCTCAATTGTTGCTGATTTGGGTCCTCTGGTAATGTGGGTTTGATATCTGTGCCGTCAATCAAATCATACAAGCCTCTACCTTGCAAGTATGTTGTGATTCTAAACTTCCATGCTTGATAATTTGTCTTATCAAGCTTGTCTATTTGTGCATGTTGGTCTCCCATAATACAAATGCTAAACTTCCTCCTTTAAGCCTTCTTTCCAATGTGTGTGATGAGAAGAAATATAATATTTACCTTGTAAATGAGGTATGTGCACCTTTCTTTGCTTGGATGTTGCTTGAGATGCCTCCTTGCGATCTTCTTCTACCTTTGTGTAGTGTTGATGATGAACTGCTTCTTTGATAGCTTCAAATTCTTCATCAAGGTATGATAACCTTCTCCAAGCCTCCAAGTACTTGCTCTGATACCAATGTTGGAGTTTATTGATCTCCAAAGTACAGCTAGAAGTAGGTGAAACCCAACAAGACCTAGTTGACTTTTTCACAAACTTGTATGCACAGACTAGTTTTCTTGCAGAAAAAACTGCTCTTTACTCACTTGGAATTTTCAAAACCTGTTTCCCACACATAAACTAGATTCTAAGAGCTTTCCAACGAGCCAAAGAACTCTCAATTTGGATAAGTACACAAGAAGATATGACCTCTGCAAGTTGGAGGTTTAATGGAGACCTTCAGCAGGGATAAAAAACAGAGAACACACACTACTTGCAGAGAGTACTGCTCTCAGCTCACAACTCCAATGATTATGAAAATTTACAGAAAGCAAGTAGACAGTAAGAGCTTTCAAATTAGATATTAAACATGTAATTTGGATATATAATGAGGTAGATACAAGCTCTGCAATCTCTGCATAAAAAACTACAGTAGCATAGAGATACACATATGACTCTCTTGGACATCCCACAAGATCATGACTTTTCTCCTCTTTTTATAGCATGGGAAACTAATCTAAAACCTTCCTAATACATCTAAATTCGTGGTAGACACTTGGATGGAGGTATTACATGACTCAAGTGCTCAAATAAGCAAAGTATTGATGGACTTTGAGAACTAGCCACATCGACCTTCCACTAGAACACCACTGCAGCTCCCTTGTGACTCACTAATTTGACTCACCATATTCTAGAACTCACGTGGTATTTTTGCTACATTTTATGAATAATATGACCCTTCTTGAAGTATTTGAAGACTTCCCAAAGGTATTTACATAATTTGAAACTTGTACCCTACATAAAACAAATGTTCGCAACACATGTGACGAGATGCACCACTATCCAACACCCGTGAGTCATTTGTTCCTGAATCTTCAGTTGAGGATCACACCTCCTCTATTGTAAAAAATAACTCAAGCTTTGTTTGTGCTGTGTTGGCAGACTCCTTGCCCTTGCCACCTTTTGAAGAGCCACTCTTCTCTTCTGCCTTCTTGATGTGACAGTCTTGAATTCTGTGTCCTTTCTTCTTGCAGTGGAAACACTCTCCCTTGAACTTCTTTTTGTCGTTCTTCTTTTTGCCTCCATCTTTTGAAGAGTCTATTTTGCCTCCTTTGGCATTTGCTATCAATGCAGCATCTTCTTTGCAACCACCACTCCTTGCCTTGAGCCGCATCTCCTCCTCCATGAGTAAGGCACTGAATTCTTCAAAAGTTAGTGGTTGAGGTCTAATTTGAGTGTTAAGAGTAGTTACCAAACCATCAAACTTAGGTGGACAGATTTGAAGACAATGTCGAGCTAGCTCCTCACTTGACTTTTGAACACCTTCTCCTGCCATTTGATCTCGTAGATTCTTTATGTGAGTGATAAACACCTCTACAGTCTCCCCATCAGTAAATCGTTCTGCTACAAGTTGATTCTTCAAGTTCTGAATCCCTGTCTGATTACGAGTTTCATATTGATTTCTCAATATGTTCCATGCTTCACATGCCTTCGTAGCATGCTGAATGAGAGTCAGAACACTATCCCAAGTACTTGTCACTAGAGCATAGAGTGCATCTGCATCTCTACAATTCCAAGCACGTAGAAGATCAGCATCAAGAGGAATCATTCGACCAGGATTATTTGGATCAGGTCTTTCTTGGGGCTCATGATCAGTCCCAAGAGTAGTCTCCAAAAGCTCATATGAATCAAGGATAAAAGTGATTTTAAACTTCTAGAGGGTGTAGTTCGTACCATCAATTTTACCTTCTGTGAAGGCTGGTGGTCGTATCTGCAACGTTGGGATGACCGGCATCATTGCTGCTCCTGCTTGTGCGCAACCTACTCCTGTTGATGAACCACCTTGACCCCTACTCGTAAATGATGACGCACCGCTTGACATCTTCTCTCTTTTGTCGTTCAGACCTCTGCAACCTTTGCATTTCTACTTCTACACCACTCAGAGCCTCTTGAGCTCTGATACCATGTAAGAAAAAAAATAGCACGAATAGACTTGTAGACAGAGTTGAGAGAAAAACACAGCCAAAGATAGATGCAGACTAAGAGATAGAGAACTCAAATTCTCAGATTGCCAAGCGTAATGCAATTACAATGATGGTGTTGTCCACCCATGCGCTCCCGCTATGGAGCTTAGATGGTGATCTAGACAGACTCTAGATGAAGGGCTTACTAGTGTGCAGTCACTACAAGGAATACGGGCATATAGCGAAGGTTAAGGCGACATAATTTTGTCACTATAAAATTGCAACATGCGTCGTAATTAGTGTCGTGTGCGGACCGTCGATTAAACGACGCATAACACGATGGTTTTTGCGACTTGTGACGCAAAGGGAATGCGACGCTCCCATAGAGTGTCACTAAAACGATGCTATTTAAAAGCATCACATAAGCGACGCTTTTCTGCATCGCGTAGGCGACGATGCTTGTCGTCGCATAAGCGACGCTAAAAGATGTCGCTTATGCGACGACGAATAGCATCGCTTACACGACGGTCTGTTGACGGACAAAAATTAAAACGTTGGAGGCTCTTCGATCGGCATTTTCACGCATCCGATCGAAGAGCTCTCCAACATTCGCAATTGCGCTGCACTTATGAGCTGAAGCAAGTATATGCAGAATTGTTATTTTGCCTAAGCTCTCTCTTATTGTTTCCCTCTCTCTCTATTTCTCTCTTTCTACATCTTTCTCTCTTTGAACTCTCTCTCTCTCTCTCTCTCTCTCTCTCTCTCTCTCTCTCTCTCTCTCTCTCTCTCTCTCTCTCTCTCTCTCTCTCTCTCTCTCTCTCTCTCTCTCTCTCTCTCTCTCTCTCTCTCTCTCTCTCTCTCTCTCTCTCTCTCTCTCTCTCTCTCTCTCTCTCTCTCTCTCTCTCTCTCTCTCTCTCTCTCTCTCTCTCTCTCTCTCTCTCTCTCTCTCTCTCTCTCTCTCTCTCTCTCTCTCTCTCTCTCTCTCTCTCTCTCTCTCTCTCTCTCTCTCTCTCTCTCTCTCTCTCTCCTTTCTCTGTTTATTGCAAGTTATTCAAGAAGCTAACCAAGCAAAAAGTATGGCTAACAATTGTAAGTACAATTTCTATTCTTTGTAGATCATTTGAATTGTGTTATTTTCATTACATAGCATACTCACACTTATTGATATGCACTTACACACTTATACATGATGAAGATGCACTTTCACACATATACACATATACACATGCACATACACACACATATATACATGCAGATACATGTGCACATACACTTAGACATACACACATATACACATGCATATGCACAAACATTCCTTCAACCACATAAAAAGACTTACATGCATGCATTATTGCATGTGTATATATATATATATATATATATATATATATATATATATATATATATATATATATATATATATATATATATATATATATATATATATACACACACACATTAACATATATGCAAATACATGTATATGCACATCCACATGCATGCGCATTCACATGCATGCACATGGATGCAAATGGAAATGCATCCATATACACATGCATGTTTCATACATATACACATGCATATACATACACATGCATATACATATACACATATACATATACACACATATACATATACATGCATATACATATACACACACATACATATACATGCATATACATATACACACACATACACAAGAACATGCACATACTCATACACACATATACACTTATACATGCACATGCACACACATACATATACACACACATACACATCACATACATACATATACACACACATACATACACTCTTAGGTACACACATATGAATGAATTATATAATTAAAGTATTAAAACACATATACACATGCACACACACATGCACATAGCTACATATACACATATACATGCACATACACACACATACACATAGAGTTATACATATACATTCATATACATATACACACACATACACAAGAACATGCAAATATTGATACACACATATACACTTATACATGCACATGCACATACATACATATACACACATACACATGCACATACATACATATACACACACATACATATCACTTAGGTACACACATATGAATGAATTATATAATTAAAGTATTAAAACACATATACACATGCACACACACATGCACATACCTACATATACACATATACATGCACATACACACACATACACATAGAGTTATACATATACATGCATATACATATACACACACATACACAAGAACATGCACATATTGATACACACATATACACTTATACATGCACATGCACATACATACATATACACACACATACACATGCACATACATACATATACACACACATACATATACACTTAGGTACACACATATGAATGAATTATAAAATTAAAGTATTAAAACACATACACATGCACATACCTACATATACACATATACATGCACATACACACATATACACATAGAGTTATACATATAGATGCATATACATATACACACACATACACATGCACATGCACATACTCATACACACATATGCACGTATACATGCACATACATACATATACACACACATACATATACACTTAAGTACACACATATGAATGATTTATATAATTAAAGTATTAAAACACATACACACATGCACACACATGCACATACCTACATATACACATATACATGCACATACACACACATACACATAGAGTCATACATATACATGCATATACAATACACACACATACGCATGCACATGCACATGCACATACTCATACACACATATACACTTATACATGCACATGCACATACATACATATACACACACATACACATGCACATACATACATATACACACACATACATATACACTTAAATACACACATATGAATGAATTATATAATTAAAGTATTGAAACACATATACACATGCACACACATGCACATACCTACATATACACATATACATGCACATACACACATATACACATAGAGTCATACATATACATGCATATACATATACACATACATACATACACATGCATATGCACATACTCATACACACATATACACTTATACATGCACATGCACATACATACATATACACACACATACACATGCACATACATACATATACACACACATACATAATTAAAGTATTAAAACACATGCTTAATATAAACAATAATAACAATCGATAGAACAAAACTCTTCATTACTTAATACCATACACACAATTCAAAACATAACTGAAATGAAAAATATATAGATAATATATATATATATATATATATATATATATATATATATATATATATATATATATATATATATATATATATATATATATATATATATATATATATATATATGTGTATATATATATATATATATATATATATATATATATATATATATATATCAATGTAAATACATATAATCCAATGTCATAATCAACTAAAATCCTAATCATCATCATCATGATCATCATCATCATCAGCAATATCATGATCATCCTAATCTTCCTCATCCTCATCGTCATGATCACCCTATGACGATCGAGATCGTCCCTCCTGTGTCTGTCTCTCCACCTCATCCATATTTGTCTCTCCATAATACTCCTGTATTACATATAACAAACAAAAATAAATAAAATAATTAAACCATTCATAAAAACAAAATAATTATATAAAATTTAAAAATACTCACAAAGGCATCAGGATGATCTTGCATATACTGGCCCAAACGCCGATATCCAAAATGTGAAGCATACTTGATCTCATGTTTCGTAGGATATCGGCCATAATCCTTCCGCTGCAATGAAACAAATAAAAAACATTAGTTGCTTGCATTTTAACTAAAATAAAAAATATACTCACAATAACACATATACTTACAAATGTAGCTAAGGCGTATTCAAGAAAAATGGGAATTACACAGGATTTTGAGACACTTCTTTGTGTCCCAATGTTTTAGTTTTTGACTCATTCACAAACTACAACATGTTGTTATCTCTTGATTGAAGTATATTAAACTGACACTTTAATATTAATGCGTATTTTATTAAAAATGGGGTATCAAGGTGGGGCTCAAACTTAAGAAGTTAACATAATAAGTAATATAAATGGGACTTGAATAATTCCCAAATTTCTTGAATAGGTCTTAGCTATAAAACCATTATGGCCCATTTGGCTTAGGTGCGATGTGTGGCCCGACTCCACTCTCTTCTTTGCAGCAGCCTGTTTATTCAAGAAAAAAAATACATAAATTAAATGTAAAAAATTACTAAAATATATAAAAATTATAAATATACTTTTTGTGTACCTTCTGCTGAGGAAATGACTCCTGAAGATGTAGCTGACTACGAAAAAACTGCCATGTCTCAGGTGGTATGTTAGCTCGTCTCTTATTTTTTTCGACCATACAATATCTCTTGTTAATTTAATCTCAAACAGAAAAAAAAATAAGAATACATACAAATATATACACACATACACATACACATATACATGCAAACATATACGCATACATATATGTATACATATACACATATACATACATATAACATAAACACACATATACATATCCACATATATACGTACACACACATGCATGCATATACACTCATTCATACAAAATACATGCATTTATCCCACAATAATGTGTAGTTGTGTATATGTGAATATGTGTGTATGTGTAAATGTGTATATGTGAATATGTGTGTATGTGTAAATATGTATATGTGAATTTTTTGTGTATGTAGATAATCAGATTATTAATATCAAATACCATTATTTGTAGATTCTAATCAATCAAATGGAACTCCACCACCGTCTCCTCATCGTGCAACGACTTTATATTGTAAGTATATCAAATATTTAATTTTAAATATATTTGATGGATACATAACTTATATTTTTTTTGTTTCTTATTATGTGCAGATTCTGATCAATCAGAGGGTACTCCACCACCTCCTACCCATGCAACTACTTCACATGTGTCCTCCGATAGGAATTATGATGAATTTTACTATGAAGAGCATATTATATGTTGGTGTAACTCTTGTTATGGCATGTATCGAAGACCACGATTGGAATGTATTGAACATGAGGCTGAGTATGGTACTTTTGAGCGTGCACCATCACCTAGTCAACATGATAATGCTTGGGTATGTATTTTTCTATATATATTAATGTCATTATTTTATTTAAAAACCATATATAAAATCAAATTATTGTTGATATACAGGAATACTTGCTCGATGATGATAATGATGATGATTTTTTTCATAATGTTAATATACCTTGTACACGTCATGGACTTGTTGTTCATCAATTACAAGCAGAGGTTTCTAGAAATCCTCTACCTCCTGGTTTAGAGAATGAAACGGCTGGAGATTATCCATTGCCAAGTCGTGATCATTCTTTAGTACAAACATATGATAGAAGAAGATATGGAGGATGGAATAGAGAACCACTTCCTTTAGATGGAGAGGTTTTCAACTTTTGGGATAATCGCTATATGATTGCTCCATCCACTATTACTAATGTTGGTCATGGTCTCTTTATTGTAGAGGATTTGTATGTGCCTCCGAACTCTGAAGTCACTCTTATGTCATTTTGTGGTCCTATATATGGATGGGGAGATTGGTATCGACTTTCACGTTATGTTCAAAGCATGAGTACTTATGGAATATGCTTGAACGCAGCATCCCTTACTAGTAGAAGGATTTTACATGCAAAAATGAAAGATTATATATTGATGGAAGACCTTACACACATGGAAATATAGCAGGTTTAATAAATAGTAGTCGAGGGTTACATAATCGTTCAAGGACTAATTGCACATTTGAGGAGCGTGAAAATAGTCATGAATCACCATACATGAGTAGAGATGTATCAAGATACATAGTTGTCAATACTATTACTACATTACATGCTGGTGATGAACTATTAGTGAATTATGGATGGCGTAGACCTCCAAGAGCACCTTTTAGCTAGAGAGAATAAAAATTTTCTATCCATATTTAATAAGTTATATACTTAATTTTATATTTGAAGTTTACTTTTTATTCATTTATGGAATACTAATGAGTTTTATTTATATGTGTAGATTCCAACGTCTGATGTTGATGATATTCGTCCATCCACAGCATTCATAATTACCAATAAGACCTCATTTATCAGAAGCTTCCATGAGGAGGCTACGCAAAACTAATCCTGTGCAATATGCAAAGTTGAAAGATCTATATTCAAAAGACGATAAAGTACAAGATTTGTGTGACAATGATGAAGATGATGGCATGGCAGATTTTATTGAGGATTGGTATCAAAATGACAGTGAGAGAATTGATATTTCTAAAAATGAGAAATATCTTCGAGAGGAATGTCTAAAGCATGTATATGAAGGAATTCGTTTGACACGACTAAGTGCGAGCTTACTTATTCTCAACCTTCAAAATAGTTTTGGATGGAGTAATGTATCTGTTTCGACACTATTAAGGTATAATTTTCAATTTTCTATCTATTTATATATATATGCATATATATATATATATATATATATATATATATATATATATATATATATATATATATATATATATATATATATATATATATATATATATATATATATATATATATATATATGCAGGTTTTTATTCTTACTTTAGATAAGGTAAGAACAAGAACTTGAATTGAATGGACACTTTTTGTCCGTGCATCTTTTAAAACTATTAATGCATCTTTCAAAATATTCGCAAAAAATTTGATTGTTTGGATGGCAGGATACGATTGTTTGTTTTGGAGGATATGAAGTATGTACCTTCATTGAATGATTTGTCGATTCACACACATGTTCAGTTTGAAAGTGTGAGAAGGGGATTCATAATTGTTATTCAAAGGATTTGGCACTATTTATAGGCCATACAATGGTGACCTAGATGAATCGCATGCACAGAGGTTACTCAAGATAGAGCAATCTGATTATAATGGACTAGTGCCAGTAGGATTCCTAGGGTATGCAGTTAACCTCTTGCATGTCATAAACCTGAAGTTCTTTGAATAAGCTGTATAAAAGTGATCCTCTCAAGTCACCATGATTTCCACTTTGTATCCTAAAGTTCAGATGCTCATCATTGACATGCAAGAGGTTTACTACATACCCCAGAAATCCTGCTCTATCTTGAGTAACCTCTGTGCATGTGATTCATCCAGGTCACCATTGTATGGCCTATAAACAGTGCCAAATTCTTTGAATAACAATTATAAATCCGCTTCTCACACTTTCAAACTAAACATATGTGTGAATCAACAAATCATTCAATGAAGGTACATACTTCATATCCTCCAAAACAAACAATCGTATCCTACCATCCAAAACAATCAAATTTTGCGCGAATATTTTGAAAGATGCATTAATAGTTTTAAAAGATGTGCGGACAAAAAGTGTCCATTCAATTCAAGTTCTTGTTCTTACCTTATCTAAAGTAAGAATAAAAACCTACATGTATATATGTATATTTATTTATTTACCTTTTCTAATATATCTTTTTTTGATAAACTTACAAGTTATTATCTGAAAAGTTTTTACCAAGTCAAAATATTCTTCCTACCTCACATGATGAAATGAAGAAGATAATCAACATCTTGGTATAGATTATCAATGTATACATGCATGTCCTAATGATTGTATTTTATATAGAGGTGAATATGAAAACTCTTTGACATGTCCCAAATGTCAATCTCCTCGATATAAGGGTGAAGAAGGTAAAATCCCAAAAAAGGTATTGAGACATTTTCCATTGGCTCCACGGATTAGACATATGTTTCAAAGCCCCGAATTATCAAAGCTTTTGACTTGGGGACATGATCACAAAAGTACTGATGGAATAATCAGAATTCCTCATGATAGTGTTGGTTTTCAGCATATTGATTATACATGGCCTGAATTTGCACAAAATCCACAGAATCTAAAGTTAGGAGTTGCATTAGATGGGGTTAATCCATTCTCCATGAAATCCAATAAATGGTCAACATGGCCAGTGGTAGTCATAAACTATAATACTTCCGCCATATCTTAGCATTAAAAAGGAACATTTAATGCTTTCACTTTTAATCCCAGGCAAAAGACAAGTTAAAGATATGAATGTATATCTTGCTCCTCTCATTGACGATCTTCAAGAGTTATCGAGAGGTATTAATGTCATTGATGTATCGAAAAGCATCAATGAAAGACATATTACGATTCGTGGTATTGTGGCTTGGACTATTCACGATTTTCCTGGATATGGTGTTTGTTCAGGTATTGATGTAATTTTTTTATTCAATATGCATGTAAAAAATTATGATTTAATCTAATTATATTTTTATCAATTTCTATGATGCAGGAATATCTACTAAGGGTTATAAAGCTTTTCCATATTGTGGTGATTGGTTGAGATCAATCTATAGTAAGAATCTCAACAAAAAAATTTATCTTCGACATCGACGATTCTTGCCTGATGATCATCCATTAAGATCTAAAAGAGAAGCGATACATTTTAATGGAAAGCTTGAAACAGGTCAGTATCCAAAACCTATGACGCCGATGGATTGGTATAAAAAATGGACAGATGGACCTCTAATGGATCCAGAAGCAGAAATCTTCAGTAATGATTCAGATAATGAGTATGTGAACAGAGGTAAATGAAAATTGGCACTCGTAGAGAACATATCAATATGGTATTCTTTGGAGTATTGGAAAGAGTTAAAAGTATGTCATCTTCTTGATCCTATGCATATATTCAAAAATATTGGTTATTCACTATGGCAGCATCTTCTTGGACTAAAAGATACCACAGCATCAAGGAATGATTTGAAAGATCAAAAATCCAAACCAAAGTTATGGCCAGTTTTTGATAGACATCAACAAGAAACGACTTATGCATCTGCTCCTTGGGTACTTACAACAAAAGAGATGCAGACTATCAACAATAGAATTCAATTGACTAAGACTCCTACAGGATATGGAGCATCGTTTCAAAACATGTTTACTATGGATGATAAGAGCTTATCTGGGTTAAAGACCCATGACTGGCATAACTTTTTGAAACATATTTTACCTTTTGTTATCGATGGATGTACAACGAAAGGAGTACGAGATGTGATATATCGTCTTGTATCACTTATAAGGTAATTATGATACTTTTATATTTAATATGTATGAATATTGGATATCTTTTATTTTTTAATTAACTTCTTTATAATTGTTTTTATGATATGTATAGGTGGATTACATCCAAAGAGATCAATAAAAACTCGATCCGACAAAAAAAAACGTGAATGCAAAGAGCTACTATGTTTGATGGAAAAAAACTTCCTACTTCATTTTTTGATATTCAGGTTCATTTATTAGTCCATCTTGTAGATGAGATAGAGATTGCAGGTGTTGTCAACACTCAATGGATGTTTTGGGTCGAGCAATATATGGGAATACTAAAAGGTTATGTGCGACAAAGAGCAAAACGAGAAGGATCCATGGCAAAGGTTTGGATGCTTGAAGAGTGCATGTATTACGTTAGTGAGTACCTTGAAAGAGTTCATGAAGAAGCTCCACCTGCATGGACCAACGAGTCTTCTTCAAAAATAACACATGAGGTATTATCAGGTAAGGGGGTTCCATTTTTATTTAAAATTTCAAGAAAAAAATGATGTTTCTACTTTTGTAGCATATAATAGTGAATGCATGCAAGCATTCCTTAGCGAGTACGAAGAGCTTCAAAGTCTTCGAAGTAAAAGGCAAAAAAACAAAAGATCTAGATGTAATCTCGATAATAATGAGATTACAGATATACCTTCTTTCACGGATTGGCTATATAGTCGTTTGCAACACGCCAACGCAAATAATGAAGAAATATCAGATGAGCAAAGAGAGTTAATGATAGGTTGTGAAAAAAGGTAATTTTATTAAAATAATATTTTATTTTATTCATATATGTATGTTAGTTTCTATTTACTAATTGAATTTATTTTGCAGGCTCGAATGTTCACTAATATGTGGGCTTTTGGATAGCATATTAGAATCAAAGCCATTGATTCTTTACGTAAAACAGAGGATTCTAGTGTTGTTGCTTCTTTCAAGCAACTATCACATGCTAGTTCAAAAGACACGAACTTTATAGATAGCGAACTTGGTTACGTAGGAGCTATTGTTGGTATCTACAAAATTTCATTTTGTACATTCAAACAGGTAGAAAAAAAGTTTATATATATTTTTTTAGAGTTAGTTATTTTTTTAAGCACCTAATAATGGGTTTTTGTTGTTTTATATTTTGATAGGTCATTTTGAAGGTTGATTGGTTTCGAGCGGAGTATAAAGGTAGTAATTCCACATTAAGAAAGGAATTATCTGGGTTTTGGGCAATTGATTCTTCCAAGGTAATGCGATCTACTAAAGACCCATATATTCTTCCTAGGCATATTGAACAAGAATTTTTTTATAAAAACCCAGATGCTCATCCTTGGTGGCAAGTCATTCATGTGCAACCTAGAGGTAGGTCATTGTTTGAAGAGTTTATTGTTAGAGAGATCGAAGAAAGTCCTCTTGATGATTCAGCATCAGATACTGATACATCAACATCTAAAGTAGAAATTAGAATCATTATACGTGATAATGATACTAATCTTTTTGATGAAGAGGATAATTCTCTACATGTTGATTCTACTGATGAGGAAGAGGAATTACTAGAAATAGATATTGATGTGATTCATGAGAGCATAGATTTAACAATAGAAGAAATAAATGAAATCAATAAGGATAATGAAGATGAGACTATATTGATGTCTTACCAAAATGATGGCAATAATGAAAACATATGAGCATATTAGATAGTAAATTCTACTCTAGTTATCGATCAATAACGTGAAGCTTCTGAATGGATATCAGATAATAGATTTTTTCATTAACTTGAATAACAATGAATCCTACTAGAGAGATGAAATCATGTTCTTCTAAGTTAGAACATGAAGCTCGGGGGTATGCCTAATTATTTTATATATAGCTTTATCTTCGAGGAGCAAATTTTTATCATGTATGTATGCATATATGTGTGTATTCATGTATATTATATGTATACATATGTTAGTATGCATATATATGTATTTCATGTATATGTATGTGTCACTTGAGACAGAGTTTGGGACAGGATGGTCGCTTAAGTGGTGTCTAAAAGAGATGCGGACACTTATGGATCATCATCGCGATAATGCACGGTATGCACTGCTTTTATGTATATATATGTGGATATGAGTATGTGTGTTTATGCATGTATGTATGTATATGAGAGAGAGAGAGAGAGAAAAGAGTGAGACTAGAGGTATATATACACGCATACACACACATATACATCATACATGCACATTTACACACATATACATATTCATGCTTATTTATACATACACACACATAGATGCACATTTTTACACACACATACACATGCAATGTTACACGCATATAATGAATACACATAGACACATGCACATACTCACATACACGTACACATACTCACATACACATACACATGCATAATCATATGTACACACACATAGACTCATATAATCATATTTACATGCATATATACATATACACATGCATATATACACACACAACACATGCATATGCACATATAGATACACATACATACACACAACATGCATACGCATAAATAAATTAATTAATTAATAAATCCTATTTCAAAAATCCTAAATTGAAAACACTGATTTCAATATTAGGGTTTTAAAATCCCTAATTTAAAAACTCTAATTCAACCTTTTAGCCATATGTTTGAAGTATATGTACACCTCTGACGTCCTACTAGAGAGATGTCTCTCCTCCCAACCTTATGCCTCTATATACAGCTACTCACATCAACGAGGATCATAATATATGTAAAGATATATACACATCATGTAGATAGGATACATAAATATAAAATGGAGTAGATATAGTATGCATCACACATACATGCCTAAATGCACACATAAATATATATATACATACTAATATATTTACATGTACACATTTACACATAGACATATATACATATATACATGTACACATCACATATACATGCCTACATGCACACATAAACATATATATACATGCATACATATTTACATATACATATTTACACATAGACACATATACATATATACATGTACACAATTATAAACACTTGCATATATTACATGAATACATGAATATTTTAAATAAATGCATATGCATATATACACATATGCATATTTAACACATGTATACGTATTTTTTATCCCTCTCATCATGCTCACTACAAAAACAAAAAACATAATGTAAATAAAACATAAGATATTTATTTCAATTTATATGTAAAACTTTTACATACTTCCACGGTAAGTGGACAAAGCGCAGGTAAGAGTCGCATAGTGCCCGCATTCTTCTCTTGAAATCCAATCCATTCCCTATGTACACAATGTTCCCCTCTGGCTCTATGTCGCACTCTAGTCCTAAGGTGCCTATGCATGTCCTCATAGGCAACTCTACTCTGCTATCACGATTTGGAGCTGTTATAGGTGTCCTGAAAATAGATAGATAGAAATAAATAAAAATATGTGTTATAATATCATTAAAAAAGTTTATGAAAAAAGAAACATACCTATGAGCAGATAGCTCTCTTCCTGCATGTGGAGCCGCAGATGAGCCCTCGTCTGATCGATGGGTAAGCATCTGGACCATATAATCCAGCTCCTCATCAGACACCTCTGAGTAATCACGCATTATGGCCCCTAGAGTATCAGACGGAACTCTTGCTCTCATAAGACTTTTTATGAGAGTGAGTTTCGCCTTTCTCTCTCTACTGGGATCCATAATACCTAACATATAAAACAAAATGGTTAGAAATCAATATATATACATGTACATATGTAAGTGTGTATGCATTAAGTATGTGTATGTATGCATGTGTGTGTGTATGTATGTGCGTGTATGTGTGTGTATGTGTGTATGCATGTGTATGTGTGTGTATGCATCATTATGTGTATATATGTCTATGTGTGTATGTGTGTGTATATGTGTGTCTGTATGTATGTGTATATGTGAGTGTGTATGTATGCATGTATGTATGTATGTATGTATGTATGTATGTATGTATGTATGTATGTATGTATGCATATGCATATGCATTATGTATGTATATATATGCATTTATGTGTATGTGTGAGTATGTCTCTCTATGTGTGTGTATACATATATGTGTGTATGTATGCATATATGTGTGTATGTGTGTGTATATGTGTTTGTATGTGTGTATGTGTGTATGCATGTTTATGTGTGTGTATGCATCATTATGTGTGTAAGTGTCTATGTGTGTTTGTGTGTGTGTTTGTGTGTGTGTTTGTGTGTGTGTATGTGTGTGTGTGTGTGTCTATGTGTATGTGTCTATGAGTAAGTATGTGTCTATGAGTAAGTATGTGTTTATGTGTATGTATGTATCTATGTGTGTGTATGTGTCTATGTGTGTATGTGTATGCATGTATGTATGCATATGTGTGTGTATGCATGTGTATGTGTGTGTATGCATCATTATGTGTGTATGTGTCTATGTGTGTATGTATATGTGTGTGTTGCCTATGTGTATGTGTGTGTGTCTATGAGTGTGTATGTGTTTAGGTATATGTATGTATCTATGTGTGTGTATGTGTCTATGTGTGTATGTGTATGCATGTATGTATGCATGTGTGTATGCATCATTATGTGTGTATGTCTCTATGTCTGTATGTTTGTGTGTGTGTATATGTGTGTGTGTATGTGTATGTGTCTATGTGTATGTGTCGCTATGCATCTATGAGTGTGTATGTGTCTATGTGTGTGTATGTGTATATGTGTGTGTGTGTCTATGTGTGTAGGTGTATGCATGTATGTATGCATATGTGTGTATGTGTGTGTATGCATTATGTATGCATATGTGTGTGTATGCATTATGTATGCATATGTGTGTGTATGCATTATGTATGTGTATGTATGCATGTATGTATGTATGCATATGCATATGCATTATGTATGTATATATATGCATGCATGTGTATGTGTGAGTATGTCTCTGTATGTGTGTGTATGCATATATGTTTGTATTAATGCATATATGTGTGTATGTGTGTGTATATGTGTTTTTATGTGTGTATGCATGTGTATGTGTGTGTATGCATTCTTATGTGTGTATGTGTCTATGTGTGTTTGTGTGTGTGTATATATGTGTGTGTGTGTGTCTGTGTATGTGTGTGTGTCTATGAGTGTGTATGTGTTTATGTGTATGTATGTATCTATGTGTGTGAATGTGTCTATGTGTGTATGTGTATGCATGTATGTATGCATGTGTATGTGTGTATGCATCATTATGTGTGTATGTGTCTATGTGTGTATGTGTGTGTGTATATGTGTGTGTGTATCTATGTGTATGTGTGTGTGTCTATGAGTGTGTATGTGTTTATGTGTATGTATGTATCTATGTGTGTGTATGTGTCTATGTGCGTATGTGTATGCATGTATGTATGCATATGTGTGTGTATGCATATGTATGTGTGTGTATGCATCATTATGTGTGTATGTGTCTATGTGTGTATGTTTGTGTGTGTGTATGTGTATGTATCTATGTGTATGTGTCGCTATGCGTCTATGAGTGTGTATGTGTTTATGTGTGTGTATGTGTCTATGTGTGTGTATGTGTCTATGTGTGTATGTGTGTGCATGTATTTATGCATATGTGTGTATGTGTGTGTATGCATTATGTATGCATATGTGTGTGTATGCATTATGTATGTGTATGTAAGCATGTGCATTATGTATGCATGTAAGTATGTATGTATGCATATGCATATGCATTATGTATGCATATGCATATGCATTATGTATGCATATGCATATGCATTATGTATGCATATGCATATGCATTATGTATGCATATGCATATGCATTATGTATGCATATGTGTGTATGTGTGTGTATGCATTATGTATGTGTATGTAAGCATGTGCATTATGTATGCATGTAAGTATGTATGTATGCATATGCATATGCAATATGTATGCATGTATGTATATGTGTGTGTATGTCTCTCTATGTGTGCGTATGCATATATGTGTGTGAATGTGTGTATACATGGGTCTGTATGTGTGTATGCATGTGTATGTGTGTGTATGCATCATTATGTGTATGTGTGTGTATATGTGTGTGTATATGTGTGTGTATGTGTGTGTCTATGTGTATGTGTGTGTATCTATTAGTATGTATGTGTTTATGTGTGTATGTGTCTATGTGTGTATGTGTCTATGTGTGTATGTGTATGTGTCTGTGTGTGTGTGTGTATGTATCTATGCATGTGCATTATGTATGCATGTAATTATGTATGTACATTGTATGCATATGCATATGCATTATGTATGCATGTATGTGTTTATGTGTGTATGTCTCTCTATGTGTGTGTGTATGCATATATGTGTGTATGTGTGTATGTGTGTGTATATGTGTCTGTATGTGTGTATGCATGTGTATGTGTGTGTATGCATGTGTATGTGTGTATGTGTCTATGTGTGCATGTGTGTGTGTATATGTGTGTGTGTGTGTGTCTATGAGTATGTGTGTGTATCTATGAGTGTGTATGTGTTTATGTGTGTATGTGTCTATGTGTGTGTATGTGTCTATGTGTGTATGTGTATGCATGTATGTATGCATATGTATGTGTATGCATGTATATGTGTGTGTATGCATCATTATGTGTGTATGTGTCTATGCCTGTATGTGTTTGTGTATATGTGTGTGTATGTGTGTGTGTCTATGTGTATGTGTCACTACGCGTCTATGAGTGTGTATGTGTTTGTGTGTGTATGTGTCTATGTGTGTGTATGTGTCTATGTGTGTATGTGTCTGCGTGTGTATGTGTATGCATGTATGTATGCATAGGTTTGTGTATGTGTGTGTATGCATTATGTATGCATATGTGTGTGTATGCATTATGTATGTGTATGTATGCATATGCATTATGTATGCATATGTATGCATGTATGTGTATTTGTGTATGTCTCTCTATGTGTGTGTGTATGCATATATGTGTGTGTATGTGTGTATGTGTGTGTGTATATGTGTGTCTATGTGTGTATGCATGTGTATGTGTGTGAATGCATCATTATGTGTGTATGTGTGTATGTGTCTATGTGTGTGTGTGTATATATGTGTGTATGTGTGTGCACGTCTATGTGTATGTGTGTGTGTCTATGAGTGTGTATGTTTGGATGTGTGTGTGTATGAATGTGTGTCTATGAGTGTGTATGTTTGGATGTGTGTGTGTATATGTGTGTCTATGTGTGTATGCATGTGTATGTGTGTGAATGCATCATTATGTGTGTCTATGAGTGTGTATGTTTGGATGTGTGTGTGTATATGTGTGTCTATGTGTGTATGCATGTGTATGTGTGTGAATACATCATTATGTGTGTATGTGTCTATGTGTGTATGTGTTTATGTGTGTGTATATGTCTATGTGTGTATGTGTATGCATGTATGTATGCATATGTGTGTGTATGCATTATGTATGCATATGTGTGTGTATGCATTATGTATGTGTATGTATGCATGTGCATTATGTATGCATATGCATTATGTATGTGTATGTATGCATGTGAATTATGCATGCATATGTGTGTGTATGCATGTAAGTATGTATGTTTGTACGCACATGCATATGCATTATGTATGCATATGTGTGTGTATGCATGTAAGTATGTATGGATGTACACATATGCATATGCATTATGTATGCATGTATGTGTATGTGTGTGCATGTCTTTCTATGTGTGTGTATGCATATATGTGTGTGTATGTGTGTATGTGTGTATGTGTGTATGTGTGTATGTGTGTATGTGTGTATGTGTGTATGTGTGTATGTGTGTATGTGTGTATGTGTGTATGTGTGTATGTGTGTATGTGTGTATGTGTGTGTGTATTTCTGTGTGTGTATGTGTGTGTGTATGTGTGTGTATGTGTTTGTGTGTATGTATCTATGTATGTGTGTATGTGTGTGTATATGTATGTGTATATGTGTGTGCATGTGTATGCATTATGTGTGCATGTGTGTATGCAACATTATTTGTGTATGTGTGTATATGTGTGTGTATTTGTGTGTATGTGTGTGTGTGTGTGTGTCTATGTGTATGTGTGTGTGTGTGTCTATGTGTGTATATGTGTGTGTGTATGCATATGTATGTGTGTGTAAGTGTGTGTGTGTGTACGCATACCTTGCTGTTGGTAGATGCGGCTCTCTCTCTCTCTCTCTCTCTCTCTCTCTCTCTCTCTCTCTCTCTCTCTCTCTCTCTCTCTCTCTCTCTCTCTCTCTCTCTCTCTCTCTCTCTCTCTTCTCTCTCTCGCTCTCTCTCTCTCTCTCTCTCTCTCTCTCTCTCTCTCTCTCTCTCTCTCTCTCTCTCTCTCTCTCTCTCTCTCTCTCTCTCTCTCTCTCTCTCTCTCTCTCTCTCTCTCTCTCTCTCTCTCTCTCTCTCTCTCTCTCTCTCTCTCTCTCTTCTTGCTCGCGTCCAAATACCGGCACAAATGTGCCGGGAGAAATCAATTTTTTTTTTTACATTCCAAAGCGTCGCATATATGACACTTTGTAGTTTGCCAACGTCGCTAATCCCATCGCTAGCCAGCGACGAGATTTGCGACACTCTGAATTTAGCATCACATAAGCGATGCTAGCATCGCTTATGCGACAAAGGTCGGTGGAAAAAAAATCGAAAATTGTACCGTCACTTATGCAATGGTAGCGTCGCATAAGCGACGGTACCCATTTTTTTTCCAATTTGGGGGCGTCGCTACGCCCCCCTTTTTCTTGTAGTGAATGTTGTGTAAAGCTCAACCCACACCGTGCTTATATAGCTTTTACAATGTGGTTCGGTACAGATAAACGTAGTCGAGATTCCATCTTTAAGAGAACTAAATTAGATTCTTGAAAAGATTGAAAGAAAATCTAAAACATCATCCAACCATAAGATACTAGTATGGTATCCAACATCAGTGTGTTGACCCACTAAGGTTCTATTGATGTGTTTTCTTTACTCAAATAATGCTTTACTTGAGACTTAGTTCATGCCCATATTCATCTTTTATGGTTGCTACTAGGAATGCAATTCTTGTGCATTACCTTTGAGTCAAATTATTGAATTTTATTGTGCATTGCTTGACTTATTAATTCTATTCCTTAGTTGAAAGGATTGTTTCAATGTCAAATTCCTTCTTTAGAAATGTAAAAAATATTTCTGAACAACACCACAATGTTGAAGTGTTTCATAATTCAAATAAGAACAAGTCTTTATTTGAAAAAGAAGATCTTTGAAGCTACCAACTTCATATCTTCAGCTTCCTTCATCTTGAAGTATCTTGAGAACATTTTATTTCTCTTTGGAAGTTTTAATTCCCTTCAAGATCAAATCTAACTTCAAAATCCATTCTTGGACTAAAAGATAATCATCATCCCATGGTCCGATCTCCCATACCATCTTTCCTACATCAATTTGAGTATAAAATCTAGTGTCCCATACCACCCTATTTTATATTCACATTACTGTGGGGGTGATACTTATCCTAAATTCTAAACATATCTTGATAGACTACCTTTTAACTTTAGCTCTTTAAAAGAATTTTGAGGTTTCATGCATTACCTCTAACTTGATATTTTAGGTTTTGATTCCTTCACACGATCGTTTAATGATCTCATGCTTTTTTCCATGGAAACTTGAAAGCCTCTTGATAGAATATAAATTCTTCTTTGCTCTGGTTTTCAAATGAAAACCACTTATAATTCGGAGTAATTGAATTTTCACAATTTCAAGTCCAATTGGTTCATTCTTGACCAATTCACAGTGACAAGACCTTCTTACTTCTTGTCTTTAGATTCATTTCTAAGATTTAAGTAACTACCTTGAGGATGTTTTAGGACTTTGGGTTAAGTCTAAGCATCTGCTCATGCTTTTGGATTTCACCTTTAAGAAATCTTTTGAAGGATAGGTAAACTTTATGTTTTAACCTTCCACGGACTTAATTACCATTGACAAGATCGCAGACTGCATACTTGAAATATTTCACTTTGTTCAAACTTGGAACAACTTACTCTTTTCAAACTTTTCCATTGGATAAGTGGAGCTTGAGTGAAATTTTCCCAAAAGAAATTCGACTGTCAATATGTGGGCAACATTAAAAGTAGTTCCAATCACACGTTCTTAGACAAACATTACCAAGTTGGATCAAGTCTGGTTGACCATGCCACAATAATAAAGACTTTAGCCTTTATCGTTAAGATCTCTAAGACTATCGAAAGCATCTTCACTTGCTTGCTAGATTTTTAGAGATCTTTCCCTCAAATCAAGTTAACTTCAAACATATTGAAATTCTTTTCAATTCTAAAACTAAGAATCTCACCAAGATTGATACACTGCTAGGTTATATCAATCTTTGGACTTCAAGTACCACTACTAGTGATTGGAGACTTCTTGGGAACTACTTGCTATCTAATGAGCTTACAGAATTCTATTCTCACTAATAGGGAGAAATTTTCCTTTCAAGAACTTTTAGATTCCATTCAAGGAATTAAGTAATACCAAGAAAATGATTCTTGGAATCTTTTTCTTTACTAGAATGATCTTTATAGAAATTCTTGACTTTGGACAGGACTCAAAGCTTTAAAAGTAGCTTGTCCAAAAGATATTTCTTTTTAACCAATGAAATAGTTAACTAGACTATTTTGTACCAAGAATAACTCTCTAATCCTCTCCAAGGAAGAGTTCTTTTTAAAGTTTCCTACTTTTCTTAAGACTTTGCATTCCTATCACAAATGTAGTCATGGAACCTAGCATCCATGTATTGAATGTTAAAGTTCAATTGAAGGTTTAATCACTTTTTTTATTTACATCATTCCATAGGATGAACTAAAAGTGAAAACTTCAAAAGCTCTATGGTTTTTACAAATTTGGAACATCTCAACTATCTCTTGAACTTTAAAAGTTCAATTAGTTTAAGTTTCATTAGATTTTATTTGATTTCTATCACTTTCTTGGGATAGAATCAAATAAAATTATTCCAAATCATCATGGAAATTTGCAAGTAGCCCTATTTTCCTAGACTTAGAGTCCTCATGGAAATTTGCAAGTAGCCCTATTTTCTTGCCATTTAGATGAGCAAGAAAATTGAACACTTGACTTTCAGCTTTCCTAAGAAAGACCCCTAATATGTGATACTAAGTATCACTTTCAAGAAAAAGGAAACTAGCTACTTGAGTTGCATAGTAGCTAAGAGCTAGTTTGCAACTAACTAGTTTGCCATTTGTCCTAATTGTCTAAATCGAGTCAAAAAAAGCAGGTAACAATTAGAGGTAACAATTAGAAAAGTATATTTGCTCAACTAATTAGCAAAAAATAAGAAAAAAACCATGCTTCGTCATATGCCAATGCATGTTCTTGCATGCAAATGCATTTGAGTGCATACATATGTTTGCATTTATTTCCTTTTCATGCACTAAACTTAAATTAAGTAGTTCTTGAGTTTGCTATGCATGCATCCAAGCATCCATGCACAAACAATATACTTGCTACTTTTCAAAAAGATATTTACATGCATGTGCATAAACTTGAGTGCATCTTATACCTTTTTCAAGCAAGAAGGAAGTTTGTGTGCATAAAGCAATCTTTTAAAAGGAGAAATTCACCAGAACTCTTTCATTCCCATGGAGTGATATAAAAATTCATGCTTGTGCGTAATGAGTGTTTCAATACGTTTATGCTCTTTCCTTTAGCTTTCATTAATTTAGACCAATATTATCAAAAATGAAGTTTTCTATCATACTTGACTGATAATAAAATGTATCCTTCATGAAAGCATAGAGCAAAAACAAATATTGAAACCAATCATCAACTACAGCTACAATCTCCTTCGTCTATTGGTAGAATGAAGAGCATATAGGTAGCCAGTATATCCTGCTTTCCATATTTGAGTTCATCCTTTTCTAGCCTTGAGAACTATTTTTCAATATCCAAAACATCGTGGTGGAACTCGCATATGGATCATAGCAAGTGGACTAGGTAGGCGATCTTTGGATAAAAGATGTGGAGATCTCAGCTAAAAGGAGGAAGTGAGGTGGAGACATCATTGCACGTTAAAAGCCCAAAAATTTAAATTAATCTATCCCGTACTTTCTTTCTATTGCAGTTGAGAGCATTGATTGAGTTGAGTATAAAAATAGCAGCACGTTATCGGAGAGTTCATGGAAAGGAGGGTACAAGTAGGCATACTTTATTCATGAAGCAAGATGCTAGCGTATAACAATTCAATTATGCGGTGAAGAGGGGTCATTTAAGGAAAACATAGGGGTTGTCATGAAATAGAACTCTAGAGAGTCTATTTTAAGAAATCCACATTTTTAGACAACCTTCATCAAGCGCATACAATATCCTCAATGGAAGATTCTGTTGAGATTTCCTTTCCCTCACATAAGCATGTTCACGAACATAGAGAACATGAAACTCGTGCAGATCCTAAGAAATAGGTTGCCTTCCCAAACATTTGATTTTAATAAGGGAATAAGTTTCACAAAGTTAGCTCTTGCATGTGATCATTGCAACAAAAAGAAAACCGAGGCTTCAAAATCGTGTCCAGCAAGTTAATGTGTTTGCAAAACCTTTTGCAAGGCATGTCATCATAGTGATTCCGAGTGGAATTTGTACTTCCGTGTGAGAGTACAAGCCATTTAATTCTTGTGCACCTAAATCAAAGTATCTAGAAAAGATGTTTGGAAACACAAAAGAGAGGGGAACCTCTCTTGCTCCACAGGACCTTCAAAAATGAACACATATGTATGTTGCAATGAAACCTCACTCAGCCTTACTAACTTCTCGATAGTTTCCTCAAAATAGATATAGCGGCCTACTAATGCAATTGTGAGGTGCCATGAGCTACAGAGTCTCATTGGGACAACCAAGAAAGGTCTTGAGGTCATGCGATGTAGGGTGGGGAAAACATGGCATACAGCCAACCTCTGATTGCAATGGATTGTGTTGCAATATAATTGTGGGGAAAGGTTTTTCCTGTCATATTGCTTTGGGATTCTTAATTCCCTCGACCTTGCACCTTTGTGCCACAGTCTTTCCACTATTTTGCTTCGGAGCTCCTAACCTGAGCACCCCCTTCACCTTTAGATTCACAGGTATTTTCCTTCAATCTTCAAATTTATATGTATTTTCCTTCTCTCCGCAAATGTGACCATCCATAGCCTGCCAATAGAACAGGCGTATCCGTTTCCCCCAAATCCTCTAGAAGGTGTGCCTTTCTATCGTTTTCTCCCATGAATCTGGTTCCACCATATCTCCAACAAAAGAACTTGAGACAAGAGCATGCACGTATATGTCTCTCCAGTGGCCTCTCTTCCTTCAAAATGGACCTATCTCTTTGTCCAGATGTTTCCTGCCTGCCTCAGTGGTTCAATTCCCCCTGCACACCAGTTGTTCCCTTTTTTTTTTAATCCCCTCTCGTGGCATAAAACGAAAGCCCCCATTATTTCTTAAGTGGCACAGCCCTTCCCGGTAAGATGCCATTAACCGTCTCTATATGTCTTCCATTCACCACCAATCCACATGTCCTTCTTGCCCCCATCGTAGGTAGACGATTTTCTACGTACTAATTTAGGATGAAGATAACAAGAACCTAAAGGTGACACGCGATAGAGGGGACACATGCTGTTCAAAACTGCCTGTTTCAAGTATATATATACAAAAATCTGTCCTTCTTCATACTTTGGTGCCGAATCCCAACCAAGAGCCCGTTGCTAGCTTCTTGGACACCGAGATAGAAGGCCCGCACTTTGATGGACAGCCGCCACCTTCAAAATATATCCATGCAAAAATATCAAGTATATGATTGCTACATCAAATATGATAGTGATTTAAATTCATCGAGTTAAAACAAAATGGTAAACCCATGCTAGATTAATAAACTTGGCATCGAATCACGACCACATCCACCCCCTCTAAACTTGTGCATCCTCTGCATGTGCCAACCTATGTGGCCTCTCGACACGCCATCACCAATGTTCTTATCTCCAAGTCTTCAAGAATCCAAATGTGAGTGAAATCAAGTGCACGGGATTATAAACAAATGTGCCTATGCACGGCCATGTAATGGGCCCTACATATGCATACTCTAAGTGCATGAAAAAAGAGCATGGTGCAAATAAGAGAGGTATCAGGCACTCGACGTCGAGGCTTCGCACTCAAATTGAACTCACCAACTTCACATATATATACAACTCATTACAAGTGCAATCAGCCATGCAACTACAGGTTTAAATGTACTCGTGCTCTTACATTTTAGTTATTCATATGTTAGGTGCATTAAGGAAAAACAAAATGGTGCGAAAATCAAAGGTTCATCGTATCTGAGCAAGGAAGCTCACATCACTCTCAACTCCACTCTCTTATAGATGCAATCACTCTTCCTTACTCAGAACTACTCTTTTTATTCACTCAAAACTTGATTTATTATTCTTCAATGATATTTACCTATCTAATAATGCAGATGGACGTGCTTCTACGGAATTCAGAAGACATGTTTTCTATACATTTTTACATGCATATTTAGCATGCAATACATCTCAAAAATGGATGCGAAAAAAGATTTTGGTTAACAGAAGAGCTAAGAAAAAAGACAAGGCTTTCTGATCTTCACTTCACTTCCCATTTCCATCACCTTTCTTTAATCTTCTCCTTCATTCAAACACTGAACACGTGATACAAAATATCGAATCAAAATATTCATATGTACACATCCAATCCATGATAATAATTCACGAATATCTATTCTTTTAATATGGTATGTATATGCGATTCAAAAACCGTTGCTCTTCTTACAATCCATTCAAATTCTTGATTCGCAATTGGCTCCAAATATTCATATTACTCATAAAATCAGAAAACACATTAGTAGCATCATATTCAAAAAGATTATTTTAAAAAATTTTATTTTCTTGAAAACTAGATGCATTTTCTTGCTCTATTTATTTATGCATTTATTTATTTAATTATTTATTTGTTTTATTTATTTATATATTTATTTATTTATCTATTTATTTATATATTTATGTATTTATTTTATTTATATATTTATTTAATTTATTTATATTTGTGTTTATTTATTTATTTATTTATTTATTTATTTATATATATTTTTATTTATGTATTTATGTATTTACTTATATTTATTTGTTTATTTATATTTATTTGTTTATTTATATTTATATTTTATTTGTATTTACCTATTTATTTCATTTATGTATTTATTGATTTCTTTATTTATTTATGCATTCATATATTTATTTATTTATTATTTCTTTATTTATTTTTATATTTACCTTTATCCATCTCAAAAAATCAAAATATAATTATTAAGTATTTACAAAATTTACTTTTACTGATTCTAGGGCTTCCTTCCCAATACATCCTCATGGCTAGGTTTTTTGCGAAAAAAAATTGTTTAAAAAATAGCCGTCTTTGAATCACATCGATCAGAGTCACATTCATAAATATGGTGGCTATGTATATAAGCCATCTTTTTTGCTTGTCTATCTCTTGACGACTTGTTTGGTCTCTCTAACTCTCAGACAATTAAGACATCCATGTTTCAATTATCTGAGCATAAGCATCTTTATTTATGATTCTTTCAAGTTCATCATGTGCAAAGTTAGGAAAACATGTATATGAGGTTTAAAACTTGCATATGTTTGATTCATAATCAAAATTTTCTTGCAAGCATGTATTTTCTTTTATTTCATGCTTGAAATCATTTATAGGAATTTTATCTCTTTCATTATCTTCTATCATGTTTCCATCTTCGTTAAAATGAGGTTTTTTAATAGAATCATTTGAATCCCACTTCAAATGGAAGTGTTCATCATGTTCACACATCAAAACACAATCATCTTTATTCTCCATGATAAAATCATTCCTTTCTCACTGAGTTCAAGAAATTATGAAGTCTACTTCTTTCTCTAACCTTTCCAGGAACTCTCCATCATCATCACTTTCCAAATCCACTCGCGCTTCCTCTTGGAGTGATTCAATGTCATCAAAATTAAGAAAATCTTGTTCATCTAAATCGCTGAACTCCCTCTTTATGTAAGAAACTTTATAGACTTTATATTCATCCTCAAAAACCTCTTTAGGTCTTTGGATGTCGTCCGATGTCAATTGAAATTTTTCATTCAAAAGCTCACTATAGTGTTCTATACCTACTTCAGTTCTCTCTTGCCTATTCTCTTCAGAGGATATGCTTAGACCACATTCTTCATCCATCTCGTCGATCATCGACTCTTGGTCAAGTGCATCATCACATATGAATCCTTCTACAGCTACAGTTGAATCAATTGATTCTTCATTTGATTCATAGTGTCTAAATCTAGCCTCTTTAGTGGAGTCATAAATTTCCATCTTTTCATTCTCACCCTCACTTAGTACAGATTCTACGTCTGATTTTTCATGCATATCTATGAGTGTTTCATTTGACATTTCATGCTCAATCTCATCCTCATAGGAACTCAACTGAGCATGATTGTTATTGGCATACATATCACTGTATGAATGAGCAATCAACGACTTATTTTCATCCTTCTCATGATAGTTCTCATACCCCTCTTTGTGGAGTGTGGTATCATCTACATATATATCATTCTCTAGAACTCCAATTAGTGTTTTATCCTCTATCGTATAAGTAGGATCATTGTCCTGCATCTCAGGACATATATCTAATGTAGCATCACTCAGAGGAATATCAGAAACTTGATCTGTAATTGAGTTATCCTCATGATGAGCATCGCACTCATCATGTTTGGCATCCATATCACTTTTTAGAGAACTACTTATTGACATCTCCTTGATCTTCAAATCATTTCTATTGACATCATTTCTATCGACAATTTCTTCATGTTCATCTTGAGACATTGTAGACATCTTAGGCTTTTGGCATATTGTATATCTTGGTTTAATATTTATATAATAACTTCCTATGAGATGTGAGTAGTTTGTTGGACCAAAAGAAGCTTCATATTGATTTCACGTTTGAGTATCTTGATTTTTTTTAATTTGTTTTTTAATTAATTGGTATTTGATTAGATTCTCCCAGCCCCTTTACTCCTTCCCTCATTACGGTTTGTACTTTTGGCACACTTACAGATGTATTTATTGCAAAGACATATATTGTCCCATGGCATTTTAAAGGTTTAGGGTTCGTGTCATTTATTATTATTGGTTCTTCTTGAAGAACCTCAATATGATTATATATGTGGTTTCCAGTCATACTTCTTTCTTTTTCGATCGAATTTTCTAAATGTTTTTGAGTTTGCACAATATTCTCAAGGTTTGGTATGCATGAAATATGTGCATCGGCTATATCCGCATGAAGATCCAATTTCCAATCATTTCATAATTTCTCAAACATTTGCTTCTTTCTAATATATCTTGTTACAGCATCATGAACAAGTGTCCAATCCTCTTTGAGCAATGATTCGGAGTCTAGGTCTTGCAGAAAGGAAATTAGTTCCTCTCGGGCTCTAACATCTATTGCCTGTAGGAATAAGAACACCCTTTCATGCATCACTTTGTCTATATCCTCTAGCATGAATTGCTTGAGGAGCATCGATTTGTATTGGAACCATGTCATATGGTTTATTTGCATGAGTTGGTCGCCTAAACTGTATTCACACACATAGGCAAAGTTTTTGCATAATTCCATATCTGTCATCGGATCTAAATCGACACCTAAGTACTTTGACTTGAACTCATACTCTTTATAGAATCTAGATGTGTTCTTTCCATTGAAAAATCTGCATCGCTTGATTAATCAGTCATTAAGCATCTGGATAGCTTTTTGTCGTCTATAATCTTCTTAGCATACGAATCAGCCTATAAAGTCTTTCATTTTTTGTTTTGCTAGGTCTTAGGTCCTCGGCTATATAAATCACTCACCCCCTCCTTTCATGTCGGGTTCACTAGGTATGTCACAGAGTTTGTGAAAAGGAGGGTACAAGTAGGCATACTTTATTCATGATGCAAGATGTTAGCATATAACAATTCAATTATGTGGTAAAGAGGGGTCCTAATTCAGTAAGTTATTTAAGGAGAACCTAGGGGTTGTCATTAAAGAGAACTCTAGAGAGTCTATTTTAAGACATCCACATTTTTAGACAACCTTCATCAAGCGCATACAATATCCTCAATGGAAGATTCTGTTGAGATTTCCTTTTCCTCACATAAGCATGTTCACGAACATAGAGAACATGAAACTCGTACAGATCCTAAGAAATAGGTTGCCTTCCCAAACATTTGATTTTAATAAGGGAATAAGCTTCACAAAGTTAGCTCTTGCATGTGATCATTGCAACAAAAAGAAAAATGAGGCTTCAAAATCGTGTCCAGAAAGTTAATGTGTTTGCAGAATCTTTTGCAAGGCATGTCATCATAGTGATTCCGAGTGGAATCTATACTTCCGTGTGAGAGTACAAGCCATTTAATTCTTGTGCACCTAAATCAAAGTATCTAGAAAAGATGTTCGGAAACACAAAAGACAGGGGAACCTCTCGTGCTCCACAGGACCTTCAAAAAGGAACACATATGTATGTTGCAATGAAACCTCACTCAGCCTTACTAACTTCTCGATAGTTTCCTCAAAATAGAGATAGCCGCATACTAATGCAATTGTCAGGTGCCATGAGCTACAGAGTCTCATTGGGACAACCAAGAAAGGTCTTGAGGTCATGCGATGTAGGGTGGGGAAAACATGGCATACAACCAACCTGTGATTGTCAACGCTAAAATGAAAATGAATTGTGTTGCAATAGAAGATCGATGAAATATTGAATAAAGCTTGAGAAGATCCTCAGCATATCTGTTTTGCAACCCATGAAGGTCCTCAGCATGATTAAAAGATATTATAAGCATAACGATAAAGAGACAAGAGAAGTAGCATCGACCTTTCTAGATCATTCCATAGACGTATGAACAATGTCTAAGGATCAAAAGGGTCTTTAAAAATAAAAATAAAAATAACAATGTATAACATATAATTTTTTATTGTTTTTCCAAGAGTGAAACATCACATGCATGATTTTCAATGGACTCAAGTGTTAGCAAACCAATAATCATGTACCTTTTTGCAAGTTAAGAAAACTACTGAAGTTCAAGCTTTACTGCTCCTTCTTCCTTAGACTCAGTCAACTTGCCAAGAGTTTTGCTCTCTCTAGAGAGATCCAAATCCCATTATTAAGGTCTCATTAGAAATTTATTAATATCTAGTTTATGCTTACAAATTTCGAGATCATTTGGTCCATTACTTTCAGAGATATGGAAGAGTTTTAGTCTCGGGGCATTCTCTATAACTTTGTGAAATCTCAGGATCCAACTCTATCTATGACACTCCCTTAAGAGGAATGTTTCCAATTGTTACTATGGTGGCTTCTCTTAGTGTTTGAAGTCATAACTTCCATCCATTTTTAGAAGGTTCTTGTGAGCTAGTCATGGTGCAAGTTATCTGTTTTGCATCAACTTGTTCTTGTTAATGTTCCAAAGTACCTATTGGGTTTTACTGCACTAACCACAAGCCCACATGGTCCATTTTACATATGTGAAGAGCTAGCGTTGGTCCTATGCTAGTTTTCTCGACCAACTTCACCACTTGACAACTCATCTTTCTAAGCCTCTCCAAGCTTCTCCAACTTCTTTCACTGTTGTCCTGAATTCTAAACATATTTTGATAGAGTACCTTCTCTCTTCAATTCTTTTAAAAGAATTTTGAATTTTGAGGAATTACCTCTTTCTTGATATCCTAGGTTTTCATTCCTTCACACGATCATTTCACGATCTCATGCTTTGCCTTGGAAACTTGAAAACCTCTTGATAGAATTGTCTAAAGCTTTTTGAGTTACCTACAGGATTTACAGAGATATTTCCCTCCACTCAAGTTGGGGCATATGCTAATGCGTTTCAAATTCTAAAGCTAAGAATCTCATCAAGATTGATACACCTTAAGTTATACTAATCATTGGACTTAAGTACCACTATCGGTGGTGTGGGCCATCTTGGGAACTACTAGCTAGCAAACCTATGAAAGAATTCCTTTCCCATGAATAGGTAGAATTTATTCTTTCAATGACTTGAGATTCTATAAGGAATCAAATAAATTGAAAAAATGATTCATCTAGGAATCTTTTGCATTACTAAAATGGATTTTGGAAAGAAATTGTTAACTTTTGGACAAGATTCTCAAAAAATGTATTGCTTGAAATATGTTCATATCTGGAGTATCAAATCAAAGGATCACCTTAGGATATGGTTTCCCATTTCCTAATGAAAGTTGGACTAGAACTTTCATTACATGTGTTCCTACTCTTGAGTTTGAACATAATTCGATAATCCACTTTGATTCCATAGTTCAAAGTACAAACATCTTTTGATGATTGAACCAGTGTATAATATTTATATTATGAACACTTCATTGTCTCCTTTATCACTTTCCGAATCATCGGGATTCTTTCTTAGAAGTGATAGCATACGAATATCTTGAAAGACCTTAATGATTGAGCTTTAGAAATAGCTTGCCCAAAAGATATACTTTTTCAACTAAATTAGTGCATCCATATTGGAGTTCCAAGAAAGCTAATGCTTTGCTCTTTGTACATGGTAGAACAAACACCTTTAGGGTTAGGCATCCCATTCCTTTCTAGACTTTACCTTGCCAAAAATTATTTTCTAGATACATTTCTTGAATGAACATCTATATTTTGAAGATGGTTACGTTCCCTTCTATTGAATTTGATCCCAAGCCTCCAAATCACATTCTTCCTCATTCTTAGGGAGAAAATCGTTTTTAAAATGGTGGGTAAATTCATTCCAAGTTGAGTATTTTTATGAGTCTCAAAGAGACTCATCTGCCAAGGGCCTAATGACAAATTGGCCTCTACCACTTCACATGTTTGGGGTTGTTCTTGAGTTGGTGGATATCGTTCCACTTTTCTAAGAACATTAAGACTGCCTCCTTTTTTTCATTCCTTATCTTCACCTAAGAAGTTAGGAGGATGTATCTCTTTCCCTAAAGAAAGACCCAATTGATGGTTCAAAAAAATCAGAGTGGTAGGAGTCATCAAACTGAGACGACTCAAACTACTACTTAAGGGAAACAATTTTTTTTGGGAAATGGATGGATCCTTATCCTTTTCGAATAAAATAGACATAGATGAGGTCTCTATCATATCAATATGGCTACAAGGGATAGATCCACCTACATCTTTGGACTTCTAGATTAAGTCCAAAATAGCTCAAAAGTATTTTTGAACCCCTTCAATGGGTTGAACAAGCTCTACGACCTTAGCATGGCTATTCAACAAATGTCCAAGGCCCTGATCTACTTTCAACAACCTATCTTCAAATTTGTTCCTCTCATTTGAAGTGGTGTTGGTGTAATAAAGTGATGGATAGGAGATGGTTGAACTACACGCTAAGAGAGAGGATAAGGAAGTAATCCTCAACCATGGCTTTTGGGGCAAGTGGTTAGCCCATCTCATTCCTAACCAAGAGGTTGTGAGTTCAATTCCTTACATTGATATTGAGGTGTATCTCTCAATCTATAGGTCGGATTGAGGCATGTAAGATACCGTTGGAAAGCTCTCGGAATGAGATTTCCAAATCTAATGAGATAATTTGAAATTCTAAAAACCTTTGGAAACCATGGGTGGCACTCGATTGAGGGTTCAAGTTACCAAAACATGGGTGAGAACAAGGTTCAAGACACCAAAGTTGAGAGCAAGGGTTCAAGAGACCAAGGTTGCGAACAAGGTTCAAGAAATTGTGTGAGGTTGAGGACATCAATTCAAGGGTACCTAGGGAGTTCAAGGGGCTGATCACAGAGGCTAGAGGGATACAAGAGCGTATCATTGAGGACAATGATTGACCAAGGGGGGAAGAATGTAATAAAGTGATAGATAGGAGATGGCTGAACTACACCCTAAGAGAGAGGATTAGGAAATAATCCTCAACCATGGTTTTTGGGGTAAGTGGTTAGCCCATCACATTCCTAACCAAAAAGTTGTGAGTTCAACTCCTTATAGTTGGTTTCCTCTTGCTGCATGGTACCCTCAATGTTTAAAGCTAAAGTCATTGTTTCTACATTCCATGCATCAGGTGCATGACCTAGAATTGAAATCATTCTTGGAGATGCATGAAATGCACATGATGCTATAGGTGGGCTAAACATGGATGAAGATATTGATGAAATTAGTATTAAAACATTCATAAATATGCTTATACTATTCATAAATGCAGCATAGCTCGAAGTACCCTCCATTCCACATAGTCTATTATTAACTTTCTTTAGAGTTCCTAACACAAGTGGTGCATGATAAAATGAAGAGAACAATGCATAATGTCACAAGATTAATTCTTGATTTAATTATGCTTCATCATAGAATTGGCTCTAGCAGAGGGTGCTAGAATTATGATGTGGCAAAACCTCCAAGAATAGATGAACTCCATAGCTTCACGTTTTTCTTCTTCTTTGAATATTGCTTTAGTTCTTCCTTCTCGAGGTCATGAAATGATGCAAAATCGGCTCATAGTTGGCTTAGATTCATCTTTTGATAGATATCTTAGCAAATAACTCAGAAAACAAAACCTCTCAGCTTGGGATCAGCAGAGAAATGCAAAATAGAGCCAAAATGACAAAAGATTATAGAAGAAGAAGAAGAAGAAGAAGATCATTTTTCCTTGCCTCAATCTGTGTGTGTGCTCCTCTTTGATTGTGAGAGTGTGTGTGTGAGCTCTCTTCCTTATCTCCTTCCTCGTGACATGGTATCATAGCCAGTGTGGCTGTAGAGAGTTTGTGGAGAAGGTGACGGTGAAGAGTACGTGAGAAGGCATGGAGAAAGTGCGATTCACAAACGACCTCAGATTGCTACAAAAATTGGCATGAAGGGAGAAGGCCTCAAAATATTTTTGTGAGTTATCCCTTTAGGATCACTTGTTTTTGTTAGATTTCTGTTTCGGAGCCATCTCCACCTCCATTTTGAGCTTGCAAGGTGACGCCCATAGAACAACCAGGTCAGTTTGCAAAACTATAACTTGTGTCCTATTTGACAGTACTTATATATTCTAGATCCTGAATTTCAATTAATTTTGTATACTATTGATACCACATAAAGGAATGTACAAGAATGACCTAAAACAATAATACAACAAGCGCAATATATAAAGAATAGTACATGAGGAGAATCCTCATGTCCATGAATGAGTGATCTAGCAAGAGAACAAATGTGTCATCACTCTCGGTAGATAAATCTAATAAAGCTCAATGAAGTATCACTGACATATATCTGCATGACCACTATGCATGTTAGAGAAATGAAAAAGTGATATGTTTCATCTTGGATGATCACATGTTGAGCTTGATATCTCAACATTGAAGTGGTTGCAGTGTATTTCCAATATCCTTCTTGGCTTGCCACTGATCACATTCATGGTATTGATGGAATTGCCATTGACTTTGATTTCTTTTGGCCCTCACTTTTAGTGGTTTCTTGGTGGACCCATTCCACTTTTTTATTCTGGCTCCTTTTTGAGGTACACATCCATTTGGGTCCATGATATGAATCATGATGCTGAAAAAAATGATACTTGGCAGACCCTTGAATCTTTTCCCTCAGATATCATTCTTTATCCTAACTATAATATGGTTGATGATCTGTTAAATATGTAGGAATAGAGAGGCATGATTAATGATGGGCGGTAAAATGATTGTTGGGACTTTTTGAGGCTTCATCCTGAATTGGTGGAGATTAATGACAACAAGGGATTATCTTGGTCAAACCCCCAATTTATTGTTGATGTCCACAAGGTTAGACTTTATAGAGGCTATTTTTTCAAGATCATCTTTGATAATCTAGGGCTCTTTTCCCTCTCCCAAGGTATGGACATTGCGGTGTTGGAGAACCTTCAAATTGTGTTAACATTTAGACCCTATACAAATACGGGGAAAACTCCTTGGTTTCATGCAAATCTATGGTATTTTTCTTACCTTAAGTTCAATAAGATATGTCTCTTTCTTGGAGACAAGACTTTGGTGAAGAATCATCTCCATCAAGGAGTTGGATTAAAGTTGCCATCCACATGTAAGTCACATTGAACAAAGTTTGAAAGGAGGTCCAAGATATTCAGAGGACTAGAAGGGAGGACCTCTATAGGAAACTCCTTTGGCTAGATTCTGAAGTTAATAATGGTAAATTTAACATTCAAAAAGACTTTCTTATTATGAAGGGAACGATTTTATATGAAGAGGAAATAAAGAGAAAGAAGATGACTTTTTACTTTAAAGGCTAAAGGGTGCAAGGCTCATAAACACACTAAATAAATTTGAAAAATACTCAAGAAAAAGCAAGGACAGAAGCCATCCCTTGTATTGTTGAATGCAGTTCAAAGGTTGAAAAGTGTAATCTCATCATCAATCACTTCAACTAGCTGCTTGGGCTTTCAACTATGTCATTTGCTTGATGGTGTGATTGTATGGCCACTTATTGGGAGGGTAATACCTAGGAAATTTCCACAAGATATGGTGAGTTTTTTTTATTCTCATATTTCACAAAGGGAGATCCTTGAAGTGATGGATTCCCTCCCTAAAAGTAAAATGTCAAGGCTTGGCAACCTAACTAATGAGCTTTTCAAGATATTCAGAGAAAATTCAATCGATGCTTTATGCTTTGATTGGCACAAAATTATCAATTTTGGTGGTCTTCTAAAGTTTGTGAATGAAGGATTTATCAAGTAGTTGTTGTTGTTGTTGTTTTTGTTGTTGTTGACTATTGTTGGTACTCAGTTTGTTGTTGTTGCCATCAATGCTACTTGCTTAACTATTCATCATGTTCATTAGATGATGAATCCGCTATATGCACCAAATGTTTGAGTTGTTGCTACTTTTGGAATTGTTCTAGTGTTGGAAAAAAGATATTGTTGATGGACTCATCTACTTCTTTGGACTCATCCACAATAGGAACATGATTAATGTGTGGCAAGTTTGGTTGGTGAGTTTTCGATTCTGGAGGAGGAAGTAGATCTTATAGCACAATCAAGGGAGCACCTACGAATGGTAGAATTAATGAGAAAATATGTCGAGCTACATTCCACATGATTTTCTTGAATCTTCTTTTATTATTTTTTATTAAACAATAATACTCTCGAGTGATTTTTTTATGTAAATAATCTATCCATCTAACCTATGTTGTCGCTCGTTTGCATAGCCAACTATAAACTTTTTTGGTGAATAGTGAAATGCTTCCCTTGTAGATTAAGCAACTCAACCAAGAACTTCAAAATTTCACCTTCCCATCCTCTTTTTCTAGACAGGGGATATTCATGATTGGTGAGTACACCAAATTACTCCTACATATTTTTGTATAATTACATGGGTAAAAGGGTTGAATCCTTGGGTTTCTAGGTTTCTTGGGATTTATTTATTATTTACTCCTATTTAAAAGTTCTTGAATCTTAGGGTTGATTTCTCAAAGGTTGACTATCATAGGCTTGATTGGAAGCTTCTCCTAGCCACTCGACTCATAATTGGAGGGTCTTCTTTTAGAGGATATGTTTTTTCATGTGATTTCCTAAGCTTGGAAACCATATGATCACCTTGGGCACCCATGTGATGTTAGCTACACATGTCCCCTTGTGGTTTAGCTACCCCATTGGCATTGGAGTTGTATATTGGAGGGTTTGGTTGGGTGGATAGGTACCTCTCTCTCCCTAGTGTGGGCTTTGCCATTTATTTTATTTACTTTGTTTATGAAGGATATGCCATTCCACAACATTGGCATCAGAGCCTCATTGGAGTTACTAACATCTCTCATGAGCTTTATGCTCATTCATTTTTCTCGTGCGAGTACTTGCTATCGAGGGACCTTCTTGATTCCTTTTAGAAGCCTAAAAGAGAAAGCAAGTATATGACCCTCCCAAGAAGGGTCGATGGCCCTAGAGAGCGTTCTTAGCCATTGAAAGGTATCCACAGAGGTCTTGAACTAGTCATGCAATGAAGCATGTGTGAACTGATGGAGGCACTCTCGTATGTGAGGTCTCCCTCTCTCTTGACTTTTTATGAGAATTTACTCTTTCTCTTGCATTTGTAGGACTTTATGTGCTACTAGAAACGTGTATGTGGTATTTTTCCAAATAGAGGAGATTCATGCATTTAGGCGGCTCCCTATCCTTCTGAATATTTTATCATTGAAAAAGAAGTAGGGGTCAGCCTTAGGGCTTCCCTTCAAGTGGCCACATGTGTTGGAACTGCATAAGGGGAGGGAGCCACATAGCAGTGAGCTCTTCTCTTTGTTCATTTTAGTTATAAGCTTCTTTGTCTTCTATATGAAGGCTCCCAAAAATGAACGAACATCTTATATGGGATATCTATTCTCCCAACAGTGCATTATCATGAAATTCACTCTCCTCCTTTCTACAATTCTAAATTTTTCAAAACTGAAGAGCCTAAATGATGGACTTGACAGCCTTTTGGAGCAACTTCTTAGGGCGAATGACATTCTCTTTCACATTAAATGTTGGACATGAGTATGGCCAAAGTTTTGAGCCCAAAGAAAGAATATGGCTTCATCATTTTAAACCTCAACAAAAAGAGCATGCCATGAATAGATGACCTTCATCAAGGATAGTTGGGAAGTACTCAATTTTTATTTATGTTATTCCTTGCATGCTTTATTTCATCCGTTCAAGCATTTTAGAAGTTTCAATTCAAACATTGAAGGTGTTATGAGAAGAGGATATTCATAAAGGATCCTCATAAAGTAAGGATATAAGCATGGAGAAAGGCTCCTCCTAGGGATCGAATAAAGAATGAATTTTGAGATCAAAGACAAGCATCTTTTCAATTATGTCCCTTTTTAATTGTCATGGCATTTTATGCATAAATTTATCATGCATCAAGGAAATCTTTAAGCATAATGCTATTACATATATTAAGAAGAGCAGGATTCTTTTTGAGAAGCTCCTTCTCTAAGAGATGTGCAGTGAAAGAATGTGTCTGCATCATAAAGAAAGTAATTATGCATAGGAAATTGTATTTGCTAATAAGAATGGATAGAGTAAATAAATGGTTTTAAGGATGGATGCACCTATCAGGCACATATGTAAGTATGAGTGCCAAGAAAGAATGGAAGAAGTGGGATAGCTCGATTTTGCATCACCACAATGGAAGCACCGAAGCAAAATCAAGGGATTGATGAAGCTTAAACTTCCATATAAGTCTTTGTTTTTTGTTGGATTTTGATGTATGTGAAAGCATATGAACCAACACACATAGAAGAAGAAGAAGAAGAAGAAGAAGATTGAAGAATAACACAATACTAAAATTATTACCATGTGAATATACAAATATAAGTGAGTATTTAAGGTTATAGACATATATACAATCCAAGAAAAAATGACCTCATAAAGAGGGAAAAAAGTGCCCCAATGGTTCTAAGTTTGTTCACACACATCACTATCCAAATATATCAACAAATCCCCCTGGATATGATGTAGGCAACAAGGATTTGGCACTCATGTTTGAGGAATTTCCAAGCTAGATGGAATGAAATTAATCCACAAAAGGAAGTAAGCACAAAGCTTTGTGAAAAGCTTCAAAATTCTCCCTCGACAAAGGTCTGCAACATTATCCTATGTGGGCATGTAATCCAGATTGATCTCTAAATTAGAGAGTCTCTCCATAGCATAATAATAGTGCACCTCAATGTGCTTTGTGCGAGCACGGAACACACAGTTCCTTGCATCTTCCAATGAACCCTCTGATGGTCAATAAAGATGACAGTGTAAAAATATTGACCAACACCCAAATCAGTCAAATGACATCTAAGCCACAGACACTTTGCAGTCATTATGAAAGCTACCCTATACTTAGCCTCATAACTAGATGTGACCACAATAGGCAACTTCTTGCTCAACCAAGATATGCATGAGCTTCCAAGCATGAAGCAAAAACTAGTAGTTGACACATGAGCATCATAGCAACCAACCCAATCTGAGTCAAAAAAATCATGTAAATCTATCACTAATGATCACCCCTTGGGATGAAACAATCCAAATAGTTGAGTACCACTCAAGTAGTGAAAGATGCACTTAATTGTATGCCAATGCTTGATAACTGGGAAATGCATAGATGTGCTCATCTATGAGAAAACAAACTAAATATCAAGCCGAGTTATGCGTAAGTAAATCAAACATCCAATAGCTTGCTAATAGAGAATAACATCAAATGCATCCCCACCAGTTGGAGGTATCAACCATAAAATTGTCTTCATGGGAATGGAAATAGGTTTGTAATCTTCAAGGCCAAAATATTGCAATAATGTATCAATGTATTTTGTTTAACACAAAGTTATTACCCCATCAACTTGCATAAATTGAATGCCCAAATAATGATGCAGATGCTGACCAGCAAGCAGGACAACATCAACATATACAACAATGATCAAAAGTACACAATCTGCACATTTAACGTATAAGGTGCTCTTAGTTGGATTGTGCTCAAATCCATGCCCTAGCAACTAGGCATGTAGTTTTTCATACCAAGCATGTGGTGCTTGCTTCAATCCATGCAATGCCTTCTTGAACCTACACACTTTTTTTTCATGCCCTTTCTACACAAAACCATGGGACTAAAATACATACATTTATTCATGTAAATCAGTAATGAGAAATGTAGTTTTAATGTCCAACTAATGTACATTCCAAGCAGGATGAGCTGCAAGTGCACAAATGATAAGGATAGTGGTCATTCAACATCTGCGAGCAGAATTCTCATCAAAATCAATGCCTTTATCTTGAGCATAACCTTTGCTAAAAAGCCTATTCTTTCTTCTACTCCTCAATTGATGATGAAAGACAATCCAAATGGCTTAACAATTAAGGATTAAGCCTCTTTTTGTTGCAACAAGATCACTCTAGGCAAAATAGGTCAATCATGCATGTTGCAGATCAAGCTCTCTTAGCTAATTAGAAGGGCAAAGGAAAATGGACCTCATCTACTCGTAAGAAAAAAATTGCTAATGTTGCACAATTGAAGAAGGAAGACAAAGATGATCAGAAAACAGAAAAGAAGAACAATTTTGCAAATACTATAAGGGAAATGATCATGTCATAAAGATTTGGTAGTTTGATAGTGGGGCAACCAAATATATTACTTCACAATGTAGTTTCTTCAGTTCATTGGAGCCTGCCCCTACAAGGAATACTCTCACATGCACTAACACCTCCTCTTATCCTAAAATGGGAGTTGGTAAGATCATTCTAACTTCTAGTAATGGTATTTCTTTCACATTTTCATATGCTTTATATGTTCCAAAGATCAAGAAAAATCTATTATCGGTTTTAGCATTAGCCAAGATTGACTTGGTTGTCAAATTTGTTGATGACCGATGTACAATTCATGATCTCTCAAATGGTGATGTTATTATTGCTTCTAGAATTTTATGTATGGGGCTATATAAGCTCATAGACAATGAAAATTTTTTGAATGATCTAGCATGTCCAGTTCAAAATTCTTAGGCTATCTCATATGCAAAGCTTTGGCACACATGCTTTAATCATCTGAATTTTGCTAGTTTGTTATGTCTGCAAAAATCTACAATGGTGTCCTCTCTGCACAAACTTAAGGCACCCTGTAAAATTTCTTGGGGAAAATGTAACATTCTCCTTCCCAAAAGATGCTTCAGTTTGATCTGCTCATAAATTGCAAGTTGTTCATTGTGATGTCTATGGTCCTATGCAAACACATTCTTTTGGGAACTACCTTTATTTTGTGAATTTTTTGGATGATTTCTCAAGCCATGCATGGGTTGTCCGTTGATGCAATGTCCAAAGTTTCATGTGCTTCAAACAGTTTTTGGTTATGATTGAAAATATACTAGCATGTAAATTGGGCACCCTCTGTTTTGATCGAGCGGGGGAATATGTGTCTTTTGTGCATTTATGGATGAACAAGTGATAAAAAATTATGTACAATGTCGTATTCACCCCAAAAAAATGGAGTAGTTGAAAGAAAAAAAAATCTCTCATGAAGATGGTGAGGTGTATGGTAAAAAATTAAGCTTTACCACATAGCTTCTACCTTGAGGTTGTCATGTGTGCAACATATGTACTTAACAGGTGTCCCACCAAAGCACTACAATCGATCACTCCATATGGGGTGTGGCATGGTTATAAGACATATATTTCTCATCTTCATGTCTTTGATTATCTAACATATGCATTAGTGCCTAACAACAATGCAGGAAATTAAATGATAAAGCAGTGAAATGTATTTTTGTTAGGTACAATTCTGAAAGCAAAGGCTATCATCTATATCATCTGTAGATTAAATGCGTTTTGGTTAGCTATGATGTTGTTTTTGTGGAAGATGCAATTCATCCAGTACTTTCATGTACCAAGGAGTCTTCAGTTAGCTCTAAAGATGTGTATCACACTTTGTTGCCTCTTTTTACAATTGGACAATCAAGTGATGCTCCAAATGAGGTGATGTCTCACCCTTCATAGGTTTTGCATGATGATGCAAATCATTCCATTTCTGATCAAGATTTACATGATGCACTTGTGGATGAGAGGGCTCACATAGAAGAGGCTAAAATTATGCCTAAATGGCTGGTGTAGACTTTGAGGGACAATAAATTAGATGCACCTTTGTCATATCATACCCATTCAAGCTCTCATAGTTAAATCAAATTGCTACACAATGGCTTCCTCTATTCTTTGTGATGAGAATGAGCCTATTTCTTTTGATGGTGCAAAATTCAAAAAATTGGATGGCTATTATGCAATCAATATGATATTATTATGAAAAATGATACATGGTCCTTCTATGATTTGCCTCTTGGCAAAAAGGCCATTTCCACTAAGTGGGTATACAAGATGAAATGTAAGCCTCATGGAACACTTGATAGGTATAATGCTAGGCTTGTTGCAAAGGGTTATGCTCAAGAGAGAGAGAGGGATTGATTTATGAGACCTTTGCTCCCACATGTCCATTGATCAATGTTCGTTTTTGCACTTTGCAGCTCATAATGATTGGAATGTATATCAATTGGACATTAAAAGTACATTTCTAAATGGTGAATTAGATGAAGAATTGTATGTATTTCAGTCCCGTGGTTTTGTGCAAAAAGACATGAAAATAAAGTTTGTAGGCTGAAGAAGGCATTGTATGATTTGAAGCAAGCACCACACGCTTGGTGTGAAAAGATACATGCCTACTTGATGCACATGGTTTTGAGAATAGTCCAAATGAGAGCACATTATATGTTAAGTGTGCATATATACTTGTGATCATGGTTGTATATGTTGATGACATGTTGCTCACTAGTCCTAATGAGAAGCATATTACTAAATTTGAGGATGATTTGCATGCCTCTTTTGAGATTTCAAATTTGGGGCATTGGCATCCTTATTTGGCCATTCAATTTATTCAAGCTGATTGGGCAAGAGCATTGTATCAAACAAAATACATTGACACATTATTGTAGCTTTTTGGCCTTGAATATTAAAAATCTATTGTCACTCCTATGGAAAAAGGCTTACGGTTGAGTTTTCATGATTTTGGAGATGCATTTGATGTTTCTTGTTGAAGAGATGAGTTTGGCTTATTCTCCAACAGAGGATAATGTTGTAGACCTTTTCACAAAGGCTTTGAAGCTTTTCAGAAAGCTTTGGGCTTACTTCCTTTTGTGGATTGAACTCTTTCCACATAGCTTAGCACTTCCTTATACATGAGTGCCAGCTTCTTGTTCACCACATCACTCCTAGGGGGGATTTGTTGATATATCTCAATAGTGATGTGTGTGAACACACTTAGGACCACCAGGGCACTTTTTTCCTTCTTTAGGAGGTTTTTTCTCCTGGCTTGTATATATGCCTATAACCCTAATTGGTGACTTATCTTTGTACATTGACTTGGTAAATACATTCACTATTGTGTTGTGCTCCAAGCTTCTTCTTCTTCCTTGTGTTGTTTATGTGCTTTCACAGACCTTGAACTCCAAAACTAAGTATATATCGACAATCCAATATCATGCCATATGATAAATGTTCATGGCACTTGTGCACTTGCACCTCATAATGGTTGGAATGTACATCACTGATACACCAACTGCATTTTTGAATGGATATTTGCATGAAGAATTGTATGTTTTGAAGCCATGTGGTTTTGTATGTTAGAGAAGGCAATGTATTGATCAAATCAAGCACCACATGCTTGGTATGAGGAAATACATTCCTACTTATTAGCATGTGGATTCCATAATAATCCAACTAAAAGAAACTTGTATATGAAGCATGTAGATTATGTACTTCTTATCGTTATTGTTTCAAATTTGGGGCACATCATTATTTGGGCATATTGTTTTATGCAAGTTGATGGATTCATTGCTTTGTGTCAAACAAAATACATTGACACTTTGTTGCAATGATTTGGCCTTAAGGACTATAAAAACATTGCCACTCCCATGGATATAGGTTTATGATTGACTCTTCAAGATGCAGCAAATAATTGGATATTGGCCTCTATCAACAAGTTGTTGTATGCCTTATTTATACATGCAACATTTGACCTGATATTTAAATCATTGTTTATCAAATGAGTAGATTTATGCATAGCCCACATGTCAAGCATTGGCAAGAAATTAAGAGTATCGTTCTCTACTTATATGGTACCTCACAAGTTGAGTTATTTTATCTCAAGGGTGATTGATAATGTTAGATTTACATGTTTTTCTTAACTAAAATTGGGCCAGTTGTTATGACACTCATGTGTCCACAAGTGGTTTTTTGCTTTATTCTAGGTAACTCGTCTATATCTTTGCTGATCAAAAAGCAACCTATTATGGCCGCTCTAGTTGTGCGGCTTAGTATACGGAGACTTGCATAGTTATTGTTCAGTGTATGTGGCTCATTGCCTTATGGATGACTTGGGTGTTGTTCAATGCTCTACCGCCACCATTTTTATCGATAGCCAAAGTGCATTGCTGATTGTGAGAAACCTAGTGTTCCATGATTGCACTACACAAATTAAGAGGCACCATCAATTTGTTAGGGAGAGAATCTATGTTGGAGAGATCACTTTGGTTTTTGTGCCCACACATGATAATGTTGTAGTCCTTTTTACAAAGGCTCTACCTCATGAGATGTTTGAAGGTTTTTTTTAAGCTTTGGGCTTAGTCCTATTTTTAATTGACCTTGATCCATATTGGCTAACATTTCATTGTACATGAGTTTCAAACCCTTATTCATCATCACTTCCATCGGGGATTTGTTAATATGTTTTAATAGTAATGTGTGAACAAACTTAGGATTGTCAAGACAACTTGTCCCTTCTTTAGGAGGTATTTTCCCTTGGCTTGTATACATGCCCTTAACCTAAAGTGTTTCTTATGTTTGTGCATTCTACACTTAGTAATGCACACTATGTTGTGCTCATAAGCGTCTTCATCTGCTCATGTTGTTTGTGTGCATTCTCAATCCCCAAAATCCAACATGAACCAACTGATAAATAAGAAGTATTCTAAGTCAAATGAGGTTGATGACTTCATCAAGAGGATCAAGCATTTGTAAGAATAAATAGTTGCTATTAGTGTTAAAACAACACTTGAAGAACTAGCTTAAATGTATCTTTGGAATCTTCTTGCAAAGTATGTCTATTTAGTGATATCTTTCAATACTCATGTTAGACACTTCCCTCTCACGTTTGAAGAGTTTTGTGCGATTTTGTTGGAAGAGGACGTTTGTCTTAAGAATTTCCAAGGTTCAACTCATGTGGTGTTGAGAAGAAAGGGATGTGATTAGACGACTAGTTGGATCAGGCCTATTATCCGTCCTTAGTGCAGCGATACACACTAGGTCTCTTCAAGGATAGTCCACCAACCCTCTCATACACTTTAGGGGAAGCAGATAACTATGCAGTGGCAGTAAGAGAAACTTGTGGATGAATGCAACATGATCAACATTTACTTCAGGTGTCAAAGTAGGAGGGGGAGAGGAAGATTCAGTAGAAATAGATGACAAAGGAGTGCAACTATTTCTACTATCCATGAAAAATACAATGCACTAAATTACTTTTTATGTAATACAAAGTTTTGAATAATCAATGTAATTAAACAACTATATATCACTAGAAACAATCCTTGAAGGAATCAAGATTTCTTTCCAAAGATGTGAGATCTCAAGCTTAATAGCGGATCACATCCATTGCATTAGCTAATCGTCTCCAGATCCCAAAGACTTCTCCTACAATAAAACATCTTCAGTCTTCAAGCTCTACTACAAGCAGAGGTCTTCCAATCTTCAAGCTGCTACTACTCATAAGCTCTTCAAACACTTCTCTTCAACACTCTTCAATGTTTTCGTAAAAGAACATTGGAAAAAAAACATCACTAGTACAAATATATGAATAAAATCACACTCTCAAGACAAATTAAATATTTTTCATAAATTTATTACTTTATTTTCTTTTACTGTTTCTTTTATTTCTCTTTTAATTTCCTTACTTTCTTTTAATTCATCTCTTTTGATATTTATCTTTATAATAAATATTTAAGTTATTTTACTTTTTCCTAATTTCTAAATTTAAGTTATTTAATTAACTACTTTTGTATTTTAATTCTTTAGTTAAAGTAACTAATAAAGAAATCACTTAGTAAGTAAATAATTACTAAATTACTAAATCAAATAAAAGTAATGAATTACTAAATTAACAAATAATTACTAAGTCACTTACTTGATACAACATAAACCAAATCAACTCATTCGATCACTTTACACTACTCAAATCAATTCAAAACCTTCTCTCTCTCTCTCTCTCTCTCTCTCTCTCTCTCTCTCTCTCTCTCTCTCTCTCTCTCTCTCTCTCTCTCTCTCTCTCTCTCTCTCTCTCTCTCCTGCTTCACATATCCTTCTCCCATCGTCTCTCTCTGCGTTCCATTTTCCATCATCTACTTGGCTCTCTCTCTCTCTATGTGTGTGTGTGTCTTCTCCTTCACAATTCCTTCTACCACCATCTCTCTCTATGTTCCATTTTCCATCACTTGCATGATTCTCTCTCTCTCACTTCCTCTCTCTAGTTCATCTCCTTTATGTCTTCATCTCCATTCACGTTATATAAGCAAAACCATTAGAATTTTACTTTCTATCTACTAGCACATAGTAGTGATAATATATATATATATTTTTTTTTTTCTCTCTCTCTCTCTCTATCTCTCCTTCTCTCCATCTTCCTTCGAATTCTCTCTCTTGCATGGGCGTGTATTGCTACCACATTGCCCATCCAATCTCCTCTATCTACACAAGTTCCCTTTCTCTCTATCTATCTATCTATCTCTCTCACCTTCATATCTAATGTGCACATACTCTGATTGTTAGAATCCTTGTAGAAATCTCTCTCTTTCTCTCTCTCCCTCTCTCTGCCTCTGTCTCTCTATGTGTCTATGTGTCCTTGAAATTCTTGGCCATATGTAGCTTTGTCTAAGCCAATTAGTGTCCTTTCACTCCCTCTCTCTCCCCTTCTCTCTCTCTCTATCTATCTCCCCTTCTCTCTCTCCCCTCTCTCTCTCTCTAAGTTTCGACTAATGCTTCTATTGACTTCAACATGCAAATTGTCTCAAGCCACATTCTTTCTCTCTCCTTCTATCAACTTGTGTTGAACCTTCTCTCTTGCTTCATCATGATCTATCACATGATCTACTACCTACAGTGCTCATATGTGACAATCTCATATTTCTCAGTCTTTGATACTCCTTCAATGCATCCTCATAGCATTTTCCTACAACTTTGCGAACATCATCTACAGACATTCCTCTCTCTCTCTCTCTATTTCTCTCTCTCTCTCGCTCTCTCTCTCTCTCATCATGTTGTTGTGCACGAATGCTTCCTGCCTACCTATCTAGCCAAGGAGCCCTTATCTCTCTCTCTCTCTCTCTCTCTCTCTCTCTCTCTCTCTCTCTCTCTCTCTCTCTCTCTCTCTACATCACATTAGAATTTGTACCTAAAAAAGAATATTAGGAGAAAAACACATAAAACAATTATATTTATAGATCTATAATTCACATGAACGCACACATACTCTGTTGGATTTCAAGGTCTATGGAAGCATGTGAACAACACAAGGAAGAAGAAGAAGCTTGGAGCACAACACACAATACTGAATGTATTACCACAATGTACATAGATTAGTGACCCATTAGGGCTAAAGGCATATATACAAGCCAGGGGAGAAAACCTCCTAAACAGGGAAAAAAGTGCCCCGGTAGTCCTAGTGTGTTCACACACATCACTACCTAAATATATCAACAAATCCCCCCTAGGAGTGATGAAGTGAACAAGGAGGTGGCACTCATGTATAAGGAAGTGCCAAGCTATGTGGAATCAATCCACGAAAGGAAGCAACCCCAAAGCTTTGCAAAAAGCTTCAAACTTCTCCCTAGGTAGAGCCTTTGTGAGAAGTTCTACAATGTTCTCCTATGTGGACATAATGATAATGATGTCTCCCTGACATAATGATAGTGCACCTCAATGTGCTTAGTGCAAGCATGGAACACAGGGTTCCTCGCAACATAAGTTCTCTAACTGACAGTGAAGATGGTGGTGGCAGAAGACTGACCAACACCCAAATCAGCCATAAGGTATTTGAGCCACACACACTCAACAGTCACTATGAAAGGTACACTCAGCCTCACAATTGGAAGTGGCCATAATAGGTTGCTTCTTGATCAACCAAGATATGCATGAGCTACCAAGCATGAAGCAAAAACCACTGGTGGAATCACGAGCATCATAGCAACCAGCCCAATCAGAGTAAAAAAAACATGTGAATCTGGTGATAGTGATCCCCCCTTGGGATAAAATAATCGAAGTAGTTGGGTACCACTCAAGTAGCGAAAGATGTGCTTAACTACCTGCCAATGCTTGACACCTAGGCAATGCATAAACCTGCTCATCTGTGAGATAGAAAATTGAATATCTGGGCGACTAATGCATAAGTAAATCAAGCATCCAATAGCGTGTTGATAGAGGATAGCATCAAATGCATCTCCAACATCATGAAAACTCAATCATAAACTTGTCTCCATGGGAGTGGCAATAGGTTTGTAGTCTTCAAGGTCAAAACGGTGCAATAATGTGTCAAGATATTTGGTTTGACACAAAGCTATTTTGTCATCAACTTGCATAAATTGAGTGCCCAAATAATGATGCAAATGCCCCAAATTTGACATCTCAAATGAGGCGTGCAAATCAGCTTTAAAATCAACAATATGCTTCTCATGAGGACAAGTGAGTAGCATGTCATCAACATACACAAGAATAATCAGAAGCACATCATTTGCACGCTTAACATATAAGGTGCTCTCAGTTGGACTATTCTCAAAACCATGTGCAATGAGATAGGCATGTGTCTTTTCATACCAAGCACGTGGTGCTTGCTTCAAACCATATAATGCCTTTTTCAACATACACACTTGGTTTTCAAAGCAACAGGACTAAAAAACATACACTTCTTCATGCAATTCACCATTCCAAAATGCAGTTTTAGTGTCCAACTGATGTACATTCCAACCATGATGAGTTGCAAGTGCACAGATGCTATGAGCAGTAGTCATTCGGCATGTAGGAGCAATCTCATCAAAATCAATGCCTCTTTCCTGAGCATATCCCTTTGCGACAAGCCTAGCCTTATACCTGTCAACTGTTCCATCAGGATTATGCTTCAGCTTGTATACCCACTTAGTGCCAATGGCCTTCTTGCCATGAGACAAGTCACATAAAGACCAGGTACCATTCTTCATTTATAGCATCATATTCAGATTGTGTAACAGCCATCCAATTTTCTAAATTTTGTGCTTCATCAAACAAAAGAGGCTCATTCTCATCATAGAGACTAGAGGTGGCCATAGTATGGCAATCTGATGCAAAAGAAGCACTATGAGAGCTAGAACAAGTATGATATGATATAGGTGCATCTAATTTGCTATCTCGCAAAGTCTCCACCATCCATTTAGGCATAGATTTTGCCTCCTTAATATCAACTCTCTCATCAATGAGTGCACCATGTAAGTCTGCATAAGAAATGGAATGATCTACATCATCACATGAAACCTATAAAGGGTGAGAAGTTGCCTCATTAGGACCAACACTAGATTGTCCACGTGTAAAAAGAGGCAGCAAAGTGTCATACATGTGTTTGGACAAACTCATGTCTCCTTAGTACATGAAAGTAATGGTTTAATAGCATCTTCCACAAAAACATCATGGCTAACCAAAATGTGCTTAGTCTAAGGATGATACAGATGACATCCTTTTCTTTCAGAATTGTACCCAACAAAAATACATTTCACTGATTTATCATCCAATTTCCTACATTGTTGTTGAGGTACTAATGCATATGCCAGACAACCAAAAACATGCAAGTGAGCAACAGATGGCTTGCGACCATGCCAAGCCTCATATGGAGTTATAGATTGCAATGCTTTAGTGGGACTCCTGTTAAGTACATATGGTGCACACACAACAACCTCAAGCCAAGAACTATGTGGTAAAGAACTATGAGTGACATGTTCATTCGTTTAGCAACTCCATTCCCATGTATACGAAATTGTACACTAATGTTTTATCCCATGTTCAGTCAAAAATGCATTTAAGTCAGAGGACATATATTCCCCCCCTCGATCAGAATGGAGGGTGCCCATTTTACATGCACATATTTTCAACCAAAACCAAAAATTGTTTGAAGCACATAAACACTTCAGAATTTGTTTTCAGTGAATGTGCCCATGGATGCCTGGACAAATCATTGACAAAATTCACGAAGTAAAGATAGTTCCCAAAAGAAGGTGTCTGCATAGGACCACACACATCACTATGAACAAGCTGCAATTTGTGAGTAGCTCGAACTGAACCATCTTTTGGGAATGAGGAATGCTGCATTTTGCACAAAATACAACCTTCACACACATGTTTACCAGGTGCCTCAAGTTTGGGCAAAGAGGACACCATTTCAAATTTTTGTAGGCATAACAAACTAGCAAAATTCAGATGACCAAAGCATGCATGCCAAAGCTTTGCATATGATAAAGCTTGAGAATAATGTACTGCACATGCTCAATCATTCATAGATTTTTCATAGTTTATGAGTGTATACAACCCATGACATGAAATGTCAAAAGCAATTATGACATCGCCATTTGACATATCATGAACTGTACATCTGGCATCAACAAATTTCACAACCAACCCAATCTTGGTGAAAGCTAAAACTTATAACATATTCTTCTTAATACCTGGCACAAATAAAACATCCAAAAATGTAAAAGAACTACTATCGGCAGTAGCCATAATGATCTTACCAACTCCCATGATGGGATAAGAGGAGTTCTTGGCACATGTGACAGTATTTCGGGTAGGGGAGGCTCAAGTGAAGTGAAGAAACTATGTTGTGCGATAATATTTTTTGTTACCCCACTATCAAAGTGCCAAACATCTGAGTCTACTACAGATATACACTATTCATCATACATTGTTCATAAGAATATGGTCATAATTGTAAACAGTGGTAAATGCACATTCTTCATTTTGCACAAGATTAGCAAACTTTGTTTTGGGTGTAGAGGCCTCTACAACAACCATTCGAGCCTCTTTCTTCCTTGCCTCTTTAGCAGCCAATTTTGGACATTCTTTATGACATGATCAATTCCTTTACAACATTTGCAAAACAATTTTTGCTTTTGTGTTTTCTTCTCATCTTTGTCATCCTTCTTTGATTGTGCAGAATTAGTTGATTTTTTCTTATTAGTAGAAGAGCTCCATTTACCTTTGACCTTCTAACTAGCTAGGAAATCTTGATCTGCAACACGCATAATGGACATGTTCTACCTAGACTGATCTTACTGCAACATAACAGAGAGTAACTCCTCAAATGTTAAGGCATTTGGATTGCCTTTCATGATCAAACAAAGAGTAGAAGTAAAACTTGTTGATATATTTAGGTAGTGATGTGTGTGAACATACTAGGACTGTCGGGGCACTTTTTTCCCTCTTTAGGAGGTTTTTTTCCCTCGGCTTGTATATACGCCTATTGCCCTAATGGGCTACTTATCTTTGTACATTCTCTAGTAATACATTCAGTATTGTGTGTTGTGCTCCAAGCTTCTTCTTCTTCCTTGTCCTGTTCGCGTGCTTTTGCAGAAGTCTAACTCCAAAAATTGGTATCAGAGCAGGTCGTCGCTTCATCTAGGCCGCCGTCGACACTCCTCCGTTTGCAGTCTCAGAATCATACGAATTTTGGTGAGCATACTCAGGGTGTTTCCGAGATCAAAACTGCTTCGTCTGTTGTGCCGAAATCGCGATCTGAGCTTGTTTCGGCCTTCGAACGCACTATCGTAGCACTTGTGCAGGCTATTTCATCTTTTTGTGCCAAAGGTATATACCAGTTTCTGTTCGCCAGTTTAAGCATCTCTAAGTCTGCTACAGGTCTAGCAGAACTCGTCTAGGTAGTTCTGTTCAACTTTTTGAGATACAGTCAATTTTCTGTATCAAGGTATTTTAGTCACCAGCCATGGCTGAAAGCAGTGATGTATTCCGTATGTTGGCTGTTGAGGATAAGTTGGATGGTACCAACTACCCATTATGGTCTTATATGATGCGACATGTATTGGTTGCAAAAGGATTGTGGAACATTGTGCAGGGTGTTAAAAGACATCCTGTTACACTTGTAACAACAAGTACTACGAATACAGGTGCTGGAGCTGATGAAGATGGTGTCGAAGATGATATTGTGCAGATTCCTGTTCGTGCTACTGTTTTTGATGCACCTACTGCAGAACAGATTCGTTGGGATGGCAAAGATGCCCAGGCACATGCATTGATAGCTTTGTCTGTCAAACGTGCCATTATTCCTCACATTCGCTCTTGTAGAACAGCTAGGGATGCTTGGGATACACTTACCACATTGTACCAAGCTAGGAATGAGGCTCGTGTTGCTTACCTCTGAAAACAGTTGGAGAGTGATCACATGAATGAAGGTGATTCTATGGACAGTTTCCTAACGAAGATCAAAGATTTGAAGGAACAGTTGATTTCTGTTGATGAGGTTATACCAGATAGCTCACTTGTGCAGATTGTTTTGAATGGTCTTCCTGATTCATATCAGAGTTTTGCTTCTACTCTTCGGTTGATGATGAAAGGCAATCCGAATGCTTTACCATTTGAGGAGTTAGTTTCTGTTTTGTTGCAGGAAGATCAGTCCAGATAGAACAGGTCCATTATGCGTGTTGCAGATCAAGCTTTCCTGGCTAGTCAGAAGGGCAAAGGAAAATGGAGCTCTTCTACTAGTAAGCAGAAATCTGCAAATGCTGCACATTCAAAGAACCAGGATAAAGATGAGAAGAAATCAGAAAAGCAGAAATTGTTTTGCAAGTACTGTAAAGGGAATGATCATATCATAAAGAACTGTCCAAAACTGGTTGCAAAAGAGGCAAAGAAAAAGGAGGCTGGAATGGTTGTTGCAGAAGCCTCTACGCCAAAAACACAGTCTGATAATCTTGTGCAGGAAGAAGAATGGGCGTTTACTACTGTTTGTAGTTTTGACCCATCTTCTCATGAGCAGTGCATGTCTGCAGTGGACTCAGATGTTTGGTACTTTGACAGTGGGGTGACCAAACATATTACCTCGCAGCGCAGTTTCTTCTCTTCACTCGAGCCTGCCCCTACAGGGAATACTATCACATGCGCCGACACTCCTCTTATCCTGTTATGGGAGTTGGTAAGATCATTCTGACTACTGCTGATGGTAGTTCTTTCACCTTGTCAGATGCTTTATTTGTGCCAGGGATGAAGAAGAATCTGTTATCAGATTCTGCATTAGCCAAGATTGGCTTGGTTGTGAAATTTGTTGATGACAGATGTACACTTCATGATCTGTCAAATGGCGATGTTATTATTGCTTCTGGCATTTTATGTCGTGGGCTGCATAAGCTCATAGACTATGCAAGATCTGTGAATGATTCGGCATGTGCAGTTCATGATTCTCAGGCTATGTCAGATGCAAAGCTTTGGCATGCACGCTTTGGTCATCTGAATTTTGCTAGTTTGCTACGCCTACAGAAATTTGATATGGTGTCTTCTTTGCCCAAGCTTGAGGCACCTGGAAAACATGTATGTGAAGGCTGTATTTTGGGAAAAATGCAGCGTTCCTCCTTTCCAAAAGATGGTTCAGTTCGGGCTACGCAGAAATTGCAGCTTGTACATAGTGATGTCTGTGGTCCTATGCGGACACCTTCTTTTGGAAACTATCTTTACTTCGTGACTTTCATTGATGATCTTTCCAGGCATGCATGGGTATATCCATTGAAGGCAAAGTCCGAAGTGTTTTTGTGCTTCAAACAGTTTTTGGTTTTGGCTGAAAATCTGTCAGCACGTAAAATGGGCACCCTCCGTTTTGATCGAGGGGGGGAATATATGTCTTCTAATTTTAATGCATTTCTGGCTGAACGTGGGATAAAACACCAGTGTACAGTGCCGTATACACCTCAACAGAATGGAGTTGCTGAACGAAAGAACAGGTCACTCATGGAGATGGCGAGGTGTATGGTCAAGAGTCAGGCTTTACCACATAGTTTCTGGCTTGAGGCTGTCATGTGTGCAGCATATGTACTTAACAGGTGTCCCACTAAAGCACTGCAGTCTATCACTCCATATGAGGCTTGGCATGACCGCAAACCATCTGTTGCTCATCAGCGTGTTTTTGGTTGTTTGGCATATGCATTAGTGCCTGAACAACATCATAGAAAATTAGATGATAAGGCAGTAAAATGTATTTTTATTGGGTACAGTTCTGAAAGTAAAGGCTATCGTCTCTATCATCCACAGACTAAACGCATTCTGGTTAGCCGTGATGTTGTTTTTGTGGAAGATGTTATTCCTCCATTGCTTTCATGTACCAAGGAGACATCTGTTAGCTCCAAAGACATGTATGATACTTTGATGCCTCTTTTTACAGGTGGACAGTCTAGTGCTGGTCCTAATGAGGCAACTTCTCAGCCTTTGCAGGTTTCATATGATGATGTAGATCATTCCATTTCTGATGCAGAATTACATGATGCACTTGTTGATGAGAGAGCTGATATTGAGCAGGCAAAAACTATGCCAAAAATGGTTGGTGCAGACTTTGCGTGACAGCAAATTAGATGCACCTTTGTCATATCGTACTCGTTCAGGCTCTCATAGTGCCTCCTTTGCATCCGATTGCTATGCTATGGCTGCGTCTAGTCTCTGTGATGAGAATGAGCCTATTTCTTTTGATGAAGCACAAAATTCAGAAAATTGGATGGCTGCTATGCAATCTGAATATGATGCTATAATGAAGAATGGTACATGGTCTTTATGTGACTTGCCTCCTGGCAAGAAGGCCATTGGCACTAAGTGGGTATACAAGCTGAAGCATAAACCTGATGGTACAGTTGACAGGTATAAAGCTAGGCTTGTTGCAAAGGGTTATGCGCAGGAAAGAGGCATTGACTTTGATGAGACCTTTGCACCTACATGTCATATGACTACTATTCGGAGCATTTGTGCACTTGCAGCCCATCATGGTTGGAATGTACATCAGTTGGACATTAAAACAGCATTTCTGAATGGTGACTTGCATGAAGAAGTGTATGTTTTTCAGCCCCGTGGCTTTGTGCAGAAAGGGCATGAAAACCAGGTGTGCAGGTTAAAGAAGGCATTATATGGTTTAAAGCAAGCACCACGTGCTTGGTATGAGAAGATACATGCCTATCTGATTGCACATGGTTTTGAGAACAGTCCAACTGAAAGCACCTTATATGTTAAGCGTGCTAATGATGTGCTTCTGATCATTGTTGTCTATGTTGACGACATGCTGCTCACTGGTCCTATTGAGAAGCATATTGCTGATTTTAAGGCTGATTTGCATGCTTCATTTGAGATGTCTGATTTGGGGCATTTGCATCACTATTTGGGCATTCAGTTTATGCAAGTTGATGGTGGGATGGCTTTGTGTCAAACGAAATATATTGACACGTTATTGCAGCATTTTGGCCTTGAAGACTGTAAGCCTATTGCTACTCCTATGGAGACAGGTTTACGATTGAGTCTTCATGATGCTCGAGATGCATTTGATGTTGTTCTCTATCAGTAGGCTGTTGGATACTTGATTTATTTATGCATTACTCGGCCAGATATTCAGTTTGTTGTCTCAATAAGCAAGTTTATGCATTGCCCAGGAGTCACGCATCGGAAGGCGGTTAAGCGCATCTTTCGCTACTTGAGTGGTACTCGACTACTTGGGTTGTTTTATCCCAAGGGGGGATCACTACCGCCAGATTTGCATGCTTTTTCTGACTAAGATTGGGCTGGTTGCTATGACACTCGTGTGTCCACCAGTGGTTTTTGCTTCATGCTTGGTAGCTCATGTATATCTTGGTTGAGCAAGAAGCAGCCTACTGTGGCCACTTCCAGCTGTGAGGCTGAGTATAGGGCAGCTTTCACAGCGACTGTTGAGTGTGTCTGGCTCAGACGCCTTATGGCTGATTTGGGTGTTGGCCAGTCTTCTGCCACCACCATCTTCACTGACAGTCAGAGCGCATTGGCAGTTGCGAGGAACCCTGTGTTCCATGCTTGCACTAAGCACATTGAGGTGCATTATCACTATGTCAGGGAGAGGTTCTCTGCTAGGGAGATCAACTTGGCATATGTGCCCACGCAGGAGAACATAGCAGACCTTTTCACGAAGGCTCTGCCTAGGGAGAAGTTTGAAGCTTTCCGCAAAGCTTTGGGCTTACTTCCTTTTGTGGAGTGATTTCCACATAGCTTGGCACTTCCTTATACATGAGTGCCAGCTCCTTGTTCACCGCATCACTCCCAGGGGGGATTTGCTGATATATTTAGGTAGTGATGTGTGTGAACACACTAGGACTGTCGGGGCACTTTTTTCCCTCTTTAGGAGGTTTTTTTCCCTCGGCTTGTATATATGCCTATTGCCCTAATGGGCTACTTATCTTTGTACATTCTCTAGTAATACATTCAGTATTGTGTGTTGTGCTCCAAGCTTCTTCTTCTTCCTTGTGCTGTTTGCGTGCTTCTGCAGAAGTCTAACTCCAACAATTATTTAGGTAGTGATGTGTGTGAACACACTAGGACTGTCGGGGCACTTTTTTCCCTCTTTAGGAGGTTTTTTTCCCTCAGCTTGTATATACGCCTATTGCCCTTTCCTTGTGTTGTTCGCGTGCTTCTACAGAAGTCTAACTCCAACAAAACTCTGATATGAATTGGGAAGACCATTTAGAATAGTATGCACAAGTGAACTACCAGGCGAGACTTCATCAGCAGAAATCAATTGTTCCTTCAAATCTTTGATATCTTTGTCAGAAAATTGTCCATGGAATCTCCTTCATTCATGTGCTCACTATCCAATTGTTTTTGAAGGTAAGAAACACGAGCCTCATTCCTTGCCTATTATAGTGATAAGTGTATCCCTAGCATCCTTAGATGTTCTGCAAGGGAGAATGTGAGGAATAATAGCACGTTTGATAGACAAGGTTATCATTACATCTGCTTGAGCATCTCTGCCATCCCATCAAATTTGCTCTGCAGAAGGTGCAACAAGAACCGCAACACGAACAAGAACATGAAGAATATCATCATCTTCAATGCCATCTACATCACCTTCAGCAACTATGTTTGCAGGTGTAATAGGATGTTTTTCAACACCCTGCATAATATTCCACAGTTCTTTTGCAACCAATACATGATGCATAAAATAATCCCACAATGAGTAATTGGTACCGTCCAACTTATCCTCAACAACCAACATACAGAATACATCACTGTTTTGAGCCATGGCCACTCACTAAAATACCCTAATATAGAAAAATGATTGTATCTCAAAAAGTTGAACAGAACTACCCTGTCGAGTTCTACTAGACCTGTAGTAGACTTCAAGACACTTATAGGGGCAAATCAAAACATGTATATATCTTTGGCACAAAAAGACAAAATTGCCTACATAAGCATTTTGATACTGCATTTGGAGTCCAAAATGAGCTTAGATTGTGATTTTCAATCACCCTGAGTATGTTCACCAAATTTCATGTGATTTTGAGACTGTGACCGGAGGGGTGTTGACGATGCCCTAGATGAAGCGGCAACTTGCTCTGATACCAATTGTTGGATTTTGAGGTCGACGGAAGCACGCAAACAACACAAGAAAGAAGAAGAAGCTTGGACCACAACACACAATACTAAATGTATTACCACTAGAATGTACAAAGATTAGTGACCCGTTAGGGCTATTGGTTGTTGGAGTTAGACATCTATGGAAGCACGCGAACAGCACAAGGAAGAAGAAGAAGCTTGGAGCACAACACACAATACTGAATGTATTACCAGAGAATGTACAAAGATAAGTAGCCCATTAGGGTAATAGCCGTATATACAAGCCGGGGGGAAAAAACTTCCTAAAGAGGGAAAAAAGTGCCCTAGCGGTCCTAGAGTGTTCACACACATCACAACCTAAATATATCAACAAATCCCCCCTGGGAGTGATGCGGTGAACAAGCACCTGCCACTCATGTATAAGGAAGTGCCAAGCTAAGTGGAAATCACTCCACAAAAGGAAGTAAGCCCAAAGCTTTGCGGAAAGCTTCAAACTTCTCCCTAGGCAGAGCCTTCGTGAAAAGGTCTGCAATGTTCTCCTTCGTGGGCACATATGCCAAGTTGATCTCCCCAGTGGAGAACCTCTCCCTAACATAATGATAATGCACCTCAATGTGATTAGTGCGAGCATGGAACACAAGGTTCCTCACAATTGCCAATGCGCTCTGACTGTCAATGAAGATGGTGGTGGCAGAAGACTGACCAACACCCAAATCAGCCATAAGGCGTCTGAGCCACACACACTCAATAGTCGCTATGAAAGCTACCCTATACTCAGCCTCATGACTAGAAATGGCCACAGTAGGCTGCTTCTTGCTCAGCCAAGATATGCATGAGCTACCAAGCATGAAGCAAAAACCACTAGTGGACACACGAGTGTCATAGCAACCAGCCCAATCAGAGTCAGAAAAAAGCATGCAAATCTGGCGGTAGTGATCCCCCCTTGGGATAAAACAAACCAAGTAGTCGGGTACCACTCAAGTAGCGAAAGATGCGCTTAACCGCTTTCCAATTCTTGACTCCTGGGCAATGCATAAACCTGCTCATCTATGAGACAGCAAACTGAATATCTGGCTGAGTAATGCATAAGTAAATCAAGCATCCAACAGCCTGCTGATAGAGAAAAGCATCAAACACATCTCCATCATCATGAAGACTCAGTTGTAAAATTGTCTCCATAAGAGTGGCAATAGGTTTACACTCTTCAAGATCAAAATGCTGCAATAATGTGTCAATATATTTCGTTTCATACAAATCCGTTCCACCATCAACATGCATAAATTGAATGCCCAAATAATGATGCAAATGCCCCAAATCAGACATCTCAAATGAGGCATGCAAATCGGCCTTAAAATCAACAATATGCATCTCATGAGGACCAGTGAGCAGCATGTCATCAACATAAACCACAATGATCAAAAGTACATCATTAGCACGCTTAACATATAAGGTGCTTTCAGTTGGACTATTCTCAAAACCATGTGCAATCAGATAGGCATGTATCTTCTCATACCAAGCATGTGGTGCTTGCTTTAAACCATATAATGCCATCTTTAACCTGCACACCTAGCTTTCATGCCCTTTTTGCACAAAGCCATGGGGCTGAAAAACATACACTTCTTCATGCAAGTCACCATTCAGAATTGCAGTTTTAATGTCCAACTGATGTACCTTCCAACCATGATGAGCTGCAAGTGCATAGATGCTCCAAACAGTAGACATGCGGCATGTAGGTGCAAAGGTCTCATCAAAATCAATGCCTCTTTCCTCTGCATAACCCTTTGCAACAAGCCTTGCCTTATACCTATCAACTGTTCCATCAGGTTTACACTTGAGCTTGTATACCCACTTAGTGCTAATGGCCTTCTTGCCAAGAGGCAAGTCACATAAAGACCAAGTACCATTCTTCATTATTGCATCATATTCAGATTGCAAATAGCAGCCATCCAATTTTTTGAGTTTTGTGCTTCATCAAACGAAACAGGTTCAGTCTCATCACAGAGACTGGAGGCAGCCATAGCATAGCTATCTGATGAAAAAGAGGCACTATGAGACCTGATCGAGTACAATATGACAGAGGTGCATCTAATTTGCTATCACACAAAGTCTGCACCAACCATTTTGGCATAGTTTTTGCGTGCTCAATATCAGCTCTCTCACCAACAAGTGCATCATGTAAATCTGCATAAAAAATGGAATGATATGCATCATCACATGAAACCTACAAAGGATGAGAAGCTGCCTCATTAGGACCAGCACTAGACCTGTGAAAAGAGGCAACAAAGTATCATACATGTCTTTGGAGCTAACAGATGTCTCCTTAGTACATGAAAGCAATGGCCGAATAGCATCTTCCACAAAAACAACATCACGGCTAACCAGAATGTGTTTAGTCTGTGGATGATACAGATGATAGCCTTTACTTTTAGAACTGTACCCAACAAAAATACATTTTACTGCTTTATCATCCAATTTTTTGCAATGTTGTTCAGGCACTAATGCATGTGCCAGACAACCAAAAACACGCACATCAGATGGTGTGCGATCATGCCAAGCCTCATATGGAGTGATAGACTGCAGCACTTTAGTGGGATACTTGTTAAGTACATCTACTGCACACATGACAGCCTCAAGCCAGAAACTATGTGGTGAAGCCTGACTCTTGACTATACACCTCGCCATCTCCATGAGTGACCTATTCTTCCGTTCAGCAACTCCATTATGTTGAGGTGTATACGGCACTATACATTGGTGTTTTATCCCACGTTCAGCCAAAAATGCATTAAAATCAGAAGACATATATTACCCCCCTCGATCAAAACGGAGGGTGCCCATTTTACATGCTGACAGATTTTCAGCCAAAACCAAAAACTCTTTGAAGCACATGAACACTTCGGACTTTGCTTTCAATGGATATACCCATGCATGCCTGGAAAAATCATCAATGAAAGTCATGAAGTAAAGATAATTTCCAAAAGAAGGTGTCTGCATAGGACCACAAACATCACTATGTACAAGCTACAATTTCTAAGTAGCCCGAACTGAACCATCTTTTGGAAAGGAGGAACAGTGCATTTTGCCCAAAATATAGCCTTCACAAACATGTTTTCAAGGTGCCTCAAGCTTGGGCAAAGAGGACAGCATTTCAAATTTCTGCAGGCGTAGCAAACTAGCAAAATTCGGATGATGAAAGCGTGCATGCCAAAGCTTTGCATCTGACATATCTTGAGAATCATGTACTGCACATGCCAAATCATTTAGAGATCTTTCATAGTTTATAAGCTTATACAGCCCATGACATAAAATGCCAGAAGCAATAATCACATTGCCATTTGATAGATCATGAACTGTACCACCTGTCATCAACAAATTTCACAACCAAGCCAATCTTGGCTAAAGCTGAAACTGATAATAGTTTCTTCTTGATCCCTTGCACAAACAAAGCATCTGACAAAGTGAAAGAATTACCATCAGTAGTAGTCAAAATGATCTTACCAATTCCCATAATAGGATAAGAGGAGTTGTTGACACATGTAACAGTATTCCCTGTAGGGACAGGCTCGAGTGAAGAGAAGAAATTGCGCTGCAAGGTAATATGTTTGGTCGCCCCACTGTGAAAGTACCAAACATCTGAGTCTACTGTAGACATGCATTGCTCATGAGAACATGGGTCAGAAATGAAAACAGTAGTAAACACCCATTCTTCATCCTACAGAAGATTAGCAGACTCTGTTTTCAGTGTAGAGGCCTTTGCAACAACCTTTCCAACCTCATTTTTCTTTGCCTCTTTTGCAACCAGTTTTGAACAGTTCTTTATGATATGGTCATTCCCTTTACAGTACTTGCAAAACAATTTGTGCTTTTTTTATTTCATCTCATCTTTATCTTGGTTCTTCGAATGTGGAGCATTTGCAGATTTCTGCTTACTAATAGAAGAGCTCCATTTTCCTTTGCCCTTCTGAGTAGCCAGGAAAGCTTGTTCTGCAACACACATAATGGATCCATTCTGCCTAGACTGATCCTCTTGCAATAGAACAGAGACTAACTCCTCAAATGACAAGGCATTTGGATTGCCTTTCATCATCAACTGAAGAGGACAAGAAAAACTCTGATATGAATCAAGAAGACCATTCAGAACGGTCTGCACAAGTGAGCTATCTAGTATAACCTCATCAACATAAATCAACTGCTGCTTCAAGCCTTTGATCTTTGTTAGAAAACTGTCCATAGAATCACCTTCATTCATGTGCTCACTCTCACCAACTATTTTCGGAGGTAAGCAACATGAGCCTCATACCTAGCTTGGTACAATGTGGTAAGTGTATCCCAAGCATCCTTAGATGTTCTGCAAGAGCGAATGTGAGGAATAATGGCACGTTTGATAGACAAAGCTATCAATGCATGTACCTGAGCATCTCTGCCATCCCAACGAATCTTCTCTGCAGTAGGTGCATCAAAAACCATAGCACGAACAAGAATATGTAGAATATCATCATCTTCGACACCTTTTGCATCAGCTTCAATACCTACAGTAATAACAGTTGTAGGTGTGATAGGACGTTTTTCAACACCCTGCACAATGTTCCACAGTCCTTTTGCAACCAACACATGTCACATCATATAAGCCCACAACGGGTAGTTGGTACCATCCAACTTATCCTCAACAGCCAACATACGAAATACATCACTTCTTTCAGCCATGGCCGATGACTAAAATACCTTGATGCAGAAAATTGACTCTATCTCAAAAAGTTGAATAGAATTGCCAAGACGAATTCTGCTAGACCTGTACCAGACTTCGAGACATTTATACTGGCAAACCAGAACTGGTATATACCTTTGGCACAAAAGGATGAAATAGCTTGCACAAGCGCTATGATAGTGCGTTCAAAGGCCGAAACGAGATGAGATCGCAATTTCGGCACCACAAAGCGAAGTTGTTTTGATCTTTGAAACACTCTGAGTATACGTACCAAATTTCATTCAAAATGTTCTATCTAGGTCTCTATGATGGATATAAGGTTTCTCTACATATTCCTTTAAGAATACATGTTCTTACTAGTGTCTCTAACATATCTTATCGTACATCAAAGTCATCTTTTAATTTCTTAGAACGTTCATGCAATGCAATGTATGATATGCAATAGAAACAAAAAACAGAATAAGAATGAAAAATGAATAGAGTAAGGTAGAATATATTCACCTGATTTTTAACTTTCTTCTCCAACTTATAGTTTCATGCTTATCTTCAAGCAGCTCACACTCCATTTCATATTCATCTTCATCTCTCTTCTTGAACAACTTATCTTGCTTTCCAATAATTAAAGACTTCAAAGGAGTTCCATCAAATTCTTTAAGTTCATATGTTCCATCAACAAATATAGACACAACTACATACGACTCAAACCATCATTTAGTCAATTTCCTTGCTACATCATTTTGAGTATCAAACATACTATTATACACTAATACCTAGTCGTGAATTTCAATCTTACATGGCCTAAGTCGATGCTTTTTGTAAAAATAAATTTTGTTCTTAATTCTTGAATCCTTTAATTTTTGTACAACTTCTTTTAAATTTTCATTTCCGTTTGCAAGCTTTTTAATCCTTAATATTAGTAAATCTTCTCTTGTCATATCATCATTTATGGGAGCATTATCCATGTCGAAATCTAAGTGTGCATAGGGAAAATTGGATTTTGACAATACATTAGTTCTATGAGGCATAAATCCTGTAGGCCTAATGTACATCATCCTATCTACCCATAATGCAAATGGAAAGTATTTAGCTCACTCCTTTATGTCTCCATTGTAGGCCTTTGAGATCACCTTCACAATAGAAGGATGACCTCTTTCGATCTTACCATTGGCATTTGGGTTATAGGCAATTGTCAAAGACAAACAAATTCCATGTCGGTCAAATAATTCCTTTGCCTCCCTTGTACCTAATCCATTCCAATCCATAACTACTTTCTCCACATAATCGAAACATGAAATCGCTTCTTCCAAAAGAAATTTGCATACATTATAAGTAGTCTTAGAAAGAGGGCTTGACCTTCCACATGATTATTCAAATCTTGTGTAGCCAATACTATATATCTCATTTCATCAAGGTCTTTGGGCATGGTTACAAGGTCAAATACCCACTTGTAATGAATACAAGGAGGTTAAGTCAGATGTAACGAGACTCTATGCCTAATTGAATAATGCATGTGAAATGTGGCACAAGTGCTCACGAAGTCATGAACATTCACATAAATACTTGGCCACTAGTAGGCTTCCCTAATTTTCTCATAGGTTGTAACAAACCCTTTGTGACCTACCCATAAGTTTTCATGCATTTCTCTCCTAATTGAAGACTCTTCTTACTAGTATGAATTGTGGATACTTTACCTTACCTTTAGCATATTGCCAAATAAAGGCATATTTTAGAGAGAAGTTGTAAGACTTTTTCCTACTGGATCTAAACTTATTTGTGGAACAACCTAAGGAAGGCTTCAATGAACTCAAATAGCTTCCTATTTCTTTCCATTCTCCTTCATAATCATTTGCACGGAATTGCTTATAAACATGAACTAGTGGATCATATCTCAGCATATTCATTTCTCTTTCTATTGTTTCATCATCATACTCATCATCAAAATTTTCTCGTGAGAGCATGCCAGCAACACTATTTAGCATTTTCGCTATATGGACAAAAGCTAGATCAATAAACTTTACATATGAAATCCACCAAAGCATTGCAATATTTAGAGAAGAACAATTTGCAATCATTCCTATTAGAGGAAGACAATCAGTCTCAATAATTACATTGGGTCCTTTGAAATACTCTTTATCTGTTTTTAATGCAGACACTAAACCCCACAACTCTTCCTTAATCCACGGCTACTTTCTTTGAGTATCATGTAATACTTTTGCACCGAAGAGTACTACATATATTTTCCCCTCATCATCGTCTTGACCTATGATCCAACCTATACCATCAAGATTGGTATCAATAGTCAAAATATAAATATGCTTCTATACCAAATAATCAACACATTTTAGAATGAAAGCTTCAATTAACAATTGCTTTAGTTTACCAAAGCTTTAGAATGCTTTTCTTTCCAAAGAAAATTTCTCTTCGTTCTTAACAAATCATGTAATGTAATGGGTTTGCAACATGAGCGAAGTGAGGGGTCCAGATAACATAGAAGACACAAGCTCCTATGAATCTCCTCACTTCACTTATATTGTCATAAACCTCAAAAATTTTGCTAATGGCCTCAACTTTCTACCAGTATGGCTTTCGGCCATAATGTCCATAGATATATCCTACAATAAGAATCTTGTTAACTCTAAAAATAGATTTCTCTAAAGAAAATATCATACCTACCTCCTCAAATCTCTCAAAAATTCATTTGCACTCAAAGATATGGTCACTCACAAATTTTCTACAACCAAAAGCATCTAAAAATTCTTCTTTCACTCTTTCCTTACAGCCTTTTACCAAAATATCATCAATAAAAGGCATAGTCATAGTCATGGCCCGATGGAGTCTTCATTGTAGTGATATCTTGACTCTCAATAGTTAATTGAAATAGATCATATCCTAAATACATGTCACCCATGGAGTAAATAGAATGCCCAACAAATGCTTTAGTAAACCCATCTATGATAGGTTCTATTCCTACATTTCTCAATATTACTTTCTTCACATATTACAAATTCTGAATGAAACAAAGCTTTTGATTCCTTTTTGGCATTGTCAACCATCTATTTGAATAAGGTGTTGAGGATGGCTCCAATATTCACATGGAAATCGTTTCCTTTAACTGTCTCATGAGTTTAGGTGAATGAGCTTTAGGAACTAGAATATGTGTAAATTCCATGGAATATGAGGAATTGTGAAAATAAACATGGCTGGAACTTGTTTTGGATCTATGCAACTTATTTCCTATAGGAAAAGAGCAAACAATTTTTCATGTTTTCTAATTATTTGGATTAGGTGTTTCTTGAGGCTCATGATCAGTCCCAAGAATAGTCTCCAAAAGCTCATATGAATCAAGGATAGAAGTGATTTTAAACTTCCACAGGGTGTAGCTCGCGCCATCAAGTTTACCTTCCGTGAAGGTTGGCGGTCGTATCCACAACGCTGGGATGATCAACATCCTTGCTGCTCCTATCTGTGCTCCACCTACTCCTATTGACTAGCCATCTTGATTCCCAGTTGTAGATGATGATGTACCATTTGACATCTTCTCTCTTTTGTCATTGAGACCTCTGCAATCTCTGCATTTTTGCTTCTGCACCACGCAGAGCCCCCTGAGCTCTAATACCATGTAAGAAAATAACAACACAGTGGAATAGACCACTATGCAAAGTTGAGAGAAAAAAACATAGACAAAGATAGATGCAGACTGAGAGATAGAGAACTCAAATTCTCAGATTGTTGAGTGTAATGCAGTTACAATGATGGTGGTGTCCACCCATGCACTTCCAATGTGGATCTTAGATGGTAATCTAGACAGACTCTAGATGAAGGGCTTACTAGTGTGCAATGCTATGTAAAGCTCAATATAGGCCATGCTTATATAGATTTTACAAGGAGAGTCGGTATAGATAAATACATCCGAGAGATGTTAAATAGTCGGTAAAATATACAATCTGATAATATCTCCATGACTAAAAGTCCTATTGTCTCAGCCCTATGGGCCGGAGGGATAGGCCCCCTGGACCCCCCAGAAGGGGGCAAGCCCCCCTCTACACTCCCCCCATTAGGGTTCTATGGGGAAACTGTGCGATGCCACATGGCCTTTATTTTCACCTTGAATGGCAACCCAATGGCCCGTAAGTTTATGCCCTACCTAACTTGATGGTTAGGATCACAAAGATCATCTATAACCATTAACGGTCACACATAAACCTCATCTAACTTAGAAGTTAGGGTTCGATAAATGTCTGGGCTCTCACAATGGCTTCTCCTCATAATGGGGGCCTTACAACTTAGAGCACCATGGATCATTTGTGGTCACTTGAGGGTGGAGTATTGAGCATATCTAACAATAAGCTCAATAATCTCCCCTAACTCAAAATAGAGCTCAAAGAAAAGATAATTGGTACTATGAGACAAGGAAAGAAAAAGTAGGCTTTTCTTAAGGCTTTTGTTTCTCTCAATATCTTCCCTAGGTTTAATTTTTTACTCTTGATCTTCTCTCTAAGAGTCTAGGCAAAGAGTCTTGATATAATAACTAGAATTTTGACAAATTTCTATTTGATTTGCCTTTTGTGATTCAAAATAAGGGTTTGTGTAAACTTTGAATTGTGATATTCATTTATGGTCACTCTCTTCTAAGAGCCAAACTTTCATAATGAAGTCGATCCTTAGTATAGGTTTAGAGTCAGAATGTACACTCTAGGCTTTTTCTTCATTCTCTTTAGTTTAGATCTAGAGTTTGATTTCTTCTTTAAGTCTAAACCTAAAGTTGATTCTTTCTCTATGTTTTTAAGACTAGAGATCGAATTTAACTTAAGGGTTTAGATATCTAAATTGAAACCTACTTCTAGGTTTTGAATGTATTCAAGCTACTCTAGGAAAATTGGAGTTGCTTTTTTTCTTGATTAATCTTTGAAACTTGACTAATTACTTCTTGGATTTTGTGAGTTAAAATGTTCTTCAATTTCTAGTTATGAATGTCATCAAGCACTCTTTTTGTTTTCGTTTTTAAGTTTTTTTTAAGGTTTTCTACTCTATTTAATTTAAAAAAAGATTTTTTTTTTCAATTTTTTTTGTTGTTTTTTATTTTTTTTATGTTTATGAAATTTTTATTTTTGAATTATATTTAAAGTTTTTTTTTTGTTCTTTTTAAAGTTTATACTTTTTAAGGTTTTTATTTTATTCTTTTTATGATCTTTATCAATTTTTTAATTTTTATTCTTTTGATGGTATTATGTTCTTTTAATGAAAAATTAGCTAAACTAAAATAGTTGCAAGCTTTCTAACTAAATAAATAACTGGAACGTGCACACAATGTATGGTTAAACCTAATGCATATCATGAATGTTCACATGCAAACAAAAAACAATCATCCTTTTTTAGTGGGTGGTTGCAATGCACATATGGATAGAACTTGAAAACAAAATACCTAAATTTTTTGTTTTTGTTGTTGAGGCTATGATAGTGCAGTGCGATAAAGTTTTATATTCATTTAAAGCTTAGATACAAATGAACCTATATGTGACATGTGCTTTGCTACATTTGAAGGTATGGGTGGAAGGACGAGGATTTCCAATATCGATCTCCAAGAAGCCGCTTCATTTCACTTGGGGTTCATAATGTTTGGATGGAAGGGATGCAATTAAACGACAAGTTGGATCATGCATGTCATCCATCCTTCATGCAGTGATACACGCTGGGTGTCTTTAGGGATAGTCTGTCGACTCTCTCCTACACCTCAGGGAAAGCAGAGAACTACACAGTTATGATAAGAGAAACTCGTGGATGAGTGCAACATGATCAACATTTACTTAAGGTGTTAAAGTAGGAGGGGAAGAGGAAGATGGAGTAAAAATAGATCACAAAGGAGTGCAACTATTACTACTATCCATGGAAAATACAATGTACAGAACTAATTTTTATGTGATATAAGTTTTGAATAATCAATGTAATCAAAGAATTGTATAGTCACTAGAAACAATCCTTGGAGGAATCAAGATTTTCTTTTTAAAGATGTGAGGATCTCAAGCTCAATAGCACATCACATACACTGCATCAGGCAATCATCTCCAGATCCCAAAGACTTCTACTATAGGCAAATGTCTTGAGTCTTCAAACTCTGCTATAGGAAGAGGTCTTTCAATCTTTAAGCTTCTATCACTGATAACCTCTTTAAACACATCTCTTCAGCACAATTCAATGTTTGTATAAAATATCATTAGCAAAAAAATAGCATTAGCACAAATATATAAATAAAATCACGCTCTCAAATGTTACATATTTTTCATTAAACTTATTACTTTCTCCTTTATTATTTTATTCTTATTTTACTTTTTCTTTACTTTTTCTTTTAATTTCTTTACTTTATTTTAATATTTATCTTTATATTAAATATGTTGGAGTTAGATGTCTGCGGAAGCTACCAAGCATGAAGCAAAAGCCACTAGTGGACACACGAGTATCATAGCAACCAGCCCAATCAGAGTCAAAAAAAGCATGCAAATCTGGCAGTAGTGATCCCCTCTTGGGATAAAACAACCCAAGTAGCCGAGTACCACTCAAGTAGCGGAAGATGCGCTTAACCGCCTACCAATGCTTGACTCCTGGGGCAATGCATAAACCTGCTCATCTGTGAGATAGCAAACTGAATATCTGGTCGAGTAATGCATAAGTAAATCAAGCATCCAACAACGTGCTGATCGAGAACAACATCAAATGCATCTCCATAATCATGAAGACTCAGTCGTAAACATGTCTCCATAGGAGTGGCAATAGGTTTACAATCTTCAAGGCCAAAATGCTACAATAACGTGTCATTGCTTTCATGTACTAAGGAGACATCTGTTAACTCCAAAGACATGTATGATACTTTGCTGCCTCCTTTTACAGGTGGACAGTCTAGTGCTGTTCCTAATGAGGGAACTTCTCAGCCTTTGCATTGTTTTTGTGGAGGATTGTATTCAGCCATTGCTTTCATGTACTAAAGAGACATCTATTAACTCCAAAGACATGTATGATACTTTGCTGCCTCCTTTTACAGGTGGACAGTCTAGTGCTGTTCCTAATGAGGCAACTTCTCAGCCTTTGCAGGTTTCATGTGATGATGTAGATCATTCCATTTCTGATGCAGATTTACATGATGCACTTATTGATGAGAGAGCTAATATTGAGCAGGCAAGAACTATGCCAAAATGGCTTGTGCAGACCTTGCGTGATAGCGAATTAGATGCACCTCTGTCATATCATACTCGATCAGGCTCTCATAGTGCCCCTTTTGCATCAGATTGCTATGGTATGACTGCATCTAGTCTATGTGATGAGATTGAGCCTGTCTCGTTTGATGAAGCACAAAATTCAAAAAATTGGATGGCTGCTATGCAATCTAAATATGATGCAATAATGAAGAATGGTACTTGGTCTTTATGTGACTTGCCTCCTTGCAAGAAGGCCATTGGCACTAAGTGGGTATACAAGCTGAAGCGTAAACCTGATGGTACAGTTGAAAGGCTAAGCTTGTTGCAAAGGGTTATGCACAGGAAAGAGGCGTTGATTTTGATGAGACCTTTGCACCTACATGTCGTATGACTACTGTTCAGAGTATCTATGCACTTGCAGCCCATCATGGTTGGAATGTACATCAGTTGGACATTAAAACAACATTTTTGAATGGTGACTTGCATGAAGAAGTGTATGTTTTTCAGCCCTGTGGCTTTGTGCAGAAAGGGCATGAAATCCAGGTGTGCAGGTTAAAGAAGGCATTATATGGTTTAAAGCAAGCACCAGGTGCTTCGTATGAGAAGATACATGCCTATCTGATTGCATATGGTTTTGAAAATAGTCCAACTGAAAGCACCTTATATGTTAAGCGTGCTAATGATGTGCTTCTGATCATTGTTGTCTATGTTGATGACATGCTGCTCACTGGTCCTATTGAGAAGCATATTGCTGATTTTAAGGCTGATTTGCATGCCTCATTTGAGATGTCTGATTTGGGGCATTTGCATCATTATTTGGGCATTCAATTTATGCATGTTGATGGGTGGAATGGCTTTGTGTCAAACGAAATATATTGATACATTATTGCAGCATTTTGGCCTTGAAGACTGTAAGCCTATTGCCACTCCTATGGAGACATGTTTCAGATTGAGTCTTCATGATGTTGGAGATGCTTTTGATGTTGTTCTCTATCAGTAGGTTGTTGGATGCTTGGTTTACTTATGCATTACTTGGCCAGATATTCAGTTTGCTGTCTCACAGATGAGCAGGTTTATGCATTGCCCAGGAGTCTTAAGCGTATCTTTCGCTACTTGAGTGGTACATGGCTACTTGGGTTGTTTTATCCCAAGGGGGGATCACTACTGCCAGATTTGGATGCTTTTTCTGACTCTGATTGGGCTAGTTGCTATGACACTCATGTGTCCACTAGTGGCTTTTGCTTCATGCTTGGTAGCTCATGTATATCTTGGTTGAGCAAGAAGCAGCCTACTGTGGCCACTTCCAGTTGTGAGGCTGAGTATAGGGCAACCTTCACAGTGACTGTTGAGTGTGTGTGGCTCAAACGCCTTATGACTTATTTGGGTGTTGGTTAGTCTTCTGCCATCACCATCTTCTCCAACAGTCAGAGCGCATGGGCAATTGCAAGGAACCCTGTGTTCCATGCTCGCACTAAGCACATTGAGGTGCATTATCATTATGTCAGGGAGAGGTTCTCTGCTGGGGAGATCAGCTTGGCATATGTGCCCACGCAGGAGAACATTGCACACCTTTTCACGAAGGCTCTGCCTAGGGAGAAGTTTGAAGCTTTCCACAAAGCTTTGGGCTTACTTCCTTTTGTGGAGTGATTTCCACATAGCTTGGCACTTCCTTATACATGAGTGCAAGCTACTTGTTCATCGCATCACTCCCAGGGGGGATTTGTTGATATATTTAGGTAGTGATGTGTGTGAACACTCTAGGACCGCCGGGGTACTTTTTTCCCTCTTTAGGAGGTTTTTTTCCCCCGGCTTGTATATATGCCTATTGCCCTAATGGGCTACTTATCTTTGTACATTCTCTAGTAATACATTCATTATTGTGTGTTGTGCTTCAAGCTTCTTCTTCTTCCTTGTGTTGTTTGCATGCTTCCACAGACGTCTAACTCCAACACCATTTTTCATGATAGCACCATATTCATATTGCATTGTAGCCATCCAATGTTCAGAATTTGAGTATGATATGACAGAGGTTCATCTAATTTGCTGCCACACAAAGTCTGCACCAGCCATTTTTGCATAGTTTTTGCCTCCTCAATATCAGCTCTCTCTCATCAACAAGTGCATCATGTAAATCTACATCAGAAAATGGGATGATTTGCATCATCACATGAAACCTAAAAAGGCTGAGAAGTTGCCTCATTAGGACCAGCACTAGATTGTCCACCTGTAAAAAGAGGAAGCAAAGTATAGTACATGTCTTTGGAGCTAACAGATGTCTCCTTAGTACATGAAAGCAATGGCTAAATAGCATCTTCCACTAAAAAAACATCACGGCTAACCAGAATGCGTTTACTTTATGGATGATATAGACGATAGCCTTTACTTTCAGAACTGTACCCAACAAAAATACATTTTACTACCTTATCATCCAATTTTCTACAATGTTGTTCAGGCACTAATGCATATGCCAAACAACAAAAAATATGCAGATGAGCAACAGATGGCTTGCGATCATGCCAAGCCTCATATGGAGTGATAGACTGGAGTGCTTTAGTGGGACACTTGTTAAGTACATATGCTGCATACATGATAGCCTTAAGCCAGAAACTATGTGGTAAAGCTTGATTCTTGACCATTCACCTTGCCATCTCCATGAGTGACATGTTCTCTCGGTCAGCAACTCCATTCTATTGAGGTGTACATGACACTGTACACTGGTGTTTTATCCCACATTCAATGAGAAATGCATTAAAATCAGAAGACATATATCCCCCCCCCCCCTCAATCAGAATGGAGGATGCCCATTTTACATGCTCACATATTTTCAGCCAAAACCAAAAACTCTTTGAAGCACATGAACACTTTGGAATTTGCCTTCAATGGATATACCCATGCATGCTTGGAAAAATCATCAACGAAAAAGATAATTTCCAAAAGAAGGTGTCTGCATAGGACCATAGACATCACTATGTACAAGTTGCAATTTTTGAGTTGCCCGAACTGAACCATCTTTTGGAAAGGAAGAATGCTGCACTTTGCCCAAAATACAGCCTTCACAAACATATTTTCCAAGTGCCTCAAGTTTGGGCAAAGAGGACACCATTTCAGATTTTTGCAGGCATAGCAAACTAGCAAAATTCAGATGACCAAAGCGTGCATGCCAAAGTTTTGCATCTGACATAGCTTGAGAATCATGTAGTGCACATGCCGAATCACTTATAGATCTTTCATAGTCTATGAGCTTATACAACCCACGACATAAAATGCCAAAAGCAATAATCACGTTGCCTTTTGATAGATCATGAAGTATACATCTGTCACCAACGAATTTCACAACCAAGCCAATCTTGGCTAATGCAGAAACTGATAATAGATTTTTCTTGATCCCTGGCATAAAAAAGCATTTGACAAAGTGAAAGAACCACTATCAGTTCCATAATAGGATAAGAGGAGTTGTTGGCACATGTAACAGTATTCCCTGTAGGGGCAGGCTCGAGTGAAGAGAAGAAACTGCGCTGCGAGGTAATATGTTTGGTCGCCCCACTATCAAAGTACCAAACATGTGAGTCTACTGTAGACATGCACTGCTCATGAGCAGATGGGTCAAAATTGCAAACAGTAGTAAACGCCCATTCTTCTTCCTGCACAAGATTAATAGACTCTGTTTTTTGTGTAGAGGCCTCTACAACAACCATTCCAACCTCTTTCTTCTTTGCCTATTTAGTAGCCAGTTTTGAACCATTCTTTATGATATGATCATTTCCTTTATAGTACTTGCAAACCAATTTTTGCTTTTCTAATTTCTTTTCATCTTTGTCTTTCCTCTTCGATTGTGCAGAATTAGCAAATTTCTGCTTACTAGTTGAAGAGCTCCATTTTCCTTTGCCCTTCTGACTAGCCAAGAAAACTTGATCTGCAACACACATAATGGACCTGTTCTGCCTGGACTAATCCTCCTGCAACAGAACAGACTAACTCCTCAAATGACAAGGCATTTGGATTGCCTTTCATCATCAACCGAAGAGCAGAAGCAAAACTCTGATATGAATCAGGAAGACCATTCAAAACGGTCTGCACAAGTGAGCTATCTGATATAACCTCATCAACAAAAATCAAGTGTTCCTTCAAGTCTTTGATCTTTGTTAGGAAACTATACACAGAATCACCTTCATTCATGTGCTCACTCTCCAATTGTTTTCGGAGGTAAGCAAGATGAGCCTCATTCCTAGCTTGCTACAATGTGGTAAGTGTATCCCAAGCATCCTTAGCTGTTCTGCAAGAGCGAATGTGAGGAATAATGGCACGTTTGACAGACAAAGCTATCAATGCATGTGCCTGGGCATCTCTGCCATCCCAACAAATTTGCTCTGAAGTAGGTGCAGTAGAAACCGCAGCATGAACAGGAATATGCAGAATGTCATCATCTTCGACACCTTTTGCATCAACTTTAGGACTTGCAGTTGTAACAGTTGCTTGTGTGATAGGACGTTTTTCAACACCTTGCATAATGTTCCACAATTCTTCTGCAACCAATACATGTCGCATCATATAAGCCCACAACGGGTAGTTGGTACCATCCAACTTATCCTCAACCGCGAACATACGAAATACATCACTGCTTTCAGCCATGGCCGGTGACTAAAATACCTTGATGCAGAAAATTGACTGTATCTTAAAAAGTTGAATAGAACTGCCAAGACAAATTTTGCTAAACTTGTAGCAGACTTCGAGATGCTTATGCTGGCGAACCAAAACTGGTATATACCTTTGGCACAAAAAGATGAAATAACTTGCACAAGCATTGCGATAGTGCGTTCGGAGGTCGAAACGATGTGATTTTGACACAACAAAGCAAAGTTGTTTTGATCTAAAAAACATGTTGAGTATGCTGACCAAAATTCGTGTGATTTTGAGACTGCAACTGAAGAGGTGTCAATGATGCCCTAGATGAAGCGGCGACCTGCTCTGATACCAATTGTTGGAGTTAGACGTCTGCGTAAGCACGCGAACAACACAAGGAAGAAGAAGAAGCTTGGAGCACAACACACAATATTGAATGTATTACCACTAGAATGTACAAAGATAAGTAGCCCAATAAGGCAATAGGCATATTTACAAGCCGAGGGGGAAAAACCCTCCTAAAGAGGGAAAAAAGTGCCCCGGTGTCCTAGTGTGTTCACACACATCACTACCTAAATATATCAACAAAATATTTAAGTTCTTTTACTTTTTCCTAATTTCTAAATTTCAGTTATTTAATTAACTACTTCTTTTTTATTTTTATTTTTTAGTTAAAATAATTAATAAAGAAATCAATTAATAAGTAAATAATTATTAAATTTCTAAATCAATTGATAAGTAATTAATTAGTAAACTTATAAATAATTACTAAATTACATATTCAATACAACATAAAGCAAATCAACTCATTTGATCATTTTAAACTACTCAAATCAATTAAAAAACCTACTCTCTCTCTCTCTCTCTCTCTTTCTCTCTCGGTTCACGTATCCTTCTACCATCATCTCTCTCTACATTCCATTTTCCATCTCTGGCTTGATTCTCTCTTTCTCTCTCTCACTTCGAGTATCCTTCTTCCACCATCTCTCTTTGCACCCCATTTTCCATCACTTGCTTGATTGTCTTTCTCTCTCTCATTCATCTGCTTTCCATTCACTTTATATAAGCACAACCATTAGAATTTGGCTCTCTATCTATAGGCACACAATAGTGATAAAATCTCTCTCTCTCTCTCTCTCTCTCTCTCTCTTTCTCTCTCCCTAAACTATGTGCATGTCTATAGCTCTCTATTGACATTGTTCTCTCTCTTTCTCTTTCTATCTCTCTCTTTATGGCTTCCTCCAAATTCTCTCTCTTGTGTGCATGTGTATTCTTGTTTTGCTACCTGTCCAGTCTTCTCTGTCTACAAAAGTTCTTACTCACTCATTCACACACACACTCTCTCTTTCTCTATGTTTTCCTTTGAATTCTCTCTCTTGTGCATGTGTGTTCTCATGTTTCCTATCGAGTCTCCTCTATCTACATAAGTTCTCACTCACTCACTCACTCACTCACTCACTCACTAACTCACTCACTAACTCACTCTCTCTCTCTCTGCCTGATGTTGTGTGCCCATCTAGTTATCAGAATCCTTTTATAAATCTCTCTCTCTCTCTCTCTCTCTCCTTAGATTTCATGGCCATTAGTAGCTTCATTCGAGCCAGTTAGCATCCTTTCATCCTGAGCGGCATTCTTGGCTAATAAAAAGTGAAGAGAAACTTTTGGTAGCTCAAACAAGAAGCCAACAAAAAGAAGCTTACTAGAAGCTATTAGTAGCATGTGAAGAAGGTTCATGCCATTAAAGATTGCAAAAAGAAGCAAGATAATGAGAGGAATGGTATTGTCAAATCTACTTGAAAGAATAAGAAAACGACAAACAACACAATCTTAAGTTATGGGTTTCCATAAAGAAGATATATGCACCTACCCAAGTTTGTATTGATGAACCTTGGATACTGGATAGTGGAATGTAATAGAACTTAGAGTGGATTGATTTTGCAATAGCTACACTTGTGGCATTTGTAATTTCCATGTGATCTATTTCAACCCCTTTCACAATGTTACACAAGCCTTTCACTACAAGACATGGTGCATCATATACGTGGAGAGCGGATAGTTGGGACCATCGAGTTTATCGTCAATAGCCAACATATGGAATATACATTATTGTTATCAACAATCACAAAAAGTATTCCTTGATGCAAAACCTATTTGTTTACTTTAAAAATCGGGACACGAGTAGCTTTTTGGAGCTCTACTACAGTTATAGAAAAGTTTAGGGTCCTTGTACAAGTGAAAAATGGGGAAAAAATCTATACAAATCAATAAAGTTATTTATGCAATGGCCATGATATTGTGAACAAAAATCAAAATGAACTCAAATGTGGTTTATGAAAGCATCGAGCTCTTCAAGCTCACTTGTAGTATTTTTCAATTAGAGAATGTTTATCATAGTAAGTCAACTTGCTATGATATTTAATGTCCGAGTTTAGAGAGCAAAAGAATACACATCAATAACAAGATGAAGAAAGAGCTTAGGAGCATAATGCAAAATGCTACTATTGAGTGTGTGTAATGTTGAAAGATAAGTAGAGATTATATTATGGATATATATGCAAGTCGTAGTAAAAAACCTCTTAAAATGGACAAATAAGATTTATTAACTTTATTTATTTATTTTATTTTTTAATGGAGGTTAAGTGGTAGTAAAAAACCACTTAAAATGGACAAAGTGGCTTCTAATTTTATTTATTTATTTTATTTTTAATGGAGGTTTTACATGCGCTTACTGCTTTCCCTTGACTTTAACTTTTACTCCTTTCCCTTGACTTTAACTTTGAAAGCACAACTGTACAGCATAGTACCCATGAGACCCCCTTTATTCTGCAAAGCAAAAGTTAGACAAAGTTACAACTAGGTTTAAACTGGTAAGAGCCATTACATGTTTAGCACGGTGATTAAACACTGGACCTCTGCCTCAAGAGACCAGTGCCAAACCAATACGCCTAAGGGATGTAGACAATTAAATATGTTTTCCTTTTAATCAATAAACTTGCATACATTACTACATGTGCGAAGCTAACAAGTTGGATGTGCTGTGCAATGTATTCGTTGTTTCCCCTATGGCATTGCATGCTTCAAGTTGGATGTGCTGTGCAATGTATTCGTTGTTTCCCCTATGGCATTCATGCAGAAGGATTTGGTATGATGTCTCCCTATCCTTCCCATGACTAGGGATGAGGGATGGATAGTAACATGGTAGGTGAATAGGTGATTGAACCTTTAAATATCCATTACAACTAAATTGAGAAATTCATATGGCTTTGCGCTCTAACTCACAAAGGGACAATAGTAACCTTATAAGGAAATTTCACAATCTTTCTAAACATAAAACATTTTTCTTCTTACTTCTTAGGTTGGTGTGTAGAGAATCCATAGAATCTTCAACCCCATTGATCTCCTAGTCACACTCCTACTTTCCCTTTGGCTCCCTTTCACAGTTAGAAAGGCTTTTACATCAAAGATGTTGTACATGTCCCATTGATTAATTTCTCAAGGAAGCACTCGATTTAAAGAATGTGCAAGGACTTTATGGCATTAAGGCCCACTTTACTAAAGAAAGGCTCCATGTATAACAATACATGACACTATTCACATAGGATTATATTGGAACAAAGAGAATGCATGCCTAAAAAAGAAATAATTTACTCTTTATATAAGTCCTCTTAAACTAAAGCATTATGCATGCTATATTGTAAAAATGATGAAAAAGTGTAAGAGCCCCACATTCAAGATCATGTTGTGCTTATCAAGTTCATATATTGTACTTCCTTTTTACCTACAACAAAGCTTATTTGTTATTGCATGATGCCTTGTCTAGAATGACTTATGGAAAGAGGATGGTTGAGGTACATGCATAAGTTCTTCTAGCGTGGGTGAGATAAGAAAGTGAGCCATGGTAATGACCTATGAGAAGAGGATCTTTGACAATACATGCATGAAGTACTTAAGAAAAAAATGGAGGTTTAGACGAAGTCTACTCCCCCGAACTTTAACTTTAAAATTACAACTATACAAGTGAACGAGCATAGTACTCATGGATATCCTACAAAACAAGAATTTAGGCTAGCCAAAGGTGACACAAGAGAGGACTGTCCAAAAGCAACTAGTTTCAACTGAATACAACATAGTTACACTGACCTTAAGCCCACATTGTCCTGCCATAAATGAAGATCGAGCCTTCACCCCCACCTCAAAAAGCAAAACGCTCATTCAACCAAGCTAACGCATGCCAACATGGGTGAAATAAGAAATTGAACCATGGTACGCTGCTTTGTGCCAAATGTCTATTAAGGCTGCGGGTCATTCATCACTAGTCATTGCTTTGTCACTCACCTTCCTTAACCACCAAGACAATCTCATTGATGTGTTGTGTTCCCCTCTTTGTTTGATTGCTTCACCTTTTCCATGTTCTTGAGAGAAAGAGAGCACTTTCCTCACTTTGGGACCTTTGGATGAGGCACACATTATCATGCTCTCCCCACACATTCCTTTGTCTCTCGTGGTTTCATGGAGACTCTCTCAAGGCTGTATACATCATAACGCTTTTCCTTGTCTCAAGGAAGCTGTTTTCTTTTTCACCCTCGCAGGCTCGCACTCTACATCTGTAAATTCCTCTCTCCATATCTGTCTATTGACGACATTTTCGTCGCCTTAGAAGTTAGACTCCCGCTTGACTCTCTGACTTGTGTTTCTCCAGAGTCCAATAGAGAGTTAACTGTCCAATAGAGAGTCTACACAGTTAAGGGTTCTACAGAGCAGCTGCAACGTTCTCTCTCACACCCTCACTCTTTTTGGAAAGCCACTAGCCGCGACCGTATCAGCAATCACTGCCCATTCTTCTTCTCACCACATTTCACATGCGTCTTTGAAAGTCTCCCCTACATGTGATGTCGCTTGTGAAGCTCCCATGAAGAAAGTTTATCAGGCGCCGCGCAGGTATCTGTTTTATTTCTTTTTCCTCTCCTGATTCTCTCTCTTCCTAGTGCAGATGTTGCAGAGAGTCATTTGCAAAGACCCATACCTGTTTTGCTGTCCTTTTCTCTGCTCGCAACTTCGCATTGCCTCTCGTCGTGACAGCTTAGAACTTAGCGGTTCGCCGAAGTTCGCTAGACTCCATCCGTCGCTTTTCACGCATTTTACGGTGCCCATTATCTTCATCTTCTTCTGCATGCTCTGCATACTGTGGTTTAGCTTCCGGTTGAACATGGTGCAGCAGGCAAGATTTCAGATAGGCCCTGAGATCTAGAAGTTGCCTTGATTTCCGCTTCATGAAGAGTCGTTATTGCTGATGCACACCTTATTCGATCAGCCACAAAGAGATGCTGGTCACCATTTCCGGTCCCCGTTCTCTTTCCATCTGTGTCTCTGCTTCTACATCCTTCTCAACGGAGTGCTGGTAGCTGGTGATCTACACTTCCGGCCCGTCAATGCTTTCATAGGGCAGTTTTTCTCCTCCTTGTATCGGCCATAGCCGGTGGGTGTTCCGAAACTGTCTTCTTGGCGTTATCTTCTATAAACTGGGTCAGCACCTTCATCACCCTCAGCCCTAACAAGAATTTGATGTTTTCTCTCCAAAAATACGTATTTTTGCATCCGTGCGTATGCATATAACCTTCGACGGCAGTGGGACATGAACATGCTGGAAGTTTGATGGCAATCCTCCGCGTACTCGCTGGAAAAGGGACGCTTTAGATACGATGAGATTTGCCATGCTTTCATAGGTCAAGGTTAATGTCACGCCCGTCAATGTTCTGAATGGATTCTTATCGATACTAAACAAGTTTCCTACTTCCATTCAGTGGTGCACCGCTTATTCTGGTTAATCTAACCCCATCGATGGAACGTCAGAAAGATTCTGAAGATGTTTGTGAGGTTGCTTTGGATTCCCAAAGTACTCCAGATGCACTGTTGGCGAAGGTTCCTGTCGAAAAACTGGCTCTATCTGATATTGCACAATCGAGCTGTGCGAAATGCGATACAGATCTGGATGCGAAACAGGAATCGGATAGCACGATCAAATGTGAAGATGCTGATCAAAAGCCACGTGAAGATGGATGTGGACGAGAAGAAGAACTGGGTACAACTCGCTCAAATCTAAAGCCGAGTGAGAGCAGTAAAAGCAGCATTAGCAAAACCAGCACGAGCTCCGAGGAAAGTGACCTGAGCAATGACAGCATCTATGCAAGTTTTATAACTGCTTTGAGCAAACCACACAAAGCGAATGATCTGCGGTGGGAAATTATCCAAACTGCCCGTGCGAAGGATGGGCCCCTCGGATTGAATCATTTTCGGCTTCTCAAGAGGCTTGGATGCGGAGACATTGGGAGTGTTTATCTTGCCGAACTGAGGGGAAATAGCTCTTGCTATTTTGCAATGAAGGTGATGGATAAGGGATCCCTTGCTAGTCGCAAGAAACTTCTTCGTGCACAGACAGAGCGAGAGATACTTCAATGTCTGGACCACCCATTCTTACCCTCTCTGTATTCACACTTTGAAACAGACAAATTTTCCTGCCTTGTCATGGAATTCTGTCCGGGAGGTGATCTCCATATGCTTCGACAGAGACAGCCAGGAAAGCACTTCACCGAAATGGCTGCAAAGTATGTCAATGCATTTTCCGATCTTTATTTTCCTGTTTGTGCATTTCTAACGAAGGAATTCTTAGAGTTATAGTTTTCGCTTCAATGACCAGGACATAAGTTGATCTTAGTTACCGTAAACTGGAGTAGGTGAACATATGTAGCATTAAGTAAGTTATATCTCCACGATACGATGCCTGTCTGTCTCAGTGATGTAGCTCATACTTTGTACCGGCGGTCTTCTTTTACATGGGGGTAGGGCTCCTAAATTGTGGAAATTTATGCAGATTTTATGCAGCAGAGGTGCTTCTTGCACTAGAGTACTTGCACATGATGGGTGTCATCTACAGAGATCTGAAGCCAGAAAATGTGCTGGTAAGGGAAGATGGGCACATCATGCTTTCTGATTTCGATCTTTCATTGAGATGTGTAGTGAACCCTACCCTTGTGAAATCTGCTTCAATGGAAAATGATGCCTCCCGCAGAGGTCCTGCTTACTGTGCTCAACCTGCATGTTTGGAACCAACAAGCTGTGTGACCCCAGCATGTATTCAGCCGACTTGCTCTATTCCAGGGTTAATGTCACCACTGAAGTTCAAGAGCAAGAGGAGGCAAAAGAATGACCTTGGACATCAGGTAAATCCCTTGCCGGAGCTGGTTGCGGAGCCTACAGGTGCTCGTTCCTTGTCGTTTGTTGGTACTCATGAGTATCTGGCTCCTGAAATCATCAAGGGAGAAGGCCATGGAAGTGCTGTGGATTGGTGGACCTTTGGCATTTTCCTATATGAACTGCTGCTAGGGAAGACTCCATTTAAAGGTGCTGGTAACAGAGCAACTCTTTTTAATGTCATTGGACAGCCCCTTAAATTTCCTGAGACGCCTAGTGTTAGCTTTCAAGCTCGGGATCTTATTAGAGGCTTGCTAGTAAAGGACC